>CAWUHW010000011.1:2043632-2366184 GCA_963922195.1 Panagrolaimus sp. PS1159 | reverse complement strand
AAGCAGTGGTATCAACGCAGAGTACTAAATCGTTCAACGAAAAAATCGTATTTTTGGATTCTGAATCCTGCTTTCAGAATCCTCGGAACACGATATTTAAACTTCATCAATATCATATACTTCGTTATAAATAAATTATAAGCATTTTCTTTACATTAGAATACTGTCAATGGTTTTTAAAAAATGGTTTGATCTCGGTCTTTACAGAGTTTGGTATTCAGAATCCTAAGAATCTGGAAAAGCCGAGAAAATCCCAAAACATTAATATTCTGTCAGATGAATGTCTTGGGGACCACAAAAGATAAGATTAACCTTTTAAACACATAAATTCTATTTTTATTTTAGCTCGTTCATCGAAAATTTTCAAAAATTCTGGTCCCGCCACGAAAATGCTCCAGAATCCTATGACAACTAAGTAGTACAAAAAAGCGTCATTGCACCTTCTGACCGAGATGACAGGCTACCTCCATGCAAAATTTCAGATTTTTTGAGGCCTTTATTTCAAAATGCCATCGAAAAAACCATTGGTCAAAACTTTATGAACGACCTGGTAGAACTAGGCTAGGGGAACAAATTGCAACCATAAAAAAATTTTTTTCAACATTATGCAAATTTTGGTTTCAAAAAATTTGCATAAATTCCCTGCGGCACTTTTTTCCGTTTTTGCTCGAAATTAAAAAAAATATCGTTTTACATCCAATTATTATTTATATATTACCTCCTCGACATGCTTGAAAGAAAAATAATTTTGGTTTTCCTTTAAGAAATTTTGCATTTGAAGCATTGAAACATGCAAGAAAATCATGAACATTTGCAGCTTCACCATCTGAACCAATAAAATGATCATATTGTCCATGGGTGAGAACAACGACAACACAACTATCAAAATTTTTATGTAATTCATTTGCAGCAAAAATTTGAGCAGTTCTTAACATTGACTAAAAAAGTAAATTTATAGGGGTTAGAAACAAAAATTTTTAGTTGGATTTCGGTAAAAAAATAAAAAAATGGAAATTTTTCAAAAATATTATTTTTAACTTTTCGCCAAAAATCTTAAATAAGTTTTTTTTGTAATTTCCCAGGTAAAAACTTTACGCAAATTACGGTATTTTTCAAAAATATTATTTTTAACTGTTCACCAAAAATCTTAAATAAGTTTTTTTTTTGTAATTTCCCAGGTAAAAGTTTTACGTAAATTACGGTAAAGCAAATAAAAAATCCAAATTTAAAAACAAACTTGAGCCGATAAATTGTGATGAGTTCTTTCAACTTGATATCCCAATTTAACCAATAATTTTCGAATATTGCTTTCATCAACTTCAGTTCCCATTCTAGGATTATATTGGCTATGAGCAAATTCTCGATTATTTATTATTAAAGCTAGGCCTTTTGGTGTAGAAAAATTTGGATATACTTCATCTTTTTGATATAAGCTTGCAAGGATTTTTGAATCTGTTTCATCAACTTCAAAATCTTCTGGAAGTTTTGGGGGTTCTTCAATGGCATCATCCAAAATTATTGGATCTTGAAATGATATGGAAGTTGGAAATGAAATATTATTTAAATTTTCTTTATTTTCATTATTATTATTATCAAGAATAAATTCCATATGGATTTTGGATATCTCTTCTAATCTGAAAAGCTGGTATTTATGGAATATGGCATTTTAAAAGTTGTCGCTGGGAATGTTTTAGCGTTGTAGTACCCAAGAACAATAATTGAAATAATTAATTCTTGGCAAAAATGCCAAAAGAAGCATACTGTAGCTTTATTAAGTCTTCTAACACAGATCCATGTTAGAAAATTTAATAAAGCTTGTTTGTTAAAAATATATATCCAAAAACAAAGCTTACAAATTTAAATCCAATAATCCGCTACCTTGCAAAATGCTAAATAAAATCCATTGCTCCGATAAAACTAAAGCATGTGTAAATCTTTCAAATGCCACATTCGGACATTCAATCAAATAATCAACAAAACTTTTTATCATATTTCTTGAACCCTATAAAACATGTTTTTTTTATTCCAACTTTATCAATTATCAAATGCCAAACCTTAATTGCAGCAACTTGTCCATCTTCAAAAATTTCATAAAACCTTAAATAAATCAATATTGGTTCCAAATTTAAATTTAATTCCAACAAATTTATTAAACTTTGCAAAAATTTTTGTTTTTTCTCTGACATTTTTGGAATTAATGAAAATTTTCGAAGGCATAATTTTGCTGGAAGTGATGGAGTTTGAATAATGGATGTTAGCTGCATTGGATTAAATAAAGCTTTTAAGGGATCTGGCAAAGATATGCTTTTTAAAGTTGTTTTATCCAAAATATTTAAAAATATTAAATATGCTTTAAAATTTCCAGTTAATAATAAAATTAAAATAAATAATAAAAGTAAATCAGAATTGGAATCTTGGCAAATTTCGTCAATAATTGAATCAAAAGTGAAAGACTTGAAAGTGAAATCCTGAAAATAAATGAGGGATTTGTTTAAGTATGGCAAAAAAAGGTTGTTGCAGTTAATCAAAAAAGTAATGTTAAAACATGTGCAAAATGGATCACCCCCAAAACAAATTAAATTTATACTCCAGGCCTGCAAGTTTTAAAAAACTGCTTAGGGGGATTGATAGCCTATATCATCGGATTTTAAAATGTGGTTTTGGAATTTCTACCGTAACCCTCGAAATTTTTTGGTCTCACAACGAAAACCTAAAAAAGCCAAAATTTTCGAATTTTGATAAAATATCATTTGGGATGGCTAGAGTAGTTCTTTAGAAGGCTCTATGCCAAAAATCTCGAAAAAATTTTCTTTGAAATTTTATCAAAATTCGAAAATTTCGACTTTTTCAGGTTTTTGTTGTGTGACCAAAAAATTTCGAGGGTTACGGTAGAAATTCCAAAACCACATTTTAAAATCCGATGATATAGGCTATCGATCCCCCCAAGCAGTTTTTTTAAATCTTGCAGCCCTTGAGTATAAATTTAATTTGTCAGCGTGACCACCCTGTACTTGTGGGATTAAAAAAAAATGTTAAAGTTGTTTTGAAAATTTTTTTATGTGATAAAAAACAATTGCAGTACTTAAATAAAATATTAAACTCATGAAACTAGAATATCTAGTGTGCAAGTAATAAACAACACTTAAACAAACAGAACACTTACTTGACTAATAATATTGCAACTAAATAATACATTTATAACCGTATCAGGGCATTTGACTAGATTAATGAGATCATATTTGCGGGATTGCAGAAATTTAAAATGCATCTCCCGCATTTCTGTAAATAAAAATTATATAGCATTAAAAAACATTAATTATTTTTAACAATTTTAAAAGTATCCAAGGAGAAACGGATATTTTTAAACAAACATTTTTACTATAATACAAAACACGATAATACACAAATTTCACGATTTAAAAAAAAGCAACATAAAAATCAAAAAAGAACAGTATGAATTTTGCTATCTCAAAAGGTCATCAGCTGAAATGTGTTGGACACAATAAAAAAATTAAAACACAAATTGCCCGCCTTTTTTTCTATTGCACATTTTTTAAAATTCCCGCAAAAAAGCACCTACATTGCTCATCGATTATACGGTGCCCCTACCCTAGTCTCTCTCTCTTTCTTTTTGCTTCGTTTATTCCTTCGAAAAAAATAGTCAGTTCAGCTGTTTTGGCCACTTTCACTTTCTTTTTTTCTTGTTTTCCATTTTTTTTAGTCTGCTATAAACCGCGTGAATAATTTTGAAATTTTTTTATGATTTTCTAAATTAAAAACTGAATTTCTTTGGTTTATCCTTTATTATATCATTTAATTTAGTTCTTCGAGCATATCGTGTGTTCCCTCAACAACCATGAGTGGTGGAAGAAATTGTTTTAAGTGCCAACAAGAAGGCCATTTTGTAAGTTGCTATTTTTGGGAATTTGTAATTACAAATAAATATTGAAAAATTTTTAGGCCCGTGAATGTCCCAACAGCTCTGAAAGCGGCGGTGGATATAGCCGTGGTGGTGGTGGCGGATATGGCGGTGGTGGCCGTGGAGGATACAACCGTGGCGGCGGTGGTGGAGGTGGAAGTTGTTGTAAGTTTACTTATCGAATATAAGTAAAAAACATGTTTACTAAATGGGAAAATTATTACAGATAAATGCAACAAGCCTGGTCACTTCGCTCGAGAATGTACCGAAGAAGGTGATAACTCAGGTGGTGGCTCATATTCCCGTGGTGGCGGCGGCGGTGGTGGTCGCAGTTGTTACAAGTAAGCTAATATAGAAAAAGTTTTTAATAATTATTGTTAAAATTAAGTTGTGGAAACAGTGATCATATCTCTCGCGATTGCAATCAACCACGTAACATGGATAACGTTAAATGCTGTACGTTTATTTCTAACTAAAAAAAGCTTATTATTTATAAATAAATTTTCAGACAATTGCCAAGGTTTTGGTCATTTCTCAAGAGATTGCACCCAAGCTGCTTAATTCCAGTGAAATTCTGATGTTCGCCTGATGTTGTGGTTGTTGGAGGATGTGGTTTTTAATACGATTATTGCTCTGAAGATACTCAGCACGGTTATTATTTGTTTTGTTGTTTTTTTATCATATACTACTGTTTTGTAACTTACCTTATTATCGTTTGATAAATATATTATTTGTTTTAATAACACTAATACGGGGGGAAACAACAAAGGGAACTACGAAAGGAAGTGAAACAAAGATGCTTTCTTTTCCTTCTTCCTTTCTTTTTTGGAGGACGTTTTAAGTGTTTATGGCCTTTTCCGCGATTTTCTGGATCATGCGCTTGGCGACAAAAAGAACTGACCGATTTGCTCATTTTTTTAAGTATAATAAATGGACAGCAAGAATAAAAGAGAAAACGGGAGAATTGATGTCTTTGTAAATGGGATGTTTATTGCGAAATTTTCTTTCTTTTTGGCTCAGACACTGAAAAATAGACAAGATCAAAATTTATTGCTGCAGCAAAAAAAAATGATGATCAACTTTATTGTTTTGATGAAGAAGAAAAAAGCGCATGATTTTTTATAGGCATAAATGATGGGGTTCTTTTTTTTGTTGAAAAAGAAAAATCGTCTACAGTTTTCTTTCTTTTTTGAAAAAAAGGGAGATATTGGATGCAAAAAAAATTGAAGTTTTGGAAGGTTTTTTTAGTTTAGTTTTAAACGTAAATAAAAAAGCAAAGTTTTTAGTATCAAAAAAGAAAAAGGTTTCTGAAATGAAATTAGTAATTCAGCAAAAGTTTTTTTTGACAAAATTCAGAAAAGACCTTTCATTTTTCGGCACAATTTTTTCCCGTCCTTTAACCACACACATTCATCAGATTTTTAAGTTACATTTGATTCCATCTGGTTTCCTATTGAATAGTTAGCAAAAAAAGTATTGAGTCGTCGAAAAAACCTCACAAGCTTTTTGTTCATTGTGCAAACAACATTGCCAACAAATTGACCTTGAAAAGTCTGTGTAAATTATTAAAACAATAAAACCTTTGAGAACAAAAGATTTAGCGCGTTCACTACTTTATGCAAATTTATGGACGGAAAATAAAAATGAAGGATTTATTAAATCTCATTTTTAGTGGACTAAGATTTGAATGAAAATTGATACCGATGATCCTGAAATTATTAAAAACTACAGTAACCCAAAAAAAAATTTTTTGAAACAAATTTATTATTTATCAGAATACAATACACAAAAAAGAGATGAGATTAACGATTTTCAGGCATAGCATTTCGTAAAACATTTTCATATCGCTGCATAATATCAGCAACTCTCCAATCCATTAATGCTTTAGCTTTAATTTCATTTTCTTTTAGAGCTTTCATTTCTTGATTTATTTCATTAACCCTTTGAACATAAACATCTTTAAGGTCATCAACTTTTGTACTCCATTCAAGGACACCCTTTTTAACAGATGCAAGCTTTTCTGGATTTGTTGATGATAAACGAACAAGATAATTTGTAACTTTATCCAAAAATTTTGTATATGTAAATGATGTAAGTTTTAGTTGATCAACCACTTCATCAACAGCTAAAAAATGGTTAATGTGTAAAGCAAAAAAAACAATAAAAAATTGAAAACTTACATTTTTCAAGATTTTCAAGAGTTTCTTCAAACAGTTTCAAATCTTCAATTTTTTCCAATGTCTTTTGATCACCATTTAAAGATAAAAATTTTGCATCAAAAATTGCAATTTTGACAATCAATTTATAATAAGTGATAACCAAAATTTCATCATAAATCAACTGAAAAAGAATCTAATATTTTTCAAAAAATGATCAAATAAAACTTGCAAATTCTGGAACAACATCATCAATACCAGGCAAATTAATAATCTTTAAATCTTTAGCCATAAATTTAAGTTCATTAAAAATTTTGATAACTTTTTCAATACGAGAAGTTATATCAGGTGCAAATTGACGTTCAACACAACCCTGAAAAATTTTAGAGTATTAGAGTATATCTCCATCTAGAGTATAACTTACAAGACGAGATAATTGAAATGATTTATGTTCAAGAGTTGAAAAAGTTTTAAGATTTGTACTATTATGTGCAGCAAAACTATTACTTGCAGAAACATTTCCTTTACTATTTTCAAACATAGATTCAGTTGGTTCTTCAAGATTTCGATCACGATATTCTTGCTGATATGACATTGATGTAAGAAGCTTTTTTGGTGTTGTTGGATCAAGCATTACAGAATCACCATGTAAATAATTTGGTTCTTCATCAAAATCTTCCATTGGAATTGCTTGATCTTGTTTATCATTTTCTTTTAACTTTTTCATCAGTTCAAGGCATTTTGAATATTTTGACCATCCAGGTGTTTGATTAACTTTTGGTGATTCTTCTTTTCTAATATATTTTTTATCAATTGCTGGTAAACCACCATATGAAAAATTTGAAGCTTCAGTAATTGGTTCAGGTTCGAAAGCAGATTTTCGAGAAATTATTGATTCATTGATAACTGATTTTTGCATTGATACTGCTGCTACATTACTTTCAGATGGCTTTGGCATAAAAAAGCTGCTGCTTGAATTATCACCTGCAGTTGGGTTAGACATTGTAAAATTTGAATCTTCCATATATTTTGTTGGGGTTTTAACATCTTCAAGTAATTGAGTGCCATTGTTTGAATGTAAATGGTTATGTTTTTGAGGAGTTTGTTCAAAGTTATCAATAACAGAATCTTGGCCATCTGCACTTGAATTTCCTCGTTCTTTATGTGAAGTATCCATTGGTTCATCATAGATATCAGCTGAATAATTTTTATCCGTCGGTGCTTTAGCGAGTGATAAATTTAATGCTGCATTTACTTCAGCAGCTTTTGGTGAAAGATAATTAGATTTTTCTTCTTCTTCAATGGCAGGTGAATTTGCAGCTGATGATGCTGCAGCAGCATTTAGAATAGAGCTACGACGCTTTGATCGATTAATTATATCACTCAAACGTCGAAACTTCTGAAACTTAAAGCAATTAAAGCTAGGACGACCATTTCTGCTTTGCTTACCTTTTTAGTTTCGTCAGAATATTTAGGAGCTATAAAAGAATTAGTTGAAGAAGCTGGAGAATTCCTTGTCATTTCAATATCATCATTTTCATCATTTGAATTAACAACATCATACGTTTTATCATTAATTGGTGCAGAAATTTGATTACCATTAAAAGTTTCACTTTCATCAAGCTAAAATTAGTTTCGTATTTAAATGTTGTTGATTCAAATAAAACATACAAGATACATTCCATTTCGAGATGGTGCTGTTACAACGTATGTGGAATTGATCGCTGTCTAAAAAAACGTTTAAAATTTTCTGTATTAAAAATCGAAGGAAATCTACTCCTGTTTTATCATTATATACCGATGAATGAGATCTTTCTGGCAATGGAATTGATTCATCAGCTTCAGGTAAAAGATGTTCTTCATTACGTTCTCCTTCATCCAAATCAAAGTTAAGTCCATCTCTACCACATTCTTGTCGATGTTTTACAGGTGAAAGAGTACAAGTTTCAAATGCTTTTGAAACATCTAAATCAACATCATGTGGATTTTTATAACTTGTTGGAGCTAAAGAAATTGTGTTTTATGAAATTGTATGCGTTAAAAAAAAGCTTACATATAATATGAACAGGGCGTGAAAGCTCATCATAAATTTCTGCCATTCGTTTTGGTGATGCTCGAGCTTCAGGTGTTAACATTTCAGTCGGAACAAATTTTTCAATAAATGCTAAAGTTTGATCTTCTAGAGTAACACTAACATTTCGAGTTGGTGTAGTTGTTGCAGCAAATGGTGTAAGATGTCCTAATAATGCTATTGTTGGTTCTGTGGTAATTGTGGTATCTTAAAGTAGATGAATTGTGAATTTGTTATTTTAATACATAACTTTACCTTCATCACCAGGAGAAGCTCCTTTATATCCAACTCGATTAAACATTGCAATTGTTTCATTTGCAGTGCTATTCACTAAAATTAAGGTTGTTAATTTAAATAGTATTTTTAAGAAATTATGTTGTTTTTACGGAGCTATTGCAACTCTTACTTGTAAAATTGTTATCATTTATAACAATATCAGTTGTTTGATGACTTGTGAATGTCAGAGCAGATCCAGGACGATGTCCAGCTCCAAAAAATGATGATTTTTCTTCAGAGCTTCCAGAATAATGTATTGATTCATTTTTAGGTGTTCCAGCAACGCCCATTTCACCTTTTTCAAATTCTCTAAAACATTTTATTTAAAAAGATGTTAAAAAATCATAAACTCAAACATACTTTACAGTACGATGTGTATGAAAGCTAACTCGACGCTTTGTTTTTGTATCACCAGTTGGCTGACTATTAACATTTTCTTCAACAGGTTTTAATATCTATAAATTATTAAAGATAGAAAATAAAAGGTGAAAATATAAACTTGCTGAAGTCCGACGATCGTCTCTTTTGCTCATTGTTGGTGTTTGATAATCTAAAGTAGAAACGCAAAATTAATTTAAAAGAAATGCTTTAAAGCTAATGTAAATGTAAGCGTAGTTAATAATTTTTCAAGGTCGTAAAAAAGCGTAAACAAAAATTATTTTACTGCTGCTTTTCGTTAAACAAAAATTTTTTCAACAAACTCCAATTTTGCCGCGTTTTTATTTCTTTTGCATTTTTGAATTTTTATTAAATGAAAATGTTTGGCTTAGTGTCAATGAGAAGCAAAATGTTAAAACTTTCTTTCTAGAGTGTCAAAAAAATATTTCCCAAAAAGGCTCAAGATTTAAAATTAAAACATTACAGTCATGATATTTTGGTAATAATTTGCTACCATAAAATGACTTTAAATTAGAAAATAAAAATTTAGATAAAGAGCTATTTTATCCAAAAAACACAACTTTTTTTGTGGATCGATAAAATATAAAAAGAAAGCTTTTATGTATGCAAGATTTAAATAAAAGCACTGTTAAAGCACTTTTATTACAAATTACTTTGTTGACCATTGTTTGGTGTTTTTTTTGGATTACGTAATTTTTGGGATGCTTTAAACTGTGAAACTTCTGGCTTTGAATTTTTATCATTTTCTTGCTGTCTTGGAAATTCAAATGGATTCTGTGAATGTAAAATGAAAAGAAGCCACAATTTTTTAGTTAAATGTTACTTGAAAAGTGGATGATAATCCAAAAAATGCTTTTTTAGAATTTTGGCATCCTTGAATTAATCCTTCAACCTTTTTCAAGCTTTCATTTTTGTCATCAAAAGTTTGAGTATCGCCTTCAGCACAATTTTCATAAGCTGAAATATGAAGGGAAATGATGCTGCTATTTGAATCTTTCTTCCAACAATTTTTGACTTCTTTTTTGCTGTAAAAATTGAAAGGTTTTGAAGCATTTGAACGTTCATCAGACATTTTAGATTTATTCCATGTTTGTAAAATTTCTTTTTCAAAAACTTTGGAATCTATTATTTTCAACGTTGCAGCAATCCTGTTTTTTAAGGAATTTTTTCAAGTTTAAGGACATTAATTTTTAAGCAAAAAAATTTGTTTCTTCAGTGAAAACTTTAGAAGCAAAAATACAAAAAGGATTGCAGCTTTTTTCACCATAATTTTTTTCGTTATTTAATTTGCTAAAAGATTGATTTGAAGAAGATAAATCCAAACGTTTATGACTTTGATTTAAATTGAGATTTGAATATTGGTTATCCGAATCATTAAAAGAACTAACAAAAAATTGCTTTTCTTTTTTAAGAAATAATTCATTTTTTGCTGCCATCTAAAATTCAATTATTTATTAAAAAATAAAAAGTGAAGAAAAAAAAGGAAGAGAAAATAATATTCTTCGACTGCTCTAGAAACAAAAAATGAATCGTTTTCCCTTTTCGCTACTTTTTGAAATTTCGTAAAGAAATTGCTATAAAAAAAACAGAAAATATTGCGTCATTCTTATACGCCTTTCAAAATTTCTTAACATTTTCTTGTGTTTTGAAAATAAAAACAACAAATATTGCGTCATTCTTATATGTCTTTCAAAATTTGTTTTAAAACTGGTTTTTTGTTTTGTTGTGCAAACTTTTTTAATTTACTAATCTAAATCTCGGGTATTATTTAATAATTCCGACTCCTTACATTTTTTTGATGAGTTGATTATTTTTTTAAATGTGGATTAAAATGTTGATATTTACAAAAACGTAAATTTCAATTAAAAAGCAATACAAAGATTAATTAGCACAAATTTATTTTTGAATTTTAACAAAAACGAAGAACACTGTAAAAAACATATATTATCACGGAATGTTCAATAAAGAAATAACAAAAAATTCTATAATCGTTTTACTGATGAATATTACGAATTTCATCAATGAGACGAGTTTTTCCACGAAAATCTTTTGAATGAAAATTTTCACCAAGTTTTATTTTTGCTGCTAATACAGCTGCACCAATTCGAGGACTTTCTTCAAGTTGATAAATTGACACTCTTCGAATTATCGTTTCTTTATTCAAAATTTCCAAAAAACCTGGCTTTAACAAATTCCAACTTTTCCATACAGATCCAATTGCAAGAACCGGAACAATATCATACATTTCCTATAAAGCGTAAATTATTCATTCACTTTTGCCAATAATTTGAATTAAAAAGTTTTTAATGATTATAAAAATGCTCAAAACAAACCTGATCAAAATTTTTTGAAACTGCAATAAGCATTTTAGCAAGATGACAACCAGCATCATAAAAAAATCCAGCAATAATTGGATCTGCAGAAGCTTCCAAGGCTAAAGTTTCACATAACGATGCAATTTTAGCTTTATTAAATGTTGGACCATAAAAAATATTTAGCAATGAAGATTTATTCTCAATTTTAAAATGATTCAAAATAATTTTCTTTAAATTTTCAACAGCTGAATTTTCAAATTTTGTATACCCATCTTCAACATCAAATAACATTCGAACAGCTTGTTGAGCTAAAAGAATTAAAGGATAAATGAATAAACAACACATACAGGGTGGTTCAAGAATTTTTCCCCCCATAAATGTTGATCGCAAATTAATACTATTAAATAAATCAAAAAACCAACTTCACATTCGTTTTTAGCACCTAATAAGAAAGAGGTATCATAAAAAAATCAAATTTTTAAGACCTAAAATTTTCGAGTTTAGCTTGTCCCCCCTGTCAAAAATCTTCAATTTTTTTCTTTCTTTGTTTTTTGAAAAATTTTTGACAGGGGGGACAAGCTAAACTCGAAAATTTTAGGTCTTAAAAATTTGATTTTTTTATGATACCTCTTTCTTATTAGGTGCTAAAAACGAATGTGAAGTCGGTTTTTTGATTTATTTAATAGTATTAATTTGCGATCAACATTTATGGGAGGAAAAATTCTTGAACCACCCTGTATATCCCAAAAAGTGCCATTTGAAAATTTGTGTCAATTTTGCATTACAGTATCCTCCCCTAAAATGCTTACCAATCCAAAACCCTGATCCATAATCAGTAATTAAATGCCCCCATCCACCACAGCCATAAACTTCACCATCTTCTTTAAGTAATCGACAAGTGGAACCCGTTCCAGCAATAATTACAACTCCACCTTTACTAAATGTTGCAGCAATTGAAATTACTGCATCTGTTGTCAAATGAATTACAGAACAAATATCAGAATGTTTTGTTTTAAAATATTCAATCATTGAATTATTAACTTCTTCATCTTCTGCACCAGAAAGTCCAAGGCCAAGTGAATCAATTGGAAGTGGAATTGAAGATGTAATGGCACATTGCCGAAGTGCAGATGCAATTTTATCGGAAGCTTTTTCAATTCCTTCCAAAAGAACATTTAGCCCAAGTCCGGTTCCTTCACCAAGTTTATTTCCATCTCCATCAATAAAAATAAAATTAAAATGTGTTGCGCCACTAGAAAAAAATATATTGCGGATTAAATTTTACTTATAATTTGTTACAGTAATCCCGACCTTTTATTATTCAAACTATTACTTAAAACTATAAATAAGTTTTTCGAATTAAAACGACTTTTTACAATTTCGAGAAGAGGAGGAAAAAAAAGTTAAATCTTAAGCTTCAGACATGAAACTTTCAGGATAGGCTAAAATACGGTTGAAAAGAACAAAAATCAAATCCAAAGTGTCTCAGGGAATTTATGCAAATTTTTCAAAACGAAAATTTGCATAATTCTGAAAAAAAATTTTTTATGGCTGCACTATGTTTCCCAAACCCAGTTTTATCATTTAAAAGTCAAATTATTGAAATCGGTTTAGAAATAGCGAAATGGCATCAAATCAAAATGTGCCAAAAATCTCGAAATTCAAAAAAAATGTCGTTAAAATGATTTCAACAAAAAATGTTTTTTAACTGTTGTTCATTTTTTTAGTTCAAAAAAAATAAAAAAGTGTGCATCTTTTTTTAATTATTTGAAAACTACCACAAATGTTTTTTAAAATTTTCCAACTATTACTTTAGTGCCGAGGAAAATATTTTTTGAAGCCTTTTAAATACAGAAAATGTTTACCCTTCAACTCCAGCATAAATTCGTTTCCTTCCTCCAACATTGCTATCACCAGATGCCATTGTTGTTGTTGCTGCTGTTGTTGTTGCTAATGTAATTTTTCCAATTGAAATTTCGTGTTCTTCTTCAATAGAAATATGTAACCTTTCACACTTTAAATTAAATTCTTTTAATTCACATCCAATTGACCAGCGAGAACTAAAACAAAAAAGGGATTAATTTTTTTTTAAATTTACAATGTCCCTTTTTCCAAAACACAATTAAATGAATAAACAATTATTGATTTTGGACAATCAAACTCTAAAAAAAGGAAGGGAAATACGGCTGTTAGCACTCTTTTTTTTTCAGACATATGCAAGTTTTTTTGGGAGGAAAATCAAAACAAAAAGAATGGAAGAAAAAAATAAGGCAAAGAAGAGAAATAAAATGAAAGGAATGGAAATAATTGAAAAAATATCAACAACAATTTTTTGGTCACAGTTTTGTAGTCTGATGAAAACTGATAAGGCAAAGATTGAAAAAAGACGTTGTTTTTTATTTTCATAAAAGTCGAGGACAAGTTTTTACGAAAGATTTTTCTGTTGACCAAATTTTAGTATTAAACAAAAAAGGGCGAGAATACTGTTTTAAAAAATTTTACATAATTTTCCATGTAAAAAAAAAACAAACAGTGATAATCACAAAAAAAACGGAAAAAATTTTAAAGCCAAAATGAAAATGCCGAACACTATTTTTCACCCCAAAATCGAAATAATTTTCTGTCCAAAATCAAAAAATCGAAATTCCGATTTTCGTATTTCAGACTCTTTATAATCAAAATTTTGATTCCACTGGATTCTGATTCAGAAGACGAAATTAATTTATTTGAAATTTTGGAAGAACTTGCTTCTTTTTTGCTTTTTAAAACTCGAAAAATTGCAACTGCTATATTTTTTTAAAAAATGTGTACTCCAAAAATTGCAAAGGTATTTACCCCAAAAAAGCAAAAAAAACTTACTCTCGATTTTGATAAGCAAAAATAAATTCAACGTTTGGAAATTTTTTAAATATAATATTTACAGTTTGTAAAATTGAATGAAAAACTGATGGATCATAAAAGATATCGGATCCAAGAATGAAATCAAGTGCGGGTAAAGTTTGAACAAAATCTTCAGTTATTTTTGTTTCATTCCAATCCAAAGCCTGCAAAAAAAAAATTTAAAACAAACAAAAAAGAGATAAAAAGAATTTTTACCGCAATTTGAATTCTTTTTAACTCAGATTTTGTTAAATTTTTTGATAAATTTTTTTGTTGAAGTTTTTGAATTTTTGGTGTATCAATTGAAATTTTATCAGTAATTATTACATTTTTTGCTCCACATTTTGCAGCAATCATTGAAGTGATTGCAGAAAATCCGGCACCAAGTTCAAGAATTGTTTTATTTTGAAATAGGCTTTTATTTGTGTAAATATAATCACCTAAAATATGAAAAAGTATTGTAATTCAGCTAACAGAAATTAATGATACGGTATCTAATATAATTGTGTAACAAACCTAATACAGTACTCGATGGCCAAATCTCTTTCCATACATCTTCCATTTGCAAATTATTTCCTACAAAAAAAAGAATTTAGAAGAGTTTTTTTTTATCAAAACCAAAAAAAATTTCCAACGAAAAATAACGTTAAAACTTTATTCAACTTTTTTTGCAAAAACAATATAAAATTTATTTTCAAAAATAATAAAAATATAAAAAAATGTCACAAAATTTTTTAATAAATTAAATCTTCCATTTTTCAAGTTCAAGTTCATATTCTTCTTCAGTATAAAATGGTTGATCAATAAGATTTATAACACGTTTACCACAAAGTGGGCAATCATCTGATAACATTTCACCAATTTTTCGTTTAATAATATCCAATTTTGCTTTTATTAATGGATCTTCATCACGAATAAATTGCTTTGAAAGTTTATGATATTCAGCTTTGAAAAAATTATATTTTACAATTTCTTCCTAAAAAATAGAAATATTTTAAAACAACGAAAAAAATGCTTATTTTGCTAATAACCTTTTTTTAAGTAAGTAGAAGAAAGTAAACACATGATGACTATCCTTTTGGGATGTTTGTCATGTGCAGCAGCATTAAACTTTCTCATACTCAAAAATAAAAAAAAGACTTTTTTCAAAAATGTGAAAACGCGTTTATTTCGGCAAAAATGTCAAAATGTTTGTCCAAATAATTTTTATAAAGCTTTGTTGAAATCTCGAAAAACTTGTGTTTCTGCATTTTTGTGTTATACTGTTACAGGGATTGAAAATCGGGCCGAAAAAGTCGGCCGGCCCGGCCCGGGGCCTAAAAATTGACGGCCGGCCCGGCCCGTCGTCGGAATTTTCTTGGCCCGGCCGGCCCTAAAATATTTCAAGTTTTTTTAAAAGTTTTTTAGAATATTTTTCGAAACCTGCAGCTTGCAAAAAATAGTTTTTTGCATCTTTTCTCATCAATATGAATTAATATAACAATGATTCATAGTGATCAGAAAAGAAAAAGTGCGTACTGCGCACACCACAAACATAAAAACTACCAAAAAACAAAATTTGAAAAATATGCCGGGCCGGCCCGCGGGCTTCTTAACGCGGCCCGGCCGGCTTCATTTTCAATCCCTGATACTGTAGCTACCAAAAAAACTTGATTTACAATAAAAACAAAATTAAAAATTACCTGCTTAAATAAACCAAGTAAAATTTCTTCACAACATTCAGAATGTAAATAATGCCAACAATTAAATGCATAAAATGGCTTTTGAAAAAGATTTCCACCACATCGAAAACATTTATCTGACATTTTAACAATTCGATATGTCTTTTGTCGAGTTTCAATATCTCTTTTAATTGATTCTGCAAGCTCTGATGCTTCTTTAATACTCTTTTGAACATCTTGAATTTTTTCAGATTTTTCTTTTAAACAATCACATAGAGGGCCTTGTAATGCTTCAATTGAAGTAAATTCTGGAAATAGCGGAAGTAAATCATCAACATTTACAACATTTCCAGATTCTTTTATTAGCTTCATTACATCTGCAGTTGAGGATTCATTCTTAATCATATGCCGAGCAATTGTTAACCAAACATGTTTTTGTACTTCTTCTGATGATGAAATTGTTGAATCATCAAATGCAAGCATATCATCATCTTTTTCTTCACCAACTTGTTTTGCACATTCTTTTGCAAGTTCTAAACTTATTTCAAGGGCATATTTTACTGCAGATTCATACATTCCTTCAAGCTGATACAAGAATACACAACAATTTTTTAAATCTAAAAACAAAAGTGGATTACAGTAATCTGCATCTGAAAAACCTACTTTTACGAATGCATAATCTTAAAGCATTTCCAGCATCATATGCAGGTTCACCATTTCCAGCATTTGAATACTTCTTTAAATAATCCAATAATGAATTTGGTTTATGTTCAGCATATAAAAGAATTAAAAATGCATGAATTGATTTATTTCCTCTTTCTTCAGCAACAACATTTGAAAAATATTGTGATGCAATTGCAACAAGTTCAGAATTTCCAAGACATTTATAAAATGCTGGTAAAAGTTGTGATGGATCAAGAATATTATTATTGCTTATAGCTTTTAAAAATTCAACAGGAATTTTTGGAAGAATTTCTGGTGCAAATTTATAGAATAAACTTGGCCGTGCACGTTCTTTTATAACATTTAAAGCATCAGAAAATTTATTTTGAAGAAGTAAAATTCGAATTAGTGTTTCATAATCTAAAAAAAAAGAATAATAAAAGCTATAAATGTTAAATGCAAAACCTTTTAACAATTTCGATAAAATAATATGAGTATCAAAATCCAAATGACTAATCACCAACTTGTAAGCAGCTTCTTTATTCTCTTTTAAACATTGTAAAATTGCTGGCTTTTGTAAAAATTCATTTAATTCATCTTTTAATTCTTTTTCATCTTTTGCAGTACCACCTTTTCGGCTTTCAGCTAATTCACTAAGAGATATTTCCAAAATCCACCAAACTAGCAGCGTAATTCTTACAGGATCATTATCAACTTCAAGTCGAAGTTGTAAATACATTTTTAACCCTTTTCGTTTCTTTGGAGTTTGATTTGTCATAAATTTAAGAACAACGGCATCAAAAGCTTCTTCAGATTCAAAAAAATGTTTTGCAGATTCAATAAAATTTTCATTAGAAAAAAAATGTTCAGCTTGTTTTTTAACAACAAGCTGAAAAGGTGTTTGATCTTCCATAGATTGAGTTAAAAGCCGTGCTTTTTCAAAATCTCCAGCATTCATGAATACTTTCCATACATATCTTAAAAACTACTGTAAGCAAATGCAAAAATATCATAAAATGCTAACCGTTTTTCATTATTTGGTTTATATTTCCACATACTTTGATTTGTAAAAACCCATAACATTTGTGATGAAGAATCTCTTGAAATTCCAAGCACCTTCAAAGTTGCAGAATCTTCAAAAATATATTCAAAATATTTCTTAAAATTATATGCAGAATATGCAATCATTTGATTTCGATATAATGCAATAACATGAAATTCTGACATTTCAATTTGTATCGGGAAATTCATTAAACCATTATGTCTTTCATGTTTAATAAAGCCATTCTCTTCAATTATATCATAGCTATCATCTTTTGTTAAATCTACAGATCCAATACTAATTCCTTCTTCATTAACCCAAAAATATCTTGTTGGAATAACTCCTGATTCTGAAGTATTAAGCGAAAAGCCAGAACATGATTTCGGCCCTTGATTAACATATCGATGCCGAACTACTTCTTTATTAGAAAAAAGTGAAGAAAGTATTGCATTTTGTGGTTCAACAAATGTTCCAACAAATGTACCAGTTTGTTGTTGAACAGATTCTGAAGTATTCATTGTTGTTGTAAGAATATGCAACTGTCCAGGATAACATATAAAAGCAACCCATCTAAAAAGAAAGCAATAAACTTTTAGTTGTCAACAAAAAGTTAAAACTAACTTATCAATTTTAGCTTTTGTAACCATTGAAAGAGATATATCACTAATTGGTGAAGATTTATTTGTGCTAATTGTTTCTGTCAAAAGTTTAAAGTATTGTATTGTACCATTACTTGAAAGATTTGTTTCAAAAATTGAACCCGTTGCAGTTCCAACAAGTATAAAACTTGTATCTGTATTTGTTCCATATTCAATATTCCATCCAATTGCAGTAATTGTGTGTCCCTCAAAAGAGAGATCTAAAATTAGCTGAACAAAATAAAAAAGTGACTCACTTTTGCTTTTTTTAAATTAATCGGTTTTAAAGTTTTTATATGAATATAAAAATTTTCTCCATTATTTGTTGAAACAATACAATGTGAACCAGTTCCATCAAGAAATACTGAAGTAACAAAATCATTTGGTCCAAGTGTAATTGGAATATCTAAAACATAGTTTAGACATATTTTATCACCCAAAACTAAAAAACATACCTGTCTTTTTTCCAGTTTGAATTTTAACATGTTGAATCATCCATTGCTTATTTCTTTCATTATGTAATACAATAAACATTGATTCATTTTGAACTTTTAGAGTAACGATGGCACTTTTATTTCTATAACAAAAATTCAAGTTTTTTTTAAATAAAAAACAGATGATTAAAATCCAATCCAAATATTTTTCTAGGGCCGGATTGGATTGGGTTTTAGTGAGGGCCTAAAACTTACGTGTAATTAACTTTTGAGTATTCAAAGATTGGATCATTCAATGATTTACGAAGCGTTGACATTGTTTTATCTGAATTATCATTTAATCAAAAAGTAAACCAAACAAAATTTTTTTTTCAATTGTTTATATTTAACTTTTATGGAACAAAATGCCACAACAACTGTATTACAATAAAAGCAAAGACCGATATATATATATATATATTAGAGATACATAATAAAAATTGGGTAAAAAGCTTTGAATTAAAATTTAATTTAATTATTAAATGTCCAAGAAAAACTTAAAACGTAAGTTAACAAATTTTGGAATTTAAAAAGTAATCACAAAATTTTAAAAATTTAATTTTTAACAGAAAAAATAAAATGGTTTTCTTAGTCATAGCTACTTTATAGGTTTATTATTAGAGAATTTGATGAGCTGAAGAAATGAAGCACAGAAAAACATTGGTTACAATTAGTGTTTCCGATTTTGCAAAAATTTTTTGTCAGCCAAAAGTGAAGTACAGGACATAACATCCGGATGGATACTGTAGCGCAGAAAGATTGAAAAAATAAATTTGTAAAAGCATTTTTAAAAGTTTTTAAAATAGAAATAAAAAGCAAAAGTGTTTAATATTTTTAAAATAAAAAAGAAGGCGATATTTCGCTGAGTTTAATCATAGAAACCATAGCATAATAAATAAGGAACATTAAAGTTTCAATGGCAAATTTGAAAAAAAAACAAAAAATTCAAAATTTTCAACTGTAAGAAAAAAAATGCAAGATTTTTTCTGACAAGGGAACCTTCAGGATTGTCTCTGGAGTTAAGGCCCCATATTTTGGGTAATGATAGTACTCCTGCAGAATAGCATTGTGAAAAAGTATGGGCAGCCCAAAATATGGGGCCTTAACTCCAGAGACAATCCTGAAGGTTCCCTTGTGAGTACTGTAATTGCGATCGTCAGAAAAGCAAAATAGCAACGTTTTGCGTTTTTCGTACCCCATGTTTTTCGATATTTTTAACAACAATGAAATTTTTTACCAGAATCTTGAAGACAAGATTGTTGAAAATTTGTTTGATTCATTTGATTTGGATTAAAAAATCTTTGAGATGCTTTAAATTGTGAAATTTCTGGCATTTTTGCTTTGTTACTTTCTTGCTGTCTTGAAAATTCGAAAGGATTCTGTAAATTTAAATGTAATAAAACGTAAAAAATGGAAGTATTACTTGAAAAACAAATATTGGATCAACAAAAATTTGTTTTACATTTTTATCTTTTTTAACTAATTGCTCGAAGCATTCTTTTTTTTCTTTTTTTCCAAAATCAGATGAAGTTTCTTTGAAAATTTCATAAGCTTTAATATTAAGTGATAAAGTGCTACTGCTTTTGGTGGCATATGAGTTTTGGCCTTTGCTTTGCCTTTTATCTTTTTCATAATCATAATCACAATTTAATAAAAGTGTGGTTTTAGTGGCAGATTTGTTCCATGAATGTGAAGCTTTTTTTGCATCAGTATTTGTAAAATCTATCAATTTTTTTGCAGCTGCAGTTCTTTTGATATTTTCTTTTTTTATGATATAGCTTTTTCATTAAAAAAATTGTTTCAATAATAATCTTTAAGACAGTTGTAAAATTTTATTCACTATTGTTCGTTTAACTCTGATAAAAACAATTTTTTAAAAGAACTGCAACCTTTTAATTTACCGTAATTCAAAACTTTTCTTTTTTTGATTGTATCGTTTTTTGAGAAATCAGAAAATGTATAAATGGAAAAATTTTGATGGCTTTGATTTAGATTACAGTATTTGCCATTTGAACTATCACTAATAAGAACATCATCTTTATATTTAAACTGCAAAAGGCTATTTTCTGTTGACATCTAAAATTGTGTTAACACTTAATTAAGCGGTTTTAGAAATTTATTCAAATAATCAAAAAAAAGTTACACGCAAATTTAACAAAGCTAAAGTTTTACGTTAAAAAAAAACAAACACTCATTTTTTTCTTTCAAAGGTTTTGATTCTTTTTCAATTTTGGCAAAATGTTACTCAAACATTCTCTCTCTAAATTTTTGATGATTTTTAAAATTTGTATTTTTTCATCAGTTTTTTTTTCTCTGTCAAAAAAAACTTTATTACTTTCTTTGATTAATTTTAAAAATTCGAACATGTCTGAATCAAAATCTCAAACCAAATTAGCTAGCACAAAATCAGCTACATCTGTTGATGAATTTGAAAAAGATGTAAGTTTTAGTTTGCTTTTCTCTCTCTTCTCCGCAACAACTAATTATCATCCTTTTTTTAGCTTATCTCAAAGAATCCTAATCTTGAAATTGCACAATTGCGATTTGTTGTCAATAATAAAGATATTGATCCATCGGTAAAAGCTGAAAAGCTTAAAGTTTTACTTCAACATATCAAAGATAATGAAATGGGACCCTTCTATGAACTTCTTGCATCTGAACTTCAATTTCCTGTTGATAAAGCTTTACTCACTGAATTAAAACAAAAGAATACAAAAAAGATTCAAGAAATTGATGCTGAAATTCTTGACGCTGAACAAAATCTTGGTGAAAGTGAAGTTCGACAAGCTTTTCTCAAAAAGTCTGAATATCTTTGCCAAATTGGTGACAAAGATGCTGCAGTATCTGCATTTCGTCAAACATATGAAAAGACTGTTGGAATGGGATATCGTATTGATTTAGTATTTAATCTTATTCGACTTGGTCTTTTCTTCCTTGATCATAAAATTATTAGTGCAAATATTGCTAAAGCAAAAGGATTAATGGAACAAGTGAGTTCTTTTTGTTGTTGGATAACTCTATATAGTTTGCCTGATTTTAGGGTGGTGACTGGGAACGTAAAAATCGTCTTCGTTCGTATGAAGGCCTTTACAAAATGGCAACCCGTGATTTTAAAGGTGCTTCAACACTTTTCCTTGAAGCTGTTCCAACTTTCGGTTCTTATGAACTTATGTCATACGAAGATCTTGTCTTTTATACCGTTCTTTCAACAGTTTACTGTAAGTTTTTGTCTTTATTTCTTTCTTCTATTCCTTTCACGTTTAGCTCTTGATCGTCCAGAACTTCGTGAAAAGGTTATGCGCTGCAATGAAATTCAAGAACAACTTACTGGTGGTGGTGCAAAAGGTGATCTAATTCCAATTCGACAATATGTTGATGCATTCTATAATTGCACATATGATCAATTCTTTATTATGTTAGCACAACTTGAATCACAACGTCTTAAATTTGATCGATATCTTGCACCACATTATGCATTCTATTCTCGTGCAATGCGTTTAAAGGCATATGAACAATTTTTAACTCCATATAAGACAGTTCGGCTAGATATGATGGCAAAAGATTTTGGTGTTTCTATGGCATTTATTGATCGTGAACTTCATCGCCTTATTTCAACTGGACAACTTAATTGCCGTATTGATGCTGTTCGTGGAATTATTGAAATGAATCATCCTGATAATAAGAATCATCTTTATAAAGCTGTTATGCGTGATGGGGATATCCTTCTTAATCGAATTCAAAAGCTTGCACGTGTTATTAATGCTTAATTTATTTATTATTATTATTACTATTGGTGATTACTGTATTAAGTATATTATTTTTGTGTCCTTGTAAAATGATGACAAAATAAATTCATTTTTGAATTCAAAAAATAATTTATTACAGAAAAATATTAAAAAATGAAAAACAACTTTAATCAATTTTTTAAAGTAATTGAAACAATATTAATTTCTTCTCTTGGACGACCAGATTTTTCATATGTTGGAGCTTGATTAATCTTTTGTACAACACTAAATCCATCAGTAACTTCTCCAAAGATTGTATTCTTTCCATCCAAAAATTCTGCTGGAACAACAGTAAAAAAGAATTGTGAGCCATTTGTATTTGGACCTAAAAAAAGAAAGATTAGTAAATCACGGTTTGGCTTTAAAAATAATCAACAGTTACTTACCTGCATTTGCCATTGATAATCTGAATGGTTTATCATGTCGTAACATTGGATGAAATTCATCTTCAAAATCTGCACCCCAAATTGATTGTCCACCTGTACCTTTTCCAGTTGGATCACCAGTTTGAATAATAAATGATTTAATTACACGATGAAAGCAATGTCCATTATAATATCCACGTCGAGAAAGAGTTATAAAATTTTCACATGCTTTTGGGCATTCTTTTGGAAATAGCTTTACATGTATATCACCATAGGTTGTATGAATGCATGCTTCATCGGTCATTCCTTTTGCTTCTTCTTCATGATCAACAGTTGTTAAAGCATCTTCTTTACGAGGTTTTTCATTAAATACATCTCGATTACTTGTTGCACCATCTTCATCATCTCCACCACTAAATGGTTCAGCATTTGTAAAAATATAAAAACGATTTTTTCGATATGCAGATGCAATCTAAAAGAAACATACAGTATACTTACAAATATAAAATAAAAAACTTACAATCATTGGATCAACATCAAATTTTCTTAGCGCTGGATTATCCGATGCTTCAATTTCTGCTGTAACTGCGGCACCCTTTAATCGTTCAGTTGTTGTTGGCATTGCTCGACAAATTGCAGCTCCCATAAATCGAACAGGTTCTTGTTTACCCAAATCTCGAACAACCTTTTCGGTAATAATATTATAAATTCTTAATCCAACTGGTGAAGGATAAATCAAAAAATTTCCAGATTCATCAAATGATAGTTGAATATTATCAAATGCTTTATGATCTTTATTGATATCTTTTTCAAGTGCAACTTTTCTCGTCCAATCAACATGTAAAAGACCATATCGTCTAAAAAATGGTCGTTATTACAGTAACCCAGAAACTCGTAAAAACTTACTCATTCAATTTTGCTTCATCAATATATCGCGTTAAACTTTCATCCAAAACTTTAATAATTTTACCATATGGAACAGAAAAAATTTTTAAACTTCGATCATGTGAAAATGTTGCAAAGAAATTTCCTGTAGGACTAATTGCAAGTGCTTTTGGAGGTTGTCGAACTTTTGCAAATTCAAATAAATCTGTATCAGTTTTGTATTCGAATTTAACATTTTTTGGAAATTCATAATTTGTTTTGGCTCCAGACCAATATTCCATCATTCCTCTTTCATCAATTGAGATTGTAACATTTAATGAAGGAACATACTAAAAACATTGATTTTACACATCATAATTATAATCATTTATCTTACCTCCATTAAAGCAATCGGTCGAGTATGAAGATTTTCAATCATATGAATTGGTGCATTATCACCCTTTCCATCATAAATAAATATCTTTGGAGAATTTGCATCAGAGATTGCTAAAGCATGTACAAGATCAGAGCCAAGATGAATCCATGCAGCAATTTTTGGTGAAAATGGATATTTAAACATATTAATCATATCAAAATTAATAATATCAAAGATTTTTACTGTATTTTCTTGAGTGCAAACAGTTGCCATTAAAGTACCATTATAATTGATTGAAATATCAGAGAATGCATCTAAAAAGGATTACATGAGATTAAAGACATCAAAACAGATAAATCCTTACGCATATGGCAACGAAAATGTTTAACAAATTCAACACCTTCTTTATGAATCTTTTTCCAAAATTTTAAATGTCCATCAATACTTGCAGTAATAATAAAATCAGTTTTTGTTGCAAATACATGTGTGACAGTATCTCGATGCATAAACGATTTTTCATATTGTGATGCACGTGGCAGAGTTCGCAAATATGTTTCTTCAAATGCCAAAGCTAAAAAAGAAAATATTAAAATGTACAATAAAAGTGCCAAACAAGAAACTCACTTTTAGTTGGTTTTGGTGCAGCAATTGGAACTTTAAAAGTTTCTTCAATTGTTTCAGTTTCAACAATTTTCATTCTCTTTGCTTCTGGCTCTTTTTCTCCATCATCTGCTGATTTTACAACCACTTCTTCAGTCACTGTAACTTCAACACTTTTTTTAATTGATTCTGGAATTGTGGGTCCAATATCAGCGGAAGGATCTTGTGCCATTTTTAAATGTCCCTGAAAAATAAAGCAATTTACAAGATTAAATTTACAAGATTAATATGATTTTCTTAATCTTTTAAATTCTAAAAAGAAGCAATCACTGAAAAAAAAAACAAATCCAAATTTTTTTTCGAAACAAAATTAAATGCAATTGTTTGGTTCTTTTTGCCAAATTCGAAAAGAACAAATTTTTTAAATTTTTATTTTTTTCCAACAAAGTTCCACATTTAAACGACAAAAACGAAGAAGAATCTCAAACAAGTTTTTGCAGTGCTACTGGAATTTTTTTTGTTTGACCTATTATATTTATTTATTTACATTACGACCTTCGACAGATTGCTGATTTACATATGGAGTATCATGAAATTTTAACTTTAAAAGTCTATGACTTTTAAAGGTTTTTTAGCAAAGAGGAATATGATAATCTTTTTTCTGAAATTAAAAAACTTGAAAACTCTTTTACTATAAAAAAACGTAAACCGACTTGTTCCATTTATTTGATTATTCAAGACCATTTATTCTCTGCAAAAAATTTTTGGTTTTAAATTTTCAAAAAAAAATTGACCTTTGAATCCCCAATTTTTGGTCCAAAAATTCCATATAATTTTGCTAAAAAATATTTTAATAAATCTGTGTTTGCTCTCTAATTTCAAAACGGATACAAAAAACAATAAAAAATAAACTACGAAATTTAATTGATCTTGTAAGATTGTTTAAAAAAACTAAAAATTTTTGCAATTAAAATTTATTTGAAACCGACATTTTTTAATTAAAATAAAAATTAAACAAGTTCAAATTCAGTACAACAAAATTTATTCATTGAAACTTTTGAATCCCCAAATTTGAAGCTTGTTTTAAGGCATGCATTTGAATGTGTAAACGGAATTCCTTCGGCCATTAAAGTTTCATTTCCTCGAATGATAATCCTTCCAATCAAAGGAATTGAGTTTCCAATATCTCCCAAACTTTTAACAATTGCAGAATTAATTATAATTTTTCCATCACCGACAAAAATTGGAATTTTGCAATTTTTTTTTCTGAAATACAAATTTTTAATTTTCAAACAGAAAAATAAAAAGAGTTTGAAAAATTTTTAAAAATCTTTCTTTAAACTTTTTTTGGATTCAAATAATTCATCAAAAATATTTGAAAATCTCTGTCACCAAACTTTCGATCAATCAAAATTTAAAAGGTAGTACATACCCTTCACAAAGATATCCATTAATCCAAAAAAGAACAGATAAATCAGAAGGTCCAGTAAAATTTGCATATGCGGTCATATTATTTCCATTATCAAATTTATAGCTTCCAATTGAGCTTGCAAAAGTGCTATTATCGCTTAAATTTATAATTAAAGTTTGACTTTCAAACTTTATACATTTTGGAGCATTTTTCGGTGCTTCTGGGGCAGAAACAAAAGAAGTACAAGTTTGTTCTTCATAAATAGTTGTAGCATTATTTTTAAAAATTGTTGAAAGTCTTGGTTGAGAAGAATTAAAAAATGTGCCATCGATAAAAGTAAAAGTGCCATCATCTGCATAACCACTAAAAATCCTTGACCATGAATCATTTAAAAAATGTGCATAAAGATTAAAAGATGGTTCTTGAAGGGCAAATGAAAATGTTGCATTCAAAGATGTACTGCATTTTTGTGGATCTGGAACAGAAATATCGAAAGGAACATTTGCACAAATGTAATCAGGTGATTGAAGATCTGTAGATTTATAATCGATTGTTCCAACATGAATCCAAGTTGTATTTCCAAATTTAAAAAGCTTTAAATTCATAAATGAATTAATGACCCACTCCGGAGATTCTCCAAAATAATCATCATATTTTACTGCA
Source organism: Panagrolaimus sp. PS1159 (assembly GCA_963922195.1). Lineage (NCBI taxonomy): Eukaryota > Metazoa > Nematoda > Chromadorea > Rhabditida > Panagrolaimidae > Panagrolaimus > Panagrolaimus sp. PS1159. The sequence continues at coordinate 2,339,627 of CAWUHW010000011.1, read as the reverse complement.
TTTATTGCATTACAACTTTGTGGTGGTGGTGCAACACCAGCAGCAGTAAATAATAGTGCACAAAAAAGAAGAACACCGATAAACAAAAACATTATTGTTTATTGGCGAGTTTCTAACAAATGATATGAAAAAATTTGTCTCAATTCATTTTTCTTAAATATTACTTTTTTGAGATCAAAAATTTCTATTAATGGGCGTTTCTTTAATATATTTGTCTATATGGTAATGTGAAACATATGACATCAGAAGAAAACTTTAAACTTAGGGCGTGAGAAAAAATTGTGCTTCATTTGTTTTTTGGAGATAATATAAAAGGCTACACTTTTTTTTGAAAAGAAAAACTTTTATCATTTTTGTTCAAATAAATGAAAAAAGTGTGGGATCAAAAAATCAAAAAGGCTGCTGAAAATATTGGGCGTGTGTCATTTGACAAAAATTTTGATTACATAAGACGAGGATATAAAAAAAATCCTGGCGAGGGTCCGAAAAAGGCACAAATTATGAAATATGCGGCACCCCTGTTTCAACTTGAGTTTTGAAGGAAATCGTAAAATGACGTATAGCGACTTTGCCCAACTTGAGTTTTGAAGGAAATCGTAAAATGGCGTATGGCGATTTTGCCCAACTTGAGTTTTGAGCTTTTTGAGAAAATGATTTTTAGCAGTTTTTTTCCAAGTTTGAAAACTGCAAAATTTCCGAAAAACATGCAATTTTTCAATATTTTCGTATTATAGGTAATTTTGAAGTTGAAAAGTGGTCAAAATGGGAATTAAATATTTTTGTGAAAATTTTTTGAAATTTCCAATGGTTGGAAATGTCAGAAAATTTCCAACCGTTGGAAATTTTCTGACATTTCCAACCGTTGGAAATTTTCAAGAAATTTAGGGGTTGTTTTTGAATAAAATGCAAAAAGCTGGAAATCGAACCCAAGACCTCTCGGTCGTCGCACTACCAACTGCGCCAAGGAAGCACATAGTGAGGGGTTCAAGAAATGCTTATAAAGAACAAGCGCAACCGCTGCTTAATTGAACCAAATCGCATGTAATTAATTATTATTTTTAAGGGTCTATTAAAGTACAACTTTTGTAAAGATTAAATATGTAATATTGTAGTTTTTAGTTAATGAGAAATAACAATAAAAATGTTACAATAATCGCGCAAAAAATGCAATCAACATGCACAGGCTCGTATACATAAAAAAATTTCAGGGGGGGCTAACCTTAAAAAAAGTTAATTTGTTAATAAATATAAATTTCTATTGCTTATTTAATCATAGAATATTCATTAACAAATTAACTTTTTTTCCTTCGCCATTTTAGTTGTATTTCATGTTGATTGCATTTTTTGCGCGAATATTGTAACATTTTAATTGTTATTTCTCATTAACTAAAAACTACAATATTACATATTTAATCTTTACAAAAGTTGTACTTTAATAGACCTTTAAAAATAACAATTAATTACATGCGATTTTGGTTCAATTAAGCAGCGGTTGCGCTTGTTCTTTATAAGCATTTCTTGAACCCCTCACTATGTGCTTCCTTGGCGCAGTTGGTAGTGCGACGACCTTCTGACCGAGAGGTCTTGGGTTCGATTCCGAACTCGTGCTTTTTGCATTTTATTCAAAAACAACCCCTAAATTTCTTGAAAATTTCCAACGGTTGGAAATGTCAGAAAATTTCCAACGGTTGGAAATCCAAAAAATTTCCAACAGTTGGAAATTTCAAAAAAATGTTCAATTCTCATTCTGACCACTTGTCAACTTTACAATCACCTATAATTTTGACATTTTATGTCGAATATTTTGAAGGTATTGAAATTTGTTCACCGTCAACAATTTGTAAAAAAATATTTCACGATTTGCTTCAAAACTCAAGTTGGGCAAAATCGCCATACGCCATTTTACGATTTGCTTCAAAACTCAAGTTGACCAAAATTGCCATACGCCATTTTACGATTAGCTTCAAAACTCAAGTTGGGCAAAAAAAAAAGAGCCCAAAATGGGAAATGACCGAAAAAGTGTCAAGTGCTGGCACTTTGTTTTTGAATGGCCTTTTTCGGACCCTCGCCAGAATTTTTTTTATATCCTCGTCTTACATGGCTAGTAAGGGTTGAATACGGTGAGCTCAAAAGTGGCGCCATTGGACAAAATTTTAGGAAAGAAATTGCAGCATAAATTTTAATACAGTAATAATTGTTCAATTTTTAGATTTTAATGTAAAGCTAATTTATAAAAAACTTTTAAAAATTAAATTTACATTGAATGAATTCATTAAGTTTAAAGACTTTTTACCTTCAAATAATTTTTCACATTTGAGTGCTTTTATTGTTTATATAAGTGTTTATATGGGTTTAGTGTTTTTAAGTGTTTATTTTTTCTAAACAAAATCCAAAAAATTTTCTATATCCTTTTGCTTCATCTTATTTAACATATTTGTTGTCAGAATTTGTAAATGGTATACGGTAACTCGGTCACAAATATGTTTTTTCTTGCAGCATTTTTTTTCTACGAAAACATTGATTTTAGGTTTTTATGGGTTAAAAGTTTGCAATCTTTATCATTGAGCAAAAAGCTTGAGAACATTTTTTGGATAGAAATGATATCATTTATAGACAAACGATACCGGATAATTTAGGCGTAAACCTTTTTATTTATTATCTTTAACTACAAAGTATAAAACTTTTATTGTCTTTTAATTAATCCACATAATAATACAGTATACCTCTTCTTATATTACATTTAAATATTTTTACCTAAATCCGTGTGAGAAATTTTTTTTGTGTGGATTTATTAAGAGCAATATAATCTGAGAAAGGAAAAAAAAGCTTATGATACAATGTGATACGAATGATGTCATTGGGCGTATAAAAGATACCCAAAAAAACATAACACTTTATGGTCTTTTCTCCGCCTTTTATAACATTGGATAAAAACAACTTTGATCTTATTACCATTGACAAATAAAAAAGTGTATACAAGCAAGACTTTTTCAATCATAATCTTCTTTCAACTTTTCAAGTGAAATTAAAAGAAATATGGTTCAAACAATTACCATTTTTGTATCTTTTTCCATTCTTGCCATTGCTGCCGTTGCACATGTTTTACCATTCAAGCATTTAAATGCTGATGCAAAACGTACTCAAGATCCTATCCATATCTGTAATGATATTATTCAAAGTGCAGAAAATTACTTTGCAAATCAAAGTTTTACCTCTTCACAACTTCGTCATCAACTTGAACATGAATGTATTCAATTTTCAAGTACGGATGGAGATGAAGCATCTGTTGCTTGCATTAAAATGGTTCAAAATAATATTGAAATGATTTTTAATGACGTTCAAAGTCAAATTCCTTCTAAACAAATTTGTCATGTCACAACTTCTGTTAATCCAGAAAGGAATTTTACAACAACGACAGCTGCTTCAAAAAATACATTTTTAACAACTGATTTTCCCTTCAATGTAACAACAAATCAAGGGTGGAATTTTACTACTACTAATATTATTACTGAAAGTAATATGACTATAATTCCTTCACACCAACAATGGAATTTTACTTCTCTTCCAACAGCAGCAACAAATGTTTCATCCCTCGGAAAAAATACTTTTGCAAATTTATTGGAACCTCTTCAAAGTGCCAAAAATGTTTTTGTTTTTACTCTTAATTAATTAACTTTTTTGTTGAACGTAGTAAATAACAGAAATAAATAATTTCAATTTCAAATTTAAGTTTATTCACCAAAACTGATATTCCTTAAAATTAATTTTAAAGAAAAAAAAAGATTATAAATAAATATCTTAAAAATGCAACAAAAAGTTAAGAAGAATGTCGATAAAAACATAATTGTTGAAATGCTAATTTTGAAAGTATTAGTTCTTGTGCATTATGTTTTATGCATTGTTGGGAAATATATTTGCAGTGTAAATAATGCTGCAAAATTAAAAGCTGATAAAATTGAATTTATTGAATCCCCAGATTTTCCAAGATTTATGACCAAAGATGAAAAAGAAAACTGTGGGATAACATTTAAAAAAAAAGATAATTCTAAAAAAGTATTCTTTTAACGAAATCCTTAACTTCTTGTTCTATGTTGCATTTTAACATATTTATTTATAATCTTAATTTTTCTTTAAAATAAATTTTAAGGAATATCGTTCAAAGTAATAATTTCTTTGCTTTAATGGGCGTTCCATCCAGCACTTGATTTAAAAAAAAAATAAACTCTATACATTAAAATCAAACAATTTTTATTTTGTATAGTTACAAAAAAAAGCTGTACATATTATTGTAAAAAATGGCCAAATTATTTTTAAAAAAATAAACTCTGTGTAAATTAGCTTTACATTAAAATCTAAAAATTGAACAATTATTACTGTATTAAAATTTATGCTGCAATTTCTTTCCTAAAATTTTGTCCAATGGCGCCACTTTTGAGCTCACCGTATTCAACCCTTACTAGCCATGTAATCAAAATTTTTGTCAAATGACACACGCCTAATATTTTCAGCAGCCTTTTTGATTTTTTGATCCCACACTTTTTTTGATTTATTTGAACAAAAATGATAAAAGTTTTTCTTTTCAAAAAAAAGTGTAGCCTTTTATCTTATCTCCAAAAAACAAATGAAGCACAATTTTTTCTCACGCCCTAAGTTTAAAGTTTTCTTCTGATGTCATATGTTTCACATTACCATATAGACAAATATATTAAAGAAACGCCCATAAATAGAAATATTTGATCTCAAAAAAGTAATATTTAAGAAAAATGAATTGAGACAAATTTTTATCAAATTATTTTCTAGAAACTCGCCAATAAACAACAATGTTTTTGTTTATCGGTGTTCTTCTTTTTTGTGCACTATTATTTACTGCTGCTGGTGTTGCACCACCACCACAAAGTTGTAATGCAATAAATGCAGTAAAATATGATGATTATTTTGGAGAATCTCCGGAGTGGGTCATTAATTCATTTATGAATTTAAAGCTTTTTAAATTTGGAAATACAACTTGGATTCATGTTGGAACAATCGATTATAAATCTACAGATCTTCAATCACCTGATTACATTTGTGCAAATGTTCCTTTCGATATTTCTGTTCCAGATCCACAAAAATGCAGTACATCTTTGAATGCAACATTTTCATTTGCCCTTCAAGAACCATCTTTTAATCTTTATGCACATTTTTTAAATGATTCATGGTCAAGGATTTTTAGTGGTTATGCAGATGATGGCACTTTTACTTTTATCGATGGCACATTTTTTAATTCTTCTCAACCAAGACTTTCAACAATTTTTAAAAATAATGCTACAACTATTTATGAAGAACAAACTTGTACTTCTTTTGTTTCTGCCCCAGAAGCACCGAAAAATGCTCCAAAATGTATAAAGTTTGAAAGTCAAACTTTAATTATAAATTTAAGCGATAATAGCACTTTTGCAAGCTCAATTGGAAGCTATAAATTTGATAATGGAAATAATATGACCGCATATGCAAATTTTACTGGACCTTCTGATTTATCTGTTCTTTTTTGGATTAATGGATATCTTTGTGAAGGGTATGTACTACCTTTTAAATTTTGATTGATCGAAAGTTTGGTGACAGAGATTTTCAAATAATTTTGATGAATTATTTGAATCCAAAAAAAGTTTAAAGAAAGATTTTTAAAAATTTTTCAAACTCTTTTTATTTTTCTGTTTGAAAATTAAAAATTTGTATTTCAGAAAAAAAAATTGCAAAATTCCAATTTTTTTCGATGATGGAAAAATTATAATTAATTCTGCAATTGTTAAAAGTTTGGGAGATATTGGAAACTCAATTCCTTTGATTGGAAGGATTATCATTCGAGGAAATGAAACTTTAATGGCCGAAGGAATTCCGTTTACACATTCAAATGCATGCCTTAAAACAAGCTTCAAATTTGGGGATTCAAAAGTTTCAATGAATAAATTTTGTTGTACTGAATTTGAAAATGTTTAATTTTTTGTTTTAAATAAAAAATGTTGGTTGCAAATAAATTTTATTATCTGAAATTCTTAGTTTTTTGAACAGTCTTGAAGGATCAATCAAATTTCATAGTTTTGTGCACCGTTTATCCATTTAAAGGCGTACCTTATTTTTAACAGGCAATCGGTAACCTTTTTAAAGGTATTCCAAAAAATTTCTTAATGATATCTATCGACGGAAAATGGAGGTCATGTTTTTGTCGAGGATCGAAGTTCGTCTTTTTTTTTTATTAAAGACGAATCTCGATCCTTTTTTCTTTTAATTAGTTAGTTCTTAATTTAAAAAAATTGAAAAAAATGGGAATAAATTAGCGACTAATGTCTTCGACGAGAAAAATAAATTAGTCCTTAAAAAAATTTTAAAATGACTTTTTTATTTTTGTTTATTTTTTTTAATTTTTTATCTCTGGGAAATGGATGTTTTCCAAATCCAGAACTATGTTCCAGACCACTTATTATAATTGGAGATATGTTTGAATGTCCACCATGTCCATCTTCGCCATGTTCATTATCAGGCCCAATGGTGGAATTAACTCTTGAAACAAAATTAGGGTCAGATTGCTGTTGTATTTATACTGCAACAGCAACATGTAATCCAATTCCTGTAGATAAACGAAAACAACAAATGCAGGTAAATTTTACGAAAATAAAATACAGGATGTCCAAAAATAATTACAATTTTATTGTAACTTACCTTTTTTTCGCATTCCTAATATGCAAATTTTTTATAGAAGGATAGTAACAAAAAATTTTTATAGTTATTTTTCTGTTACTATCACTGAAAAACCGCTCCAATAAAAGAAAAAAGAGATGACAGCAAAAAAAAATTTATTTTAATATTTAAATGCTATTCTCAAAATTCAAATTTTTCATACCTTTTTAAATCGCTAAATTATTTTTTGATTCAAAAGAAAAATTCTCAAAGAACAATGAGTTTGACTGTGAAATCCGCGTTTGAACAACTTTAAAAAAATAAATGTGTCATTTTCATTTAAACATCCTAAATAATTTTTTTATAAAAACCCCTAAAAATTGGGCTCATTTTTAGAACACTTGTTTGGAAAATAATTTTAAATTCAAGTTTTTAGTTCAATGGAAATGCCCAAAGTATTCCATATCCTCTTACATTAATATGTGATACAACAACCAATCAATACACATATGATAATTCTGGCATTCAAACACAGATTACATCTGCACAATGTTGCCAAAATACATGTGGAACTATAAATAAACAAAACACGCAAGTTGACGATGTTTTTGCTCCAGATGCAACATGCACGTATCATCGAATTTTATCTTGCATTAATGGAAGTCCTACAATGAGGGTATAAATATATTTTCTTTCTTAATACATTTTTTTTTACGTTTTAGATAAATCAACCCCCGGGGGCTCAAACTGGACCAGGTTATCCCGGACCTGAAATGTTTCCATCTGGAGCAGTAGATGCAATTTGTTCTGTCGGTTCAACCCAATATGTTCATAATTCTCCAATGTTTGGCCCCAATACTCCAGTTGGTAAAGCTCAATGCCCATAATTTGTTTGTTTATACATATTTGACATGCATTATTAAATTTATTTAAAAAGTTTTAGCGCGTTTTTAAAAAATGAAATTTTCTCCATTTTCTCCATTTTCATCTAATTGTTATTGTTCTTATTTGAAATTTTTTTAAGATCAAAAAATGTATCAAAGATAGCCTATTGAATATTTTTAAAAAATGTTTAACGCCAATTTTTTAATAAAATAGTATTGCCTTTTTTATGCATGTCTATGATTTCTTGAAACAAACTTTTTTATTTAATAAAAGATAAATTTATTGATGTTGGGCATAAATAATATATACAAATACAAAACTAATACTAATTACAAAAAAATGCATGTTTTTTTTTGAAAGAGGATCCAACATCATTAAAAGGGCGGAGGAATGATTGAGTAAATCCCAAAACAAAAGAAATTTAATTATTAATTTTTTCACTAGTGCGGGAAGATTCATAAACGGGATTATTTGGATTAAGTTGATTGGCATGATTATCCATGGCAGCCTTGTGTTCAGGATTATTTGGATTGAGTTGATTTGCATGGTGATTAGCTTGTTGCTTATTCATGTTTGTTGAATTTAGAGAGAGAGTAGGATCGATAAAAAATGTATCTGAAAAGAGAAGGAGATAAAAAATGTTTTGAGGGAATTCTGAAGAGCGAAAGATTGAATAAACACATATAACAACCAGTGTTGGCGGTCCGGACCGAAAAAAAATTTGGTTTTTTTATTAAAACTTTTTAACTATTTGTTTTGAATAAATTTCTTCTTTTGCCATTGACAACCAATAGTTGATAGCCCATTTTATTGCTTACAACTTTTAGAAATATAAAAAAATAAAAAAGATAGATCAAAAAGACCGAAATGGACCGGACCGATTTCGAAATTTCGGTCTTTTTGATCTATCTTTTTTATTTTTTTATATTTCTAAAAGTTGTAAGCACTAAAATGGGCTATCAACTATTGGTTGTCAATGGCAAAAGAAGAAATTTATTCAAAACAAATAGTTAAAAAGTTATAATAAAAAAACCGAATTTTTTTTCGTACCGGACCGCCAACACTGATAACAACGGAATGAGACATTTTAAAAGAACTTCAAGCTTATAATCAGCTGAAAGAGCTGGAATCAGCTTCCCGGATAAAACCTTCAAAAGCTTATTAAAGATATTTTTTGAAAAATTTTGATTTTCAAAAAATTGATCTCAAGCTTAAAATCTTTCCCTTTTATATCAACCCATACAGAAGGAAAAAAGGAGGAGTCAAACATAAAAAACAAAGATTATAGAAAATCAGCCAAAAAAATTGGTTTATGATTTTTGAAAAACATTTTTCTAGAATTTTCAAAGTTTTTTTTCTTTGAAGCCTTTTTGCAAAAATTCTGCAAAAAATGACCAAAAAATGTTTGTAAGCTTTGATCTAGATTTTTTTCCCCTATCTTTAAGCGTTCAAAAATCATTTGGGTTATAAGAAAAATGCCAAAATAAAGCATTTTAATTACGAGAAAAAACCAAAATTGTTTAATCAAAGATCTTCTTTTCTTTACATCTACAAAACGAACGTTCTGCTTTTTGTAAAAAATTAATGGAAAATTAACATTAAAAATTCAACAAAAAATGCAAATATTTTTGAACGAAATAGAAACAAAAATGAATAATTCGTAGTATCGATTAATTGCAAAACCTTAACGGAATATTATTTTATATCACATCAAAAGGTAACATTTAATTTAAAAATGATTTTTTAATTATTTAAGATAGAGCTGAAAAAAGAACTAACTTAAAAGCTAGTTTTTGGAAAAGTTAAGATTTCAAAATTTTTATGCATTAGGGAATTTGGTAATGAAAATTTTTAAAATTAGTTTTTAACTGATTTTCGTTAAACAACATAATAACATGATTTTCATTTGAATTACAGTAATCCAATGTTAGATATAAAACGATAAAATATAAAAGTTTTCAATTTTTTCCATTTACAAGAAATCATCATCATTTTTTGTAAATGAATTCAATAAGCTCGTCTTTCTGACTTAATAAGTCCACACTTTTTGAGTCTTATTGAGCAACTAAGACGAGCTTATTGAATTCGTTTACAAAAAATGATGATGATTTCTTGTAAATGGAAAAAAATGAAAATTTTTATATTTTACCGTCTTATATGACTCAACAAAATTTTTTATATTTTTTTATTCTCTTATCCAAATTTGTTCAAAGGATATGGTGCAAAAAAGAAAGAAAAAAAATGTCAAATTCTTGTTATTACTTTAAATAGTCATTTTACAATAGCTTTTTGAAAAATTTTACTCATCTTTTTTGAAAAAAATATTGTTGAAAATTTATGGAACAAAAAAGGCAATAAAATAATGATGACACAGTTTGCACAAGCATGTTCAATTTATTATGTTATTTTAGAATCTTTTTAACTTTAGGTTTAAATTACTTTTGACTCTGTTGCTTTCACCATTTTTATTAATTTTTATAAATTTGTTTCTAAAAAAACAAAAACATCTTTCAAAAAAATGACCTTTGATTTTTTTTGTTTTGAAAAACGTTTGTTTTCTTTCCTCCAAAATTGTTTACTGCTTTTAAAACAGCCCGAAAAAAGATGAAGAAGAAGAAATATGTTTTTGTTAATATTTCTTCTTTGTGCTAAATTTCGAAAGAAAAATTTTTCTTTTAAAAGCTATTAATAGGTTTAACAAAAACCAAGCACACTATATTAACTATCCAATTTTTGAAAAAAAAGTTTTCAATTTTACAGAGTTAAAAAATTAATAATTTATTTTAATAATTAATTTACAAAATTTTGAAAAGATGATATATAAGATACAACAACTAAACAAGAGTTATTATATAAAAAGTTAAAGCTTAAAAGAGAACATCATTTTATTTGCCCTTTTCTTTTTTAGGTTCATGCTTTTCATTGTTTGGATTCTTTTGATTTGAATGGTTATCCCCTGCAGCTTTATGAGCTTCAGCATTTGGGTTTTTTTGATTAGCATGGTGATCTTGGTCTTTCTTGTTTGGCATTTTTAAATGATGTGTATTGGGAGTAAATAAAATCTAAACAAATTTAATTAAAAAAATTAACAATTTTTAAAGGATGCGAACGTTGTAATGCAGTTTCGAAATCTTAAATATTCGTGATTTTCAGGCAAACTGAGAGTCTCAAAACGAAAACGGCACTTTTTTAAATTTTTTGTATTAAAAAGATGCATTTTCGTTTCAAGATTTCCAGTTTGCATGAAAATCATGAATATCCAAGATTTCAAAAATGGATCAAAACGTCCGTCTCCTTTAAACAAAAAAATTTATTCCACAAAGCTTATGGAATAAATTTTTTTGTTTAAAGGAGGATTATGTTTTTTAACACCGGCTTTAAAGCTGAAAATTCGATACTATAAAAATCCTGGTAAAAACCGTATCACTTTTATACCAGCATTAATTTAATGAAGTTTGTGCTATTTTACTCTTTTATCGTCATAAACACCCCTCATTTCCCAATGAAAAAACAATGTTTAACAACGGGTATTTATTTTTGTACTGATAACCCTCAAAAAAATATGGGATGTTATAGTTTTTTTTTCTGTTTTAAGGTTTTTTAAGGGAAACAACAAAAAGATTAAAGTTTATTTTTCAAAGTTTGCATTTTTTTGAAACAACAAAAAAAAGACGGCTACAAAAAATCAAGAAAAAATACGGGTCTTTTTTGGGTTGCATTTTTGCTTTTCATTTGATAAGTATTTTATTTGGGACACAACTTTTATGGACCAATTTTTTTGATAATTTTGATAAAAGTTTTTACTTTCAAACTATGTTTTTTTACGGAAAACAATAAAAAAGGTTTTTAGCTAAAATTGAAAAGCAAAAATGCAAATTTTCAGGTAAAGAATTATAACCACGAATAAAATAAAAACAAATTCTTCTTCGTTTTTTTTTGAAAAAATTAATAGTAGTGTTTTTTACAATTTTATACATGTGATTTTCTGATAATTCTTTTTATTGATTTAAATGATTTGTCAAAATTTTTAATCAGTTGTGCTTTGAGTTTTTTCAATTAAGCTTATTTTTATTAAACAACATTTGTTTTGAGACTTATACTTGTTTTTCTTTCCACGAAAACAATTTTTGCCAGCTGATTTTTTACGTTGATTAAAATGCCAAAAAAAACCAAGTGTAAAATGGGAAAATCAAAATAAACATGTTTACTTCCAATTTTTGCAATTTTCGCGCTGCTTTTTTCGAATAAAAAAAGTTGTTGTAACCTTTGCATTTCTTTTATTTTTTTTAAAAAAGGATGGGAAAATGCAAATGTGTTTTGTATCAATTTTTTTTCTCTTTAATGTTGTTGTTTACGGATGTAAGAAAGAAAGAAAAAAGCACACACTTTTTTTATGAAAATGTCATCTACAGTATACCCTTTTCTTGTTGGCAAAAATGAATAAAAGATTTTTGAAAACAAATTTGCATTAGAGGTTATGGAAAATTATTTCATGACTTTGGTTTCATTTTTAAAATTAATCAAAGGTATTCAAAGATAAAAAAATGAATAAAAAAGTAAACATTTGATTATTTTTGATTTAAATTAAATAAGAAAATATAACAAAAATAACAGTTTTTAGTGGTTTTCTATAAATTTGTAAAATTTTTTTAATCAATGTGCAAATTTACAAAAATAAAAAAATGTCGAAAAGTGAAGAAAAAAAATGCACTTGCAAAGATTGACTGAAAAATTATATATCAAGGATAAGATCAACGAGCATTAATGAAATCACCATAGCAAAATGAAAATTGGAATAATTTTTTTACAAGCAAATATTGGTTGAAAAATGTTTATTTCGTTCATAAAATTTTAAGAAAACACTACAGGATACTGTAAAATGATTAAAAATTAAAAAGATATAAATTTTTTGGTTCAATTTTTCATGCTTATTTTTTATTTCCTTAATGTTTGATACTATCCTTTGTTTGTACATTGTTTAAAGATGTCAACGTTTATTTGTTAGTCTTTTTGTTTAACAGTTAAACATTTTATAGGAAAAATGGAATTATTTTTGCCGTTGTTATCTTTTTTTTAAAAGCGCTGAGTAATATTTATTTTTACTGGTTTTTCAAAAAAACAAAAATAAAACTTTAATAATTTTCTGGTGAATTTTAATATAAGACGATAAAATATAAAAGTTTTCATTTTTTTCCATTTACAAAAAATCATCATCATTTTTTGTAAATGAATTCAATAAGAGCGTCTTCCTGACTCAACAAGTCCACACTTTTTGAGTCTTATTGAGCAAATAAGACGAGCTTATTAAATTCATTTACAAAAAATGATGATGATTTTTTGTAAATGGAAAAAAATGAAAACTTTTATATTTTATCGTTTTATATGCATTTTAATTCTTTTTGAGAACTTAAATCAAACAAAAGCAACAGAAAATAGATTAAAAAAGTATTCTCAAAATTTCTGTCAAAATGATCAGAAGATTGTTAAACGAAAAATTTGAGCTAATCCGAAAAATGAAAGGGAAAATGCAAATGTGTTTTGTTTCAACTTTTTTTTCTCTTTAATGTTGTTGTTTACGGATGTAAGATAGGAAGAAAAGAGCACATTTTTTTATGAAAATGTCATCTACAGTATACCTTTCTTTGTTGGCAAAAATGAATAAAAACTAACAGTTTTATCACCCATGTTCAACGCGATTTTTAAAAACGTTGAACGAATTTAAATTACTGCGAAAATGAATTTTCCTGCAAAAAATAAATATTTTTATTGCTGTTTTATGCAAAAGTCAAACCTTTATTATCTTTGATCAAAGTCGAATAAAAAATAAATGATATTTCCATTTTTTAAAATTTTGCCTTCAGAGGAGGAAAAACTGGCTTTTTTATTTTAAAAAATTTTTTTAAATGGTCATTTTTCTGCAAAAAATTTTTAATCAACAATTTAACAAATTTTTAAAAAACTTCAGATATCGAAATGATTAAAAACGTGAATTAAAAATTTTTAACTCAATATTTCATTCAAAACAAGGGAACACACCAAAGTTGAGTGAAAAAAGATAAATGTGGTGGTAACAAAATTGAAAATTAATCCCATTACAGTAGTTTGAAAATTAAAAAATTTATTCAATTTTCCTAGTACTGCTTTTTGTGCCTATTTTTCATTAATTTCTTTAAATTTTTTTCTCTCTTTTGTTGCATTGTACAATTTTTTAAGTTTTCAACATTTTTCTGATAATCTATTTTTTAAATGTTTTATTGAAAAAACAAAGTTCTTGATTTTGATAATGTTATCTTTTTTACAAGCGTTGAATCATGTTTGTTTTATTGTTTTTTTAAAAAGAACAAAAAAAATAATTAATTTTTTCTCTATTTTTGCAGCACATAAAAAGCAATACTTTTTGAGTTAAAATAAAGCGACAAAAATTTAAAAAAAAGATTAGCAATTTTTGCCCACAGCTCAAAAAAATGAGCAGAAAATGGTTTTATAAAATTTTTGGACTTTTTTAATTTGCTTTTCAAAAATCAGTGTTTTCCCGATTCCATTTTTTCCGATTCCGATCCGGAATCGATTCCATTTTGCTTTTCCGATCCCGAATCCGATTCCGATTCCACCGATTCTCGTTCCGATTCCGATTCTATCGATTCCGATCCCTCAAAAATTTTTTTGCTCAAAATGCTTCAAAAATGATGTTTTATAATGTTTTTTGGCAGAAACACACATAATTAAGTAGTAATAGACATATTTCTATCATTTGCAATCAAAAAAACTGAAAAAAATTCTGTTCCAATTTTTTCAGCTTTTTCACGTGGATAAAAGTTAAAAAAGTATTTTTTTGATTTTTGCGTTAAAATTGTCCAAAATTGATCAAAAACTATAAAAATCATGTTTTTAAACACATTCGAGCATAAAAAATCCTTAGACAACCTTTCACATAATCGAAAATGCATTTTTGTAATTACATCAGCTGGAATCGATTCCATTTTTTCCGATTCCGATCCGATTCCATCGATTCTCGTCCCGATTCCGATTCTTTCCGATCCTCTTATGAGGAATCGGAATCGGAATCGAGAATCGAGAATCGGGATCGGAATCAGGATCGGGAAAACACTGTTAAAAATCATTCCTTTTTGTGAAAATAAAATTTTTTTCGAAAATATGAATATGCCGTTTTCAAATCTTCTTAAAATTTTTTGACGGATTTTAAAAAGCAATTGCATTTGTTAGATAATTTTCATAAGTTAAATTAAAACGTGACAAAAATTTTGGCAGTTTTTCTTCAAAGCTTTCAAAATATTTTCTCTTGTTTCAGATTCTGATTTTCAAGAAAAACTAACGCATATTTTTTTAAGGAAAAGGTCTTACATTTTGGGGCGTTCCTTTAAAAGTGAGTCGGTGATGGCAAAAAAAGTTTCTGTTTTTTTTTTGTTCAACTCCTCCCATTTTTTGTGAATATAAAAGCAAGGCAAAACTTTTTTTCTTCAATCATTCAGTTTTCTGGACTTTGCCTTTCTTTTGAAGATTAAGAAGAGATTAGAAGTGAAAAAAATAGCGCGTTTCTTTTTTCGTTTAAACCTTTTTGTACGCGAAAAGTTTTGAAAAAGCTTTAAGGTTTTTTTTTTTGGAAAAATAATTTTGATTCTAAATTTTTTAAAGGAGGCGGACCCTTTGATCCATTTAAAAAAAAAAGAATTTCGAAATATTTCTTTTTTTCCAATCCATCGATATTCGTGATCAGGGTAACTCTTGAAACGAAAATGCAGTTTCCATTGTTTTTATTTTTTTAACAAAGGAAATATTTTTTCGTTTCAAGAGTTTGCCTGATCACGAATATAGAAGGGTCGGAAAAAAAAGAAATATTTCGAAATTCTTATTTTTTAAAAATGGATCAAAGGGTCCGTCTCCTTTAATGTTTTTTTTTTGTTGGAAAAATAATTTTGATTCTAAATTTTTTAAGCTTTTTCAAAATTAATGCCACCTTCGCTTCCGCATTTTTTCTTGCATCAATTTTTCTATTAACATCGCTTTTTTTATTTTCCAGACTTCATTTAACTCAATTTAACTCAATTCAATCTCTCTCTTTCAAGATGAATAAGGCTGATAAAGATAACCATGCCAATCAAGGCAATCCAAATTCTGAAGCTTATAAAGCTGCTGGGGATAATCGTGCCAATCAAATGAATCCAAATAATGATGCCACAAAAGGTGGAAATAAGCAATAAGCTGTTGATCCCGTTTCCGGCTATTGCAGATGCTGCATTATAAATCTTTTCTTTCTTTATATCTC
This sequence comes from Panagrolaimus sp. PS1159, assembly GCA_963922195.1. Lineage (NCBI taxonomy): Eukaryota > Metazoa > Nematoda > Chromadorea > Rhabditida > Panagrolaimidae > Panagrolaimus > Panagrolaimus sp. PS1159. The sequence continues at coordinate 2,323,804 of CAWUHW010000011.1, read as the reverse complement.
TCTTTTAAATATGCCCCCTTTTGAGCTCCAGTATTTTGTAAATTTTTTTTTGTAAACTATATGAGCTCCAATTTGTTTTCAATTTTTTGTAAAATACTTTACTGTGTTTTTGTTTTTGTAAAAATCAATTCAATAAAAATTTTGTACTAAAAATTAATGTGTCTTTCGGGGAATGGGAGGGATTGGGATTTGGAGTAGGGATTTAAATTGGGAAGTGATAAACCACTTATAAATTATTAAATAAAACTTTATGATGAAAAAAAAATTTTTTGCTTTTTTAAAATTTTAAAAAACTGGAAAAATGAAAACCCTTTCAAAAGGTTTAAAAATTTTTTTAAATGTTTAACATTGTTTCTCCCAACAAAAATAATGATGAAAAAAATCAAACTCATATAAAACGATAAAATATAAAAGTTTTCATTTTTTCTCATTTACAAAAAATCATCATCATTTTTTGTAAATGAATTCTATAAGCTCGTCTTCCTGACTCAATAAGTCCACACTTTTAGAGTATTTTTGAGCAAATAAGACAGGCCCGTATTCAGGGGAGGGCCATGGGGGCCCCCCCCCCCGAAATTGATGACTTCTCTTTGATGTTTTGCCGCATCGTGTAAATTGCGGTAAAAGATCAAAGGTTGCCCCCCCCCCAAAACGCGATGGCCCCCCCTGAAATTTTTTTCTGTATACGGCCCTGAAATAAGACGAGCTTATTGAATTCATTTACAAAAAATTATGATGATTTTTTGTAAATGGAAAAAAATAAAAACATTTATTTTACCACTTTATATAAGCCTTTAGTGACATTGTGAAAAAAGTTAGAAAAAAATGTAGAAATATTTTTTTTCAATAAAGAAGATTAATTAAAAGATTTAAAAATTTTTTAAAATTTTAATGTTTAAATAATAAAAGCATTTATATCATATTTATTAATAAAACATTTAAACCCAAAAAAAATAATTTTTTTAACTTTGTCCAAAAGCAATTGCCCCACATTCAGCACTTGATTTTTGATCATTTCTAAAACAGATTGCAGCAGTTAAATAATTTTGTGCTGTCATTGTTGCATTAAAAGTTGTTTCTTGAAGCATTTGTGCATCAGAAAGTGTTCCGTTTAAATTTTGATTTAATTGTGTTACAGCTCCATTTAATGTATCAATTTCAGATTGAAGTGTTTGAATATATCCTTGTTCTTCAGTGGAAAGGGATGCAGAAGCTTGATTTAAATCATTTATTTTTGAAGTTAAATTTGATAAAATTGTTTCCAAAGCTTCTGGATTTACAAATCTCATTAATGCCTAGAAAAATGAATTTAAATTAATTTTTTTTCAACAAATTCAAAAAAAATAACAGTATTTGGTTAAATATCCCAGAAAATGATTCTTTTGATTTTATGGCATACGTTTTGTAAAAAGTTATTCAAAAACCCATTTTACAGTTAAACACAAGATTCTGAGAATTTTTTGAAATAAAAATATTTAAAAGAGGCGGATCCTTTGATCCATTTTTAAAAAAAGAAGAATTTCGAAATATTTCTTTTTTTTCCAAACCATCGATATTCGTGATCAGGCAAACTCTTGAAACGAAAAAATATTTCCTTTGTTAAAAAAATAAAAACAATGGAAACTGCATTTTCGTTTCAAAAGTTTGCCTGATCACGAATATCGATGGTTTGGAAAAAAAATAATATTTCGAAATCCTTTTTTTAAAAAATGGATCAAAGGGTCCGCCTCCTTTAATAAAAATTAATGAATCTTTGGGGAATGGGAGGGATGGAAATCTTAATTTTTGAAAATTTTCAATTTCGAAAGTAACATTTAAATTTTAAAATAAAGTTTTATAGTTACTTTCATTTTTTTCTTTTTTTGGAGCGGTTTTTCAGTGATAGTAACAGGAAAAAAACTATAACAATTTTTTATTACTATCCTTTTATAAAAAATTTGAATATTCCGAAACGAAAAAACTTTTAGAAAAATATATGATATATTTTTCTAAATATATATCAGTCACAATAAAATGATCAATTTAGTTTTGATATCCTTTAAAACCCTTAATTATAAATAAGGTTGTTAAATCTCCCTGGAGAGAACAAAAAAGAACATTTTTTTCGTCTATTATTCTTTTTTGTTCTCTCCCAGGAGATTTAACAAACCTAAAAATAAAACCCTTAAAAAAAGCATACTTCAGCAATTTTAAATTGGAATGAACATTGTGTTCCAGTTGAACAATCAATATTAAATGAAACATCTCTTTTAAGTGGAGCAGTTGTTGTTGGTGGAATTGTTGGTGCAGGGGTTGTGGAAGCTGGATTTGAATTTGTTTCACCAGTATTTGATTCAGGGGTTGGTCCTTGAGATGGTGTTGGTCCTGGAGCTTCAGTAGATCCAGGAGCTTCTGTTGAAATTCCAGTTACTTCTCCGCCACCATTTGTTGTTGTTTCAGAACCAGAAGCTTGAGTAGTTGTTGGAACATCAGATGATTCAGTTGTTGATGTCGGCGGATCTGTGGCTGATACAATTCCAATCAATACCAAAATAATCAAAAGCTTCATTCTTTTTTAACACAAAAAAATAAAATATACCCAAAAAGAAATTTGACAAAAAAAATTTAATGGAAAAAATGAATGCAATTAAAATGGGTGTGGTAGCAGCAGTTTTTGCTTCTGTTCAAAATGCGTCTTTTGCCTTTCTTATCTCTCTTTCTCCATTTCCCTCCTTCAATCCCATCAAATAAAAAATGTTAAATAAGCTTCTGTATTTTTTTCTTCTCCTTATCACTTCCTTTTAAATTCCAATCCCTTAACATTTTTTTCTTTTTCTAATCAATTGATTCAAAAAAACTTTTTTTTATTACGTCAAAACAATTTTTTTCAACAATTCAACAAAAAATATTACAATTGAATATCAAATCCAAAATCATACCGTAATCTTCCTTTCTTATTTTTCCTTTTTCTTTTTTTGAAATAAAGCAACAAAGAATCCATTTGTTAAATCTTTTTCAGGTTCAGCTCGAATAACTTTTGAACAAAAATGATACTGTTTAAGGCCACGAGAAGTCCAACATGAAAGTGGATCAATTAAACGAAATTTTTCATCAATTTCTGGAGTTCCAATCATTTCAGCAATAACATCTTCGTTCTCTTCAGCATGAATTGAACATGTTGAATATGCAACTCGATGAACAGCAGGAAATGATAAAGCATGTCGAAGAAGCATTACCTAAAAATGAAAAGATACTGTAAAATGTAAAATATCTAAAAATGAAACTATACTTGTAAATTATGAAGTTTATCAAGGCGTTCTTTATTAACATTTTTTCTTTCATCTGACATAAAATCTGCACGTTTTGCAATTCCACTTCCAGAACATGGTGGATCAACAATAATATATTTTACCTACAAAAATAAATCATAAACTACAGTATAAAATTAAATAACATACTTTAGCAAATGCTGGATCATCTTTATCAATACTCAAAAAGTCACCTTGTGTTACATTTGCAATTTCTACGCTGCTTTTCTTTAACATTTCTCTCAAAGTTTCAATTCGTTGTCCACTTAAATCACATGCAAAAATTTTTCTAAAAATATAAACATTAGAAATTCATTTAAAAAAAGAGAAATATACCCTTTATTCTGCATAATTGCAGCCATATGTGAAGTTTTATTTCCCTGAAAAAGCTTAAAATTATCGTATCAAATAATTATAAAAAAACTTACCGGTGCTGCACAAGCATCAAAAGCATGTGAACCAGGTTTTGGATTTAGCACAAATGCCGTAAAACAACTTGCTTTATCTTGAAGAAGCAATGCACCTTTTGAAACAAGTGAATGCTTATGAAAATCTGTATTTGTTGGAAAAATTAATAAATTATCAACATGTGGATCAATCATAACAGATTTTGAATCAAGCTTTGAAAATGTTTCTTTAAATTCTTCTGATGTAATCATTGGTGAAAGTGTTGGATGAACATTCCAACCTTCTTTTTGTAAATGCTTTATAATATCTTCCAATGTTGTGACAAGTGTATTAACACGAACATATCGAGGAATTTGAGCTGATACTGATACTTCTGCACATGAATCTGGGGTAACACCAGTTTTTTCAAGAGTTGCTTTCTGAAAAATTTCAAGTTAGGGAAAAGTTACAGTAACCAATAAATAACGCTTACCTGAATTCTAACAGCATTTTCAATTAATTTTGCAGAAGCTTTAATCTTTCCATTGAAAACTTGAATACCTTTTCCAAATAACATTTCATACAAAACTACCAAAGCAAGTTCACGATTTCCTTTAATTCCATCAGTTTTTAGCATTGTTGAAACACGTTTTTCTTCAATAAATTTTTCCAAATAATTTCGATATTTTAATGTTTCACAGCAAAGCTTCATTAATTTACCCTTTTGCTAAAAAATATTACTGTAAAAAAAGGTGTCCCCCAAAAAATCCCCCCTCAAGGTTGTTAACAGATCAGGTCAAAGTTAAATATAAAATTTATTCTTTAACATATTTGCATTGCATCCAACGTCGATACATTTTAACTTGTTTTGCACGATTAACAATTAAACGTTTATCAACAAAATTTTCAATCTTTTTTAAACCAGCTTCAATAAAAAGTTGATGAAGTTCTTCAGATGTAAAAAAGTAGACCAAAGTATTATCACCACGACAATAAAAATTATCTTCAATAAATCTTCCACCTTTGAAACGAAGTTGCGTTAAATCATGTCGACCATAATCTTTTAACATTAACTTTCCACCAGGTTTTAAAAGTTTAACAAGATTTTGAATTGCATTTGCATGGCATTCAGGTGGTATTGCAGAAAGAACATAAATACATAAAATAAAATCAAGAGATCCTTCAGGAACGAAAGTATTTGGTTTTGTAATATCCCATACAGAAGCTTTACATCGATGATTTTCTTTTAAATATTGTGGATTTTGTTTTACTATTTCAATTGCAGTTGAAGAATAATCTGATAAATAAATAAATAAATTTGGATTTGATTCAAGCAATGGAAAAGTTGTATTTCCAACACCACATCCAACATCATATACTTGTAACATTTTATCCTAAAATGAACAATTAAAATTAGAGAATAGATATAAGAGAAACTCACAGGTGTTCCATCATTAAATAATTCTGGTGCTTCTCTTGTTAACCACTTTCTATCCATAAAGAATTTATTTGAATGAGTTGAATAAAAAGAATTCCAATGTTCAGAAGGTTCTTCAATAAGTTTTACAGCTTTTTCTTTATCAACAGCTAATAACTTTTGTTTTTCAAGAGTTTGTCGAACAATTTCTTCTTGTTCTGGTGGAAATTCAACATCATCCCATGCATTATGCTTAAAAACTGCTTCTTCATTTTCTAAATATCGTCCACCAAAATCTCCTTCATTTATCGGACGAGATCTTGATGGATTATTGAAAGCTTCTTTAGACATTTTTTACAAAAGAGCTAAAGAAGTAAGTTAAAGAGTAGTTCAAGTTTTTATGTAGGTAAATAGTTACAGTAAGATTAACTGATACGTACTCGATATCAAAATGACAAAAAAAACGAATGTATTTATTAAGTGTTGAAGATTCAAATAAAGGGAAACATATATTTTAGAGAAAATCTCCCCGTTTAACTATGACCTGATCTGTTTAAACAAAACCTTTTTCTAGTCTACCCAAAAAACCTACAGGAATATGACTATCATAAACACCTTTTCTAATTGTACTTTTCTTTGCTAATACAGCAGCAATAATGTTAGCTGTTTCATAATATATTCGATCCATATTTGATACTGTAGAATTGAACCAAAATGTTCAACGATGAAAATTTTTGAATCTTTTTTGCAAAAATTTGTGTTCGAGATTTGCTTATTCTTTTTCGTTGCAAGAATTTTTTGCTTATTTTAAAAAAATCATCAAAAGTGAATTCCCCTTTTTTCTTCTTTCTTTCATTGCTTTTGATTTTCTGTCGTCTTTTGAACTACTTTTAAAAAGTTAATATAATTTATTATTAAAACTTTACTAAACATGGATAATCGTCAAGCAATTCCCATTGATACTCGTAAACCAATTCCGGTTGAACCAATGCAAGTTGATAAGCCAACAGATACGGATGAACTTGCACATTTATCTGCACAACAAAATGATGGCCGTATTGTTAAAATGGAAGTTGATTATACCAAATTTGTTGATGAAGCTCTTCCAAAAGCCTCTAATCTTGCTAAAGTATGTTTCTTTAACTTTCTCCTTGCTTAATAACGTTGTTCTCTTTTTTAGACTGGTGACATTGCTGGAGCAATTGAAAGTTTGGCATCACTTGAAAAACAATCTCGTCTTGGTAGTGATATGAAATCAAATAGTCGTCTTGTTCGACATATGGTTAAACTTGCATTTGATGGACAAAAATGGGATCTTTTAAATGATGTTATTACCGTACTTTCAAAGAAGCGTGCCATCATCAAATTTGCTATTCGTAATATGGTATGTCTCTCTCTCTCTCTTATTTTTGCCTGCCTTAGAAATGCCTACCCAAATTAGATATTAAATATACCCAAGGAGGCTTAAATAGCATTTATTATAGCTTTAAGGGCTTGAAACAAAGAGTCTTTTACCACCAGCTGTAGCGCCTCTCTTTTGACCGTCTCACCCTGTTTATGAATGTTCCCCGTTGCCTTATTAATAGTAGTAGCTGCGTCGGGCACTAACTCGAATCTGGGATGTTAGCACCATCATATAATCAATTAACTAATTCAGATTTATTTTAGATTCGTGATTGTGTTGAAATGGTTGATAATATCCCAAATGATAAGGAAAAGAATCGCTTTATTGAAACATTACGAAATGTTACAGCTGGAAAAATCTATGTTGAAGTAGAAAGAGCACGTCTTACAAAACGTTTGGTTGAACAAGCTGAAAAAGAAAATAAGCTTGAAGAAGCATGGAATTATTTGATGGAACTTCAAGTTGAAACATATGGATCTATGGAAATGTTGGAAAAGGTACAATTCTTGCTTTATCAAATGAAACTTTCTGTACAAAGAAAAGATTTTGTTCGTGCATCAATTATTTCCAAGAAGATTAGTATCAAATTCTTTGATAATAAATCTGATGAAGTAAGTTTCTTCTTCTTTTATCTTTGAATATCTATTTACAAAGGTATTTTTAGATTCAAAATATGAAAATTGAATATTACAAATATATGGTTGAAATTGGTCTTCAAGAAACAAATTATCTTGATGTTTGCCGTCATTATCGTGCCCTATTTGAAACAGCAAAAATTCAAGCAGATAAAGATAAAATGAAGGAAGTACTTAAATGTGTTGTACTTTTTATTGTTTTAACTCCACATGGTAATGAACAATGGGATCTTCTTCATCGTGTACATCTTATTCGTCAAATGGAACTTATTCCAGAATATAATAATTTGATTGAACTATTTATTAATGAAGAAGTTATTCCATGGAAAGAAGTTATTCTTGCAAAATATGAAACTCTTCTTCGTCAAGGTGTTCCTGGTATTTCTCCAACACATGTCTTTTCAAATTCTGAAGAAGGAAATAAACGTTGGAAAAGTTTTCATGAACGTGTTGGTGAACATGTAAGTTTATGATTACTGTAATTGTACTTTGATAACTCTTCTTTTTTTTAGAATATGAGAATGGTTGCAAAATATTATACACAAATTTCATTTGATCGTATGGCAGAAATTCTTGAATATCCTGTTGATGAAATGGAATCTTTCTTATGTAATTTAATTGTAACTGGTATTATTCCTGATGCAAAAATTCATCGTCCATCACGTATTATTAATCTTCGTGCTCGTCGTGCTGATATTGAAACACTTGATCAATGGGGATCAAATGTTAAAAAGCTTACCGATATCCTCAATAAAGTATCTCATCTTATTTTAAAAGAAGAAATGGTCCATCGTCATCTTGGTGATACTCCTTCTGCAAAATCTAAATAATTCTTTGTGTGAAATGTCTCTGTCTTTATTTTCTGATTTATTTATTTATTTTGTGCAAAATATGAAGTAAAATAAAAATAATTTACTTATGTACTTTTATTTCTACAGTTTTGGTAAAAAAGTTTTGCCTGTTTTTCTTTATATTTTATTTAAATGTTGAAAAAGTACAAATTCACCTTGAAAAAAGCTATTGTCTTCATAAAAATTTATTTTTTCTTTGAAGTTTGAATTTTAACAACAAAAATGTTTAAGCCCGGAGTCGATTTGCGGCATTTTTCCTTTGATGTTTTGGAAGAAATGACTCCGGAGTCGGAGTCGCAACAACACTGTATGTAATCTTAAAAATTAAATGAACATTTTTGCAAAAATATTTTTTGTCATAATTTTTCATCTTTTTTACCTCAAAAAGCAAAAAAAATCATCTCTTTCCTTTCTTTTGAATTAAAAATGTGAGTGGTCGCTGGGTGTTGTGGCGGGCTTGCAAAAAAATGATTACTAATGATCTTTAAAGATAAGACTTTCCACAAAGAACCGTGGTTAGTTTCCGTGTTCAGGGTTCACGGCAGTGAATTTTAATTAATTCATTCGTCCCCTAAAGATCGGTGTTCTCATAGAAAGTAAGCCCAATGCTGTGCGGTCGAAACCCGACCAGGGACGGAATCTTGAATGTTGATCGACGTAGCCTTTGACATATCGGCCCAACTGTGAGTCGGCACAGAAATTGAACGGTTCTTTCTAAGTTCTTTCAAAGCTGGCAATGACAAAATGGTGCAAAATAATCCTCCAAAGATATACGTTTGTGAAGGGTTTTCAAGTCCAACAAAGGCCCCAAATGGGAGGACTTTTTTGCATTTTTTTTTAAAAACTTTTTTACAGAATTTCATCCGCATTTGAATTAGTGATTGATCATACACTTTTTTGTTGGAAACAAATTATAAAATTTGAAGAAATTGTTTATTTTACAAATGTTTTAGAAACTTTTTTTCAGAAAAGACCAGCATAATTGTTTCTATTCCTAATAAAAGTTATTCTTTGTTTCTTTAAAGATTTCTTTTATCTTTTAAGGTTAAAAAAGAATTTATAATTTTATTTTATTTTCTTTACAATGAAAAAAATTTTGTAATTATTTATTTGAAAGAAAACTAATAAAAATTAAATTAGAAAAAGGTCAAAAGAATAAAAGATGAAGGGTGTTTGGTTGGTGGATGCTTTTACCAAAAAATATAGAAGCAAGACATTTATTTAATATTCAATTGATGGCATCCTTTTTTTAAAAGATATATAAAAACTACTGCTGTCATTTATTTCCGCATTCCATTTCATTCAAAATATATTTTTGTTCAGTTACGTATTTGTTCACTACCAAAAATGATGCTTTATTTTCGAATTATTTTCTTCTTTTTTTTATATTATTATTTTAGTACTTTTATTTCGACAGTTTTGCCAAAAAATCAATCATAAATTTTTATCATAGTTATTCTTTTTGATAAATTTATATGCTGAAAAAGTATAAATACACCTTCAAAAAAGCCATTCGTTTTTCACAAAAAATTTTCTTTTGAAGTTTGATTTTTATCGGCGTTAGAAAAGAAAAAAAAAGTTATTTGTCGGTATTTTTCCTTTGAAAAAATTTTTGGAATTTTTTCTTTTAAAATAAAAGTTAAAAATGGAATCCCAAAATAAAAATGGAGTTGGAAGTAGTAAACTTGAAACGGATTTTGAAAAGCGAAAAAGAATTGTTGAAAATTATTTAAAAAATCGAAATAATTGTATTGTATTAAAAATTGATACAGGCTTAATTGAAGATGATTTATCACCCTTTGGATTTCACTTTGAATTTGATAAAGGAAAATATGGAAAAAGAATAAAAGAACAACGTCGAAAAAAATTTACACGTTGGTTTCATTGGATTGCATTATATCATCATAAGTTTGGAATTCGGCATTTATTACTTGTTGGATTAATTATTCTTTATACAATTGGTGGAGGGCTGCTTTTTTATGAAATTGAAAAAGATAATGAAATAAAGGTTTTATTTTTATTTTTCGACTGCCTGTAAAAATGTTTATTGCGGTAATACAACATTTTTACAGCTTTAAAAATTAGGGGTTACTTTTTTAAATCATTTCTTTCGTTTTGGATGTCATTTAAAGCTACAGTAATTTAAAAAATATTTCCTAATTTTTTAGCAGGAGAAATTTTCTTTTTAGTATTTTTTACAATATTTTTTTTCCTGAAACCTAAAATATTTTCCAGTTTTTTTGATTATAAAATACTTAACTTTTTGTGGGAGGGTTTTTAAAGATGTTTTAAAGGGGTCAAAAGTACAAAAAAAATGTTTAACAATGTTGAAAGATTACTGTTTGTTTTTTAAAATTACAATTTTTTTTTAGAAAAAAGCAATAAAAACGCATTTAAAGGGGGCGGACCCTTTGATCCATTTTTTAAAAAAAAAGGATTTCGAAATGTTTCTTTTTTTTCCAAACCATCGATATTCGTGATCAGGGTGACTCTTGAAACGAAAAAATATTTCCTTTGTTAAAAAAATAAAAACAATGGAAGCTGCATTTTCGTTTCAAGAGTCACCCTGATCACGAAAATCGATGGTTTGGAAAAAAAAGAAATATTTCGAAATCCTTTTTTTTTTAAAAAATGGATCAAAGGGTCCGCTTCCTTTAAAAAGCAAGCCTTTGAGGGTTTTGTAAAAAAGAGTTTTAAATATAATTAAAAAATTTTTTCGAAAAACCATTAATGTGATTTATTTGGACCAAAATATTTACATTTATTTTTGTAAGCGTTTTTTTGAACACAGAAAATTAGTTTTGTTTTTGATTTTTAATTTTTTAAATGAATTGAAACAAACAAAAATATTACAGATTATTTTTTATTTCTTAAGAAATTTGCACCTTTTTAAAAATGTTTTTTTTTCGCTTTGCTCAAAATAACGCAAGACCGAAAAAGTTCAGCACTCATTTTGCCCTAAAAAAGATGCCGCCGTCGCTATTATTCCATTTTTTATTGGTTTATTTTCATCAATCAAAAATTTTTTTATAGATAAATAAAAAAAACGAATGCATTCCTAAAAAATGTTTAGTCTTTCAAAGACTAACTTTCTTTAATTTAAAGTTTATCAAGAGTTATTAAAAGTCATCTTTGATGCATCTCAAAAAATGTTTTACCTTATTTACACCAATCATAAAAAATATTCAAAATTAATTTTTTTACAAGCACCAGAACATGCAGTTTAAAACATTGTCTTGAAAAAATAAGCTAAAACTTTAAATGACGCTATTAACAATAAATCATATATATTTGAAATTCCCGCCATTTTTTAGGTTCTTGAGTCAACGGTTACAGAACTTCGAGCACAAATTGCAAATTTAACAAAAGAAACAATTGCAATTGCAGAATCAAATATATCAGAATCTTTAAAATATGAAGAAGTTTTTGTTTTAATACAAGATTATTATAAATCAATGTTAATTGTGGAATCAAAATTTGTTGGTTCAGCGTTGCATAAACATGAAAATTTGGATTTACGTCGAACTTGGTCTTTCACATCTGGAATCTTTTATTCCATGACTCTCTTCACGACAATCGGGTACGGTACAATTGCATGTGGAACAATTTTGGGCCAAGCTTTTACAGTTGCTTATTCAATTATCGGAATTCCATTAATGTTGGTCGTGTTGGGAGATGTTGGAAATTTACTCCTTCGATTTGTTACAGTTACATATGTATTTTTTTATTTAAAAATTCGAAATTTATTTTTTAAAAATGTAAAAATCGAAAAAGAAGAAGAATTTCAACTTCCAATTACAATTGCAATTTTTGTTATAATTATTTATATAATGATTTGTGCGGCAATTGTTCATTATTTTGATTATAAGGAAGGCGTATATGAAGGTCTTCCAATGTGGGAATGTGTATATTTTTCTTCAATTTCATTTATGACAATTGGATTAGGGGATATTATGCCGAATAATATACATGTAAGAATGGCTTAAAAAAAGATCAGGGTGTCCAAACAAAACTGATATCGCTTTTTTTATCGTTTTTATTGGCATGTTTTTTCTATTAAAGTTTTTCAAAAAAGCACAATTTCACAGTTAAACTCAATATGTTTTGGGATTTTTTGAAATAAAAATTTTCCAATTCCGAATACGCAAATTTTTTGTAAAACGATAGTAACAAAAAATTGTTGTTATCGTTTTTTTCTGTTACTATCACAAAAAAACCGCTGCAATAAAGAAAAAAATGATAATAACAATAAAACTTTATTTTAAAATTTAAATGTTACTATCAAATTTAAAATTTCTAATTTTTGGGATTTTTTATGACATTTTAATTAACTAAAAATTTTCACATTTAATTTAAAAATGTGAAATCCGTTTTTCGATTGCTTTTAAAGAAAAAAAAATATGCCAGTAAAAACAAAACCATAAATTTAATCACTTTTGTTTGGAAAATTAGTATTACAAAATTTGCCGTAATCACCTTAGAATGCATTCGCATATTGCGTAAACTTTATCATTTTGCTTATGTGATGTCTCATTAGCTTGGTAATTGTCATATCTTTTATTTTTAAGTAATAAACAAGAAAAAATTAGATGTAAAATCTGTATTAATCTGTTAAAATGTTAAAAAAAAAGAGTTTGCAAAAAACATTTTTTTTGTGAATTTTTAAGCTCTTTTTCGTGGTAAGAATCCTCGCGACGCGTAGTGAGAATGAAGTGGAAAAAAATTTTTTTAATTATTTCTAATTATTATTACAGTATTCTCCATTTCTTGCAACAATGTTTTTATTTGGTCTTGCAATGGTTGGAATGATAAATACAACATTTTATTCAAAAATTGAGACATCCTTTTTTGGATTTATTGATATCCTTGAAAAAGGTTTAGAACGGATACATCGTGAACGACAAACAGATGGATACGCAACTTTTTTGGTAATTTGTTTCTTTCTTTTATCTCCATTTTTTAAAGAAAAAATATATGTTTAAGCAATTATCAAATTTATTTAAAATTGCTGCATTTGCTATACCAAATATTGGATATATGGGAGTGGATGTTGAATATGATTCAAAAGGTCGTCGATCAATTGGAATTCAAGTTGGCGGTGCAAAAGCTGAAACAACTACACCGACAAAACCAAATCCAGCAATTCTTGGAAGAATGCATTCAGAAAGAATAAATCCAACGCGAAAAGTTTCAATTCCAAAGAGGCTTCGTGCTCCGACTTTAGGAGTTTTTGGTCATTCCGTTGAACCCGTGATTGTTAAAGTTACAAATTCTAGCAAAGATAATTCAAATGTTTAATTAATTTTATTAATGAAGTTTTAATTTTTGCATAAAACATGTTTTAAAAATTTATCTTTCTGTTGAAATACAACAAAGCATATTTGTTGCAGTCCATTTTTGATGACCATAATTATCTAAAAAATGGAAACCTTAATTGTTAAATTTTTAAAATTTGTTTAACAAAATCATTTTGAAAAAAAAAATTGAAAAATTTAAGCTCCCCAAAAAAAGGCTTACATCCAACAACGCAGGAAAGAATAAGGTAAAACCAGGGATTGAAAATGAGGCCGAAAAAGTCGGCCGGCCCGGGCCGGGGCCTAAAAATTGACGGCCGGCCCGGCCCGTCGTCGGAATTTTCTCGGCCCGGCCGGCCCTAAAATATTTCAAATTTTTTTAAAAGTTTTTTAGAATATTTTTCGAAACCTGCAGCTTGCAAAAAATAGTTTTTTGCATCCTTTCTCATCAATATGAATTAATATAACAATGATTCATAGTGATGAGAAAAGAAAAAGTGCGTACTGCGCACACCACAAACATAAAAACTACCAAAAAACAAAATTTGAAAAATATGCCGGGCCGGCCCGCGGGCTTCTTAACGCGGCCCGCCCGGCCCGCGGGCCAGAATTACTAAGGCCCGCCCGGCCCGGGGCCGGGCCGGCCTCATTTTCAATCCCTGGGTAAAACAAAGGTAAAATTCTGGAACTAACTGACCTTCACCTGTCAGGTTTCACCTTAAGCTGCCTTATTCTTTCCTGAATTTGTTTTTAATTTTTTTAAATTATCAGTTGCTGATTACACAATCAGTAAAATATCCAAAATTTAAATATTCAAATTTTCGAAAAAATTTGAATATCATACAAATTACCCAGCAAGCTAATCTGCATATTATCATCACAATTTGGCGGAGCAGGGACCCGTCGATCCCCGCCACACAACACAAAAGGGGGATTAAATCCAAAAAAAATGTTAATTTTGCTAGCTTAAGTCAAAATTCAGATGAAACGACACGTTTCACATTTTGACTAGACAAACAAAGAATTAAAATAAAATTTTTTTGATATATTTTTTTAGATAAAATTCATCCGGATAATGCAAAAGAAATTTTTAATGCGCTAATTCTTTGCAAAGATGTTTGATCAATAACTTTTTGGCCAAAGATTCAAAGATCATCAAATTGGAAAATTTTCTTGTAAAGGTTTGTGTTTTTAAAAAGACTGTTTTTTTTAACAAAACAATGAATAATTTTTTATAGATGCTGAATTTGAATATGCCGGCATTCATGCGGGTATTGCGATGATTTTGCAACAACAATGCCACCTTGTAAATAATCAATGAAAGAAATGTTAAAAGCTTTTGAAATTAATAACAAAAAACTGTAATATTTTCAAAGCTACAGTAAGACTGTAATAGTTAAAAATTTAAGACCAAATTTCCAGCAAAAATTGTTCACAATTTTTTTCCTTTTCACATTCGTTTTTTAACAAAACAGTAATAAATGATTTTTACAAAATATTGTTTTATATTATTTTTTATTAAATATTTACAAAAAAAAATAATCATGAACCAACGGCAAAAAACCAAAAGAAAAAACTTTATTTCTGCTTCTTTATTTTTCCATCACCAATTTGCTTCTTTTTTTCATCACTTCCTGAATCAGTTTTGATTCCATCAGGATCATAAAAATATTTGGGAGCTTTGCAATATGCACTTTCAACAATATTAACTGGAAAAGGCATTTTTGCACGATCTGCAGCTTTGAAATAACCAAGAACTTTAACAAGTTTTCGGCTAAAAAATGACATATAATATAAATAGAATATTTTATAAAAACACACCGTAAAGTGGCACATGCCCTTCGGCGAGATCTTTCAGAAAAACGTGTTTGAAGTGCAATAACATATAACAATGGAATTGAAGCTTCTTCCAAGATTACAGATTTATCAGAAATATGTTCGTGGAATTCTGCACCAAATGCCAAATAAACAGTTGTTGCATCAGTCATTTTATTTTTGATGAGTTGACGTGCATCATTAGAAATAGAAAGCATACATCCACGATCATCAAATTCACAACCAGCAGCAGCAAGCTTTAGTTCAGAAATTTGTCTAAAAAATGATAGAGCCTTTTTAAATCAATGTAAACAAAATACTTACGCCATTGTATTCATTTTTTCATACATTTTGCTAACAGGCATGCAAAGAAGATTAACTTCAGATGGCAAAACAACATGTTGAACATTCTGTGGATAAGCTCTAAAAATATTTACTGTAATACAAAATACAAAAGAAGAAATTTTACTTACTCTTTCATTTTACCCAAAACATCTGTTTCATCAGCTTTTAAACAATGCTTTCCAGCAGAAACAACAAAAGATTCAACCATAGCTATTTTATCCTTTTTCAACGTTTCATCCAATGAATCCGTTTTAGCAGATTTCATTCCACGTGGAATTAAACGTTTTACTAAAGGATAACAGGCAGCAGGATTTGGTGGTGGTAATTGCTTAGGTGGATTTGGACGAGGTTCTTGTTGTGTCACAGTTGGAGCAGGAACATCTTCTGCTGTTGTTGGTTCTGGAGTTTTTGGTTTCTTATCCATCTTAGGTTTTTGAATTGGAGCAGGCACATCTTCTGCAGTTGTTGGTTCTTGAGTTGCCTTCTTTTGAATCTTCTTTGGTTCAATTTTTGCAGTTGGTGCAGGAATATCTTCTGTTGTTGCTCGTTCAATTGTTTTATTCTTCTTTTCCTTTTTTTGGCTTTTCATTGGTTCAATCTTCGCAGCTTCCACATCATTTTTCTGTATTGGAGTTTCAACTGTTGTATCTTTCGCTTTGGTCGATTTTGATTTTCTTCCATCAACATTTGGTGGAATACGTTTTGATGTTTGTCTTTTTCGGTAGAGATAATATCTAAAAGCAATGAAAGATAATACATATAAATTTAAAGAATAAACTTACACAACAAAACCAATAATAAGAATAACAATCAAAATAACAATCCCAATAACAGCATAAGCCCAATCTGGAAATGGTGATGCTTCTGCTGAACCTTTTTGAGATGATTGAGTTGGTGGTGGCATTTTTGTTGACGTTGTTGTTGTTGGAGGTGCATGGATTTTAGCATTTATCTAGAAATGTTAATAAGATGGCCTGTTATATTCAAAAAAAAAGATTTACAACTGTAACAGAACATCCATGTTCAATATTAACAAAGAGTTTAACCATTTTATCTGCTCCAACAATTTTCGGTCGACAACTTTTTATATCATTTGAGTTATCAGACGATTCAACTTTTGCGAATTTATAATTCATTGTAGATGTGATGCAACCAGTAAGCAGCTCCGTGTAAAACGGCTCTCCACCGAAAATTATTGTTTCATCATTGCCTTCAATTTTTACCATACATGAAGATTCAAAACATGTACCAGCTGCTTTAGGATCACTTAAACCAATTACAGATTCATAACAAACAGTTGATCTATAAATAATAAATAGAAATTAAATATAAAAAAACTTTGACTTACTTTCCAACGCAACCTTTACAAACTGCTAATTCCAGTTGTCCATCATCTAATGTAAGATTAATTTGCCCATATCCAGAAAGTCTAATATCTTTATCTTCTTGTATTGCTGTAACAGATCCATCAGATAATAAACCATCAAATTGATCATCATGAACATTTTCATCCAAGGTTACAGAATCATTTGACGCATCCAAAAATCCCAAAGAAAGTACAACATAAAAGCAGAATAAAATTTTGAAGCAAAGTTTCATCGTTGCAAAAACAGAAAGAAAAAATACTGACAAAAATGAAGAAGATTTGTGTGTAAAAGTTTCTTATATCCGTTTTTTGGGGGCGAAGAAAAAAATGTTATGCAAAATTTTAACAATCACAAATTTTTGCATGTAAATTTTTTTAAAAAAGCAAGCGACAGCTTTTTGGAAATCTGTTTTTTAAAGTAAAAAAGGTGTTGTTTTGTTGTAACCATTTTAATCAGTTCCATGGTTGTTGAAAAATATTTTTATAACAAACATAAGTTTTAAAAAAAATTTTTTGATGCGGGTTTTTTGATTTTATTTCTGTCGCAAATATAACTCGACACGAAAATATTTATGAAACAAATAAATAAATAGAAATAAATTTTTTGATTTTTTACAAATTTTCTTTTGCGCGTAACTTTTTTGCAGTAATTTTTTTTTAAACGTTTTTATTTAAGTTAATTTTGTTTATAAAATTGATCATTTTTTGGTACTAAAATTACATAATTTACGAGAATTTGAAAAAACAAGGCACATGGAAATTAAGAAAAGAATATGTCAAAAATTTAAAACTACCATTTTTAACAAAAAATAAAAATTTTTGTCATTTTTCGTTATTTTTTTCGTAATTAAAATTTTGAAACTTTTTTGAAAACCCTTTTTTAAATTTAAAATTAATTTTTCGTGGTTTGTGTAAATTTAGTTTTAATATTTAAAAAATACTCTAAAAACCAGAAAATCGATTTATGCAAAATAGTAAGGATCTTACCATTTTTATATTATCTTTGTGTAAAACTACTATAAACATTCGTTTTAAAAATGAATTTGTTGAAAAAAAACAACAAACGAATGAAATGATCAAATTATGCATACCCCGATGTTCACCAATAATTATAAAAAATTTGTACTTTCTGAAGTTGGAGTAACTTTTAATATTATCCATATTCTAAAGATTTAAAAAAATTCTTTTTTTCATGTCTGGACCATTATCGCTTTTAAGCAATATTCCAAACAATGAAAATCAAAAGTGTTTTTAATTTAATCATCATTTTATATAAAATTGTCTGCAAAAATTAATATATTTATTTTAAAAAAATCTTCCAAAACATGAGTTTTTTCAAGTCTGTCATTGATATTTTAAAAGGCTGCCTTCAATGATTCGACTCTGATTTCTTTTGGAAACTTTCAAAAGTTTTTCTTTTCAAAAAAAAACGTGGAATAATTATGCCAAAAAATTTTATGATTCCTTTTTAGAAAATGAATTTAAGCTTAAAGATATTCGCTTTCTTCTGTTTTATCGCTGTGGTAGTTTATGGAAATAATGACTATCATAGTTGTCAAACAACAGATGAATGCCGTAAAGGATATGAATGTATCTACTTTGTTTGTATTGCACCAAAATGTTTTGTTGATGCAGAATGTCATAAAATTGGATTTGATATTTGCTTATTTAATCATTGTCGGGTAATTTATTAAAAATTAAATTTTATTTGAATTGTTAAAATGTTTTTTTGTAGTATTCCGATTGAATTTTTTGACGTCCCCCATGTTTTTGCCTGAACAAATTTTCTCAGAATATTTTTTCTTTACTTTTACAAACAAAATTCTTTCATAAAAATTATAAAATGACAATTATCAAATTTTGTGTTAAAAATTTTGATCAAAAAATTTTGTGCACTGGTTACCTTAAGCAATTTGTACAAATTTATGCAAATTAAGATAAAAGTTGAATTCGTTTGAAATAATTTTATTTTTAAAATTTCCTATTAAAGGGGCGGACGTTTTGATACAGTTTCGAAATCTTAGATTTTCGTGATTTTCAGGCAAACTGAGAGTCTTGAAACGAAAATGACCCTTTTTTAAATTTTTCTTATCAAAAAAGATGCATTTTCGTTTCGAGACTCTCAGTTTGCCTGAAAATCACGAAAATCTAAGATTACGAAACTGTATCAAAACGTCCGTCTCCTTTAATTCTTTGAGAAAAAGAGCATCTGCTTTTTAATTTATAAATAAAATTTTATTGGAAGTTTAGGCGTCCATGAAATATGACATAATCAAAAAAAATTAATTAGATTCATTCAAAAACTTGTTAAAGAATAAAAATCTCGATTTTAAAAAATTAAACAAGGATTTACACAGTTATTCATTTGCACTTTCTCAACAAGTTTTTACCATGAAAGTTAAATTTCTTTTTTGTGGTAAAAAAAGAAACATGTGCGTAAAATTTTATTTATTGCTTCTGGCTGCTGATGACATTGGTCAACCCAAAACATACATACACCTGATTGATAAATGTGCGTCTTTTTTAGACAAAGACAGAACAAAAACGTTTGAACAAACAAAAAACTTGTTTTGCAATATTATTTTTTTTGTGTTAAGGTCATTGTCATGGTTTTAAAGTAGTTTTTTTTAAATTCACAAATGTATCACTTTTTAATTTTATTCTTTATTTGCAATTTCGTAAGTTTTTTTAAAATAAGTTTTTGTGCCAAAAGTTTGAATAATTAATTTTTAGAAATGTTTCATATTTTTTCCGTTAAATAATATCAGTGAAATCTTAAACTCCAATGAAACTTTATTAGAAAATAATTTATTTAATCTTACTGAAAATTTTTCTTTATCTTCTGCAGATTTAAATTCTACTGATGATTCATCTTTAACAACAACACTTGTTTTGAATATTACTGAAAATTTGAATTTAACATCTGTAATTTCTACAACACCAGCTTTAGATATTATTGCATCAAATAAAACAATTTCTAAACTATCAATTAATGAAAAAACAACTTCATTGCCACACATTTTACCTAAAAATAATGTTACCAATTCAACTGTTTCTCTTTTATCAATAAACGCTAATTTAATTTCAAATTTAACAATTAAATGTTTACCAAATCAAGAGCTTAAAACTTGTGGAAGTTTATGCCCTCCAACTTGTGCCCTTCAAGATCCCATTTGTAAAGTATCAAAAAATTGCATTAAAGATGTATGTCAATGTAAAGAAGGTTTTGTTGCACATGAAAATGGCACTTGCATTCATCCAAAACATTGCTCAAAGGCATCTATTGGTAAGTTTATGCAAATTAAAGGAGGCGGGCTTTTTGATCCATTTTAAAAAAAAGAAGGATTTCGAAATATTTATTTTCTTTCAACTCTTCGATATTCGTGATTCAGGCAAACTCTTGAAACGAAAAAATATCTCCTTTACAGAAAAATGGGTTGCGTAAAAAGTGCGTTACCGCACTTTTTACGCACATTTTATGCACTTTTTAAATAAAAAAGTTGTCTTGTATGGAAAATGCGCACTTTTTACTCACATTTTTAACTCTTTTTACGCACTTTTTTAATTTTTTTTGCAGGTAAAAAGTGCTTCATCCACTTTTTACGCATATTTTGAGCACTTTTTATGCACATTTTTAGCGCCTTTGATCTTCTTGGGTGATGCTAAAAGCGTATTTTTGCAACTTTTTACGCAACCCATTTTTCTGTGTTTGTTTTTATTTTTTTAATAAAGGAGATATTTTTTCGTTTCAAGAGTTTGCCTGATCACGAATATCGATGGTTTGGAAAAAAAAAAGAATATTTTGAAACCCTTCTTTTTTTAAAAATGGATCAAAAAGCCCGCCTCCTTAAAATGATTTTTGAAAGAAATTTTTTTTTAGTAAAAACATGTCCACCAAATAGTCATTTATCACCGTGTGGAAATTTATGTGCTCCAACATGCCAATTTCCAAATCCAACAATTTGTAGCCTTCAATGTATTGTGGATGATTGCATTTGTGATAAAGGATTTGTTTTAGAAGATAAAAGTCATAAATGCATTAAACCTGAAGAATGTCCAAAAAAGAAGAGTAAGTAGATGGATTTAATTTTCTGATTTAAGTTTTCAAGCAAATTTTATCTCAACAAAGTTTTTGGATAAACTTTTCAAATCATAAAAAATTGTTACTTTTTCTGTGCCCTTTTTGCTTTCTAATTTTTTTAAATTATTTTAAAACAAAAAATAATTTAACAAGAAAGTTTAAAGTGGAAACCTCGAAAAACTAATAAAAACCGTTATTACAGAAATATGTGGACAAAATGAAACATTTCAAGAATGTGGCACAAAATGCGAAGCAAGCTGCAATCAACCATTTCCAGGATTTTGCAGTGATGAATGTTTAGAAAATGTTTGTCAATGCTCTGAAGGATTTTTGAGAGATTCATTAGGAAAATGTGTTTTGGCTTCTAAATGTTTACTGTAAAAGAAATATTAAAGTTCAAAGAAAAAACGCATCATTTCCCTTCAAAAACTTTTCAAAATTGTACTTATATTTTTTGTTTTAATTTTTAAAATAACAGATTTTTTTTCAAATTACCTACATAAAGAATAATTATACATGCATCAATTTACAAAGCGTGACAAAAACTTGTGTAAATCTTTGTTTGATTTTTTAAAATCAAGATTTTTATTCTTTAACAAGTTTTTGAATGAATCTAATTAATTTTTTTTTGATTATGTCATATTTCAAGAACGCCTACATTTCCAATAAGATTTTATTTATAAACTAAAAAGCAGACTTCTTTTTCTCAAAGAATTAATAGCAAATTTTAATAAAATTATTTCAAACGAATTCAACTTTTATCTTAATTTGCATAAATTTGTACAAATTTCTTAAGTAACAAGTTTATATATAAAGCAAATAAGGAAATATAGCTGACAGTTGACAGTTTATTTTGAAAAAATTATTGAATTTTAATGATTGTTTACTTTTATCATTGATGTGTGTTTTTTAAGCTATAAATTGAAAAGAAGACAAATTCGTTACTTGTTCGTTTCGAGCTCGTTACTTGAAAAACGGAACAAGTTTTCGTCATGCATTGTAATAATAATCGAAATAATGTATTTTACTTTTTTATCAAAATTCCTACAAAAATAACGTAAAAAAAGAATTTCAGATTTTTGGCATATTTTTTTCTTCTATTTTTTTAAATATAAATAGCAACCACCAACCAAATTTTTTTGTATGGAAAAAAAACATCGTTTTTGTCCATACACAAAATGAAGGGAAAATCGGCCCCAGTCATCTCGTTTACTTGTCCGAGTGGCAGACGACGCTTGCTTGCGTGCATGAGAGTGAAAGATCGACTCCGCGCAAGGGATAAAAAAATTAATTGAATTAGATTTTATTGAGTTGCACTAAAAAAGCACATGTTTATTTAAAAAAATTAAATAATAAATAAAATTAATGTGAATTGCTTTAAATAGAGTTTTTGGATGGTAAAGATAAACTAAAAAAGCAAATTTTAGTTTTCAAAACTAACCAAATTAATGTTTTGATTATAAACTCAAAAACAGTTTTTAAGTATAGAAATTTTTTTTTGTACGAACTTTATTAATGTAACAAAATTGTGAAATACCAAAATATAATTGTTTTTAAATATTTTTTCTGTTAAACGTTTTTTTTTCGTTCAAGCTTTATGTGAAAGCGAAAGCAGTCTGGATAAAAAAATAAAAGTCTAACGTTATAATTTCATTTGTACATTTTATGTGCAAAGAGCATGTGAGGATTCTTTTTTATTCTGTATTTATCATTTTATTTTTATTGAAATGTTACAATTATTTAATTCTGATCAGGACTCTGATAGTGTTCGTAAAAATGATTGGGCGCATTCGGTGGTGAATCTGAAAAGAAAAAAGCAGTTGTAGATAATCTTCGATATCACAAATTAATTTTAAAAACAACTTCTTCCAATTCCAAGCTTTTTACAGTCACATCTGGTGGTCAAGCCCAAACCCTCAGCACATTTATTGAAAATTTATCAGCATTGATTACAACAGCAAATCAGAATACCACGAAGATGATGATCAGGATGATAATAATTATTAACAAAAAAATTTCACTTTAACTTTAACTTTTAATATTGTATATCATAGACAACTGTATTGAATATATATTATTTTGTAAAGAAATTATAACCAAGATTTTTATAAAAAAGAATATTTTTATAGTTTGTAACAAACATTAATACATCAAACTATAATCGAAGACTAACATTTATCTTTACCATCCAAAAACTCTATTTAAAGCAATTCACATTAATTTTATTTATTATTTAATTTTTTTAAATAAACATGTGCTTTTTTAGTGCAACTCAATAAAATCTAATTCAATTAATTTTTTTATCCCTTGCGCGGAGTCGATCTTTCACTCTCATGCACGCAAGCAAGCGTCGTCTGCCACTCGGACAAGTAAACGAGATGACTGGGGCCGATTTTCCCTTCATTTTGTGTATGGACAAAAACGATGTTTTTTTTCCATACAAAAAAATTTGGTTTGTGGTTGCTAAATATAAAACAATATTAGCATTCAATTTTTACAGAAAAAGTAATAGTTACAAAAAATTCTAATTATACTTTGCTTCTGTTTTAATCCTTTTTGCAAATGACTACAAAAAATTGTAAGCTTGAAAAAAAAGCTTTTGTTTTATTTTTGCAACTTAAATTTTTTTCAACTACAAAAAAAGGGACAAAAAAGTTAAAATCCTAAAATTGCCTCTAGCATAGATGTGTATAAAAAAAAGTTGTCATATATTTATTTTTTCTCTTCAATGCCTTTCCTTAACAGAAAAAAAAGAAGAGGAAAGAAAGGAAGAAAGGCATTCACGTGAACTCTGTCGCCTTTAATCTTCTCTTCTTTTTTTTTCTCTCTCTGTCTTTTTAACTTTCAATAAAAGGGAAGGAAATGCTGGAGAAGATCAGATATCTGTTTTTTAAGGTGTTTTTGTTTGTAAAAAATTTTTGATAGTCGTTTTTTGGCTTTTTATTACATTTAATAAATTTTTAGAAGCACGATTTATAATGTCTAACTTTCAGAATTTTAAATTTTTTTTGACTTTAATAGTTAGTCTTAGCCTTGACTATTAAATATTTTCCAAGCTCACCTAGAATTTTATGTTATTTCACCACAGAATTATCCCTAAATTACTTCAGTTGAAAGAACTTTAAAATTGTTTTTTGCCTCAAATATTTTATAACGACATTTTTTTCAATTTCGAGCAAAAATGGAAAAAAAGGAAAAAAAAAGTCAAATTTTAAGTTTCAGAAAAGAAATTTTCAGGATAGGCTACAATACGGTTGAAAAAAACGAAAATCAAATCCGTTTTCGTTCAAAGTGCCTCAGGGGATTTATGTAAATTTAATGGAACCAAAATTTGCATAATTTTGAAAAAAAAATTTTTAAGGTTGCAATAAGTTTCCCTAACCTAGTTCTATCGTTTAAAAGTCAAATTATTGAAATTGGTTCAGAAATAGTGAAATGGCATCAAATCAAAATGTGCCGAAATCAGTTTTTGCCAAAAATTTCGAAACTTTTCTTCTTGACCGATTCTGGATTTTGTCCTATTTTGTAGCCCTTTCCAAGACGAATATTTTATTTTGACGAATTTTTTTAATTTAAAAAACGGCTACATATACTCCCCAGTTTTAATGTTATAAAAAAGTACAAAAAAATTCTTTCTTGGCAATAAATTTATCAAAATTTAATTTTGGCGGTTGGGCGTGCTTTGTTTTTTATTTGTGTAACATTTTTAATCAAGTTTAAGCAGTTTTATTTTTTTACTTAAAAGCTTTTTCAATCGTTTCTTTCATTTTAGATGTTATTTAAATCGACATAAATTTCAAAAAAACATTTCATTGATTTTTTTTCTAGGAGAAATATTCTTTTTAATACTTTTTACAGCAATTTTTTTCTGGAACCTAAAATTTTTTTTATCAATTTTTATGATTTTTAAATACTCTACTTGACTTTTTGGGGAAGCGTTTTTTAAAGTTTTTTTTAAAAATAAAAAAAAGGAGAAAAGTACAATCGATGTTGAAAGATTACTGTTTGTTTTTTGAAATGACAATTTTTATTTTAAAAAAGCAATAAAAAACCATTCAAAAAACAAGCCTTTGAGGGTTTTGCAACAAAAAGTATAATAAAAACATCAAAGAAGAAAAATCTCTTTTTCCACTTTTTTGACTGCCAAAAAAGACAAAACAAAAAAAAATTGTCTCATTTTACCATTTTTTCTCTAAAAAGATTTAAATCTTTTTTTTAAACATCCAAAAAGAGGAGAAACAAGTGGTCATTTGTTTTGTTTCTTTAAGAGACACAAAATTGTTAAAAGATTGGTTTTTTTTTTTAAAATCTCCTAAGGGGACATTTTTTTTTCTGTTACATATCTTTTTTTGTCAAAAAGCCCGGTTGGAAAAAAACGTGTAATGTCATGAAAGAACAAAAAATTTCTTTGAGATCTTTCTTGAGGGGGCAAAGGGGGAAATGAAGAAAAAAGGCGACAAACTTTTTTGTTAAAGCCACTTTGCTTTTTTTTTTGTTGTCGATCAATCTTTTGCCGCATTTTCGAACTAACTCGATTGATTGTTGTCGTCTTCCCCTTTTTTTCGTGTCCCATGTGCCTCTTTTTTCCTTTTGTTTTTTCAAAAGAAAGAAGATTCTTATTTTTGAAAGGCAAAAAAGTGGTTTACTTACTTTTGTTTTTCAAATTTGACTTTGATTGTTGCATTTTTGTTTTTTTTTCTTTCTTTTTTTTTTATAATAAGTAATTTTCGTTCTTTTTTTAACAGAGTGGATGAAATATTTTTATTACTATTTTTAATGAATTCTGAAATATGGCACCAAAAAGAAATGATTGCTGTAAGTTTTTTTTGGTAAATGTGACTGTTTTGAAACTTGTTGGAATATTATTTTTACAAATTTATTCAGCAAAAAATTTTATCCAAGTTTTAAAAAAAATACTTTTCGACACTGTTAAAGGGTGTTAGTAAAACCCGGTGCAGGCAGTATAGTAAAAGCCGGTGCGGTCTATACTTACTATAGACCGCACCGGCTTTTTTTACTATACTGCACCGGGTTTTACTATATTGCACCGCACCGGGTTTTATTTATTCCGACTGTTAAAGAATAATTAGAAATTTGATTAATGATTTTTTTTCAAAAGAAGGCAAAAAAAATTTTTATTCTTACTAAAAAATGATTTTAAGAAAATTTTTGATTCTGATAATGATTAGGTATCTGGTAGAAATTTTATTTTACATGAATATTTTTTATCCCTGAATAAGGAAGTTTTATTATTCCAAAAAAGAAATTTATCAATTATTTTGGTTTTTAAAAAATCAAAAACCTTCGAAAAGATGAACGGCTTCAAAAATGTTTTTGCCTAAAAATTAAACATTTATTTGTACAAGTTGTACTTATTTACCGGAAATTAATTAATCTTTTTTCAGTATTTTCCCCTCCACCAATAATAACATCATTTCATGTCGCGGATGTTGGAGACAATTATGCTATTTTACAATGGTACACAACATCCGTTCGTCAAAAATATTCATTTGAAATTGATTATCATATTTCTACAGCAGCGGATAGCAGCAGCTATGATGATATAATTTCACAAAAACGTGTGCTACCAAATTCTCAGAAACTTGTTATGCTTAAAGATCTCAAAAGTTCTACAAATTATTCATCTTCAATTTTTTCATATAATAATTGTGGAAAATCGTCTGTCTCAAATTTAACATTTGAAACAAAAACTAAAAGTTTGTTTTTTATTTAAAATTTAAATGTGTGAGAAGATTATGCAAATGAGGTATATATCAAATCCCTTTAATCCGATTTACTACGATTTTTTTCTAAAATTTAGCTAAAAAAAAGGTTTCTCATAAAAAAACAATTAAAATTTGCATATTTGAAGGGGTATATCAAGTCTCTCTCAATATGTAAATTTGGGGGATATATCAAATCTTTTAATCTTTCACCATTGTTATTTCTTTCAGTTCTTCATCCCGCCTTAACCCATATAATGCCCCATGAAATAATTTTATGCCTTATTGTTTTTTTAATATGGGTAATAATATTACGGCATTTTTTTGTTGTATATAATCGTCTTGCATTTGTATCACCTTTATCACTTGGCGGGTATATTACAAGAAAGCATGAACAATCACATCATAAACGATCATCTGCAGCTACGTAAGTTGTATTTAATTAATGGATAATTATGCAAATTTTGGATTTCAAATATCTCAAATTCAGTATTTTCCCGATTCCGATTCTCAATTCCGATTCCGATTCTTTATAAGGCGAATCGGAATCGCTGGAATCGATCGGAATCGATTCCAAAATTAAAATAAAAAATAAAAAAATTTCAGAATCCTAAAGCAAAAAAAATTATTTTTAAAATCCCCATACTTTTTGGAGTCAAAAGAAAGTGTTTTTGGAATCAAAACAATGTTTTTGAAGCAAAAAAAAAGTTTGAGTCAAAAAAATGCTTTAAAAAATTAACTTTTTTTGGAGTCAAAAAAAATTTTATTCAATTACGGGAATCGGAATCGCAAAGAATCGGAATCGATCAAAAGAATCGGAATCGAAAAAAAGATGGAATCGGGAAAACACTGCTCAAATTACACATTTTATTAATTTAAAAAACCTTTTTTAAAACTTAAAAAAATTTAAATTAAAAATCCGTGGGCTTTAAAAGATCAAAAAATGTTTCATTAAAGATTTTTAATTAATGACGTCTTTGATTGGCAAAAATGTTTGTAAAAAAAAAGAAGATTAATGAGATATCTCGGGGATTCTTTATCCAATAAAATCCCAAAGATTATTTTAAAAATTTTTTTAAAATTTTTTTTAGGAGTCGATCTTCATCACGTCATACCGTAATATCAAAATCAAGTGCAATTGGGACAAAATTTAATTTACTTGAAAATGCAGTACAAACATGGCGATCTGAAACTGTTTTAAATGGTGGAAATGGAATTCGAAGATTATCAGATAATTCTTCAGTTCCATATTTAATTCCATCAGGAAAAACTTCACATTATTCAAATTTATCTGCATGCCCTTCAAATTCAAATAGGGCAACATCGAATAATTCGCTGTTTACTGGAACAACAAGGTCATCATTTAGGTAAGGATTTTTTTTTGAAATTCCACTTGAGACCAAAGTAATCAATATTTGTAACTAACAAAGTTAATACAAATGTCAAAGTTAAAAAAACAATTTTTCTCTTTGAAACCAAATTGTCGAAATTTCGTTTATCTTTTTCCATCTTTTAGTGGCCCACAAATATTTTTAACAACAACTTCAAAACCAAATTCTCGAAGGCCATCTGATTCATATCAACAAATTCTTCCTCCAATTGCTGATGATCAATCACTATATTCATGTCCACCCGATATGAGTAGTAATGATAATGATGAAATATCTTCATCACTTCAATCCACAACAACTGTACCACTTTTTGAACCCTTACAAAATTGTTCTTTTGATTCTGATGACACTGCAATAATTGATCCTTCAACAAAATTGATTTTAACAGGATCTTCAGCAACTACCCGAAAAGTTTCTGAAGTGCTGCTTGGAAAAGCTACACGAGATATTCGAAGATGTTCAAGTTATTCAACAAATTCTGAAAATGGTGAAACTTCCTCATCAACGAAAGAACCTCTAAAAAGGAGAAGAACTTTGCTACCATATTTTTCAAATTTTCGAAATAGTTTTAAAAAGAAAAAATGTCAAATGGAAGCATTAAAAGAGGAAAGGGAAATAACTCCAATTGCAGCAGCAGATTATCAAAATTGGAAGAATCAAATTCGAAAACAAAAACAGGTATGAACATTTCGAAATCTGAAAAAAATTTATTGTAATTTTTGAAACGATATTTTTAATTGAAATTTCGATTTTTATACTTTTTTGTATTAAAAAATGTCGAACTTTTTAGCATCGAAATTTTGTTTTTTCGCATTATTTTTTTCGATTATTGAAAAAGTTTTTATTTAAAGTTGAAAAATTAGCTAAAACTTTTTTAAAATTCTGTTAAACACGTTTGAATCAGTTCCACTCTTTTTGTTCATTCAAAAAATGGCTTGGCATTGTGTTCTTTTTCTTTTTGTTATTTTTGTTAAAAAAACTTTTTAAAAAAGAAAAAGTGAGCATTATCTTTGACGACTGAGCCTGATCTTGCATTAATTTTTTATGATTTTATTATATACATATAATTAATCAGGGATAAAAACTGAGTCGGATAGCAGCGAGCTTTTTTTAAAAAAGTATCTGAAAAACAAAACCAATAATCAAAGATGATGCTCACTTTTTCGTTTTTAAAAATTTTTTAAACTTAAAAAACACAAAAAGAAAACGAACACAATGCCAAGCCATTTTTTGAATGAACATCTGATTCAAACGTGTAAAACACGATTTTTTATTGAAATTTCGATCTTCAATTTTTCAAAATTGAAATTTTGTTTTTTCCTGATTTTCAAAAACTTTTTGTTTAGTTTCGAAATTTAAGAAATTAGTCAAATTTCTTTAACAGTTGATGGCTAACTTTTTACGAAACTCTATTTTTTTATTATAGGAATCCCGAGCTCTTCTTTCAACACCAATTTCAATGCACCCAATTTTAACAACTGACAACTCCTTTGAATCTTATGTTACAGCATCAGATGTCATAATTAAAATTGATTCTGATGATGAATAATAATATTAAAATTTTATTAAACACATATGTACAAACAAAAATATAAAAATAAATATTTTTAAAGTTTCATTTTTGCACAAAAAACGAGATCAAATATTAACGATATATTGATGTCCCGATACTGCTGCAAGAAGTATCAAACTACAGTATGTTTCTCTTTTAGCCCTCCAGAAATCGATGATTCCGGAGTTCTTTCATAAACTTTTGGAGCCCTTCGAGTAAAGCTCACTCGTTGAGGACTTTTTCGTCGAAGAAATTCTTGTGCTTCCTTTGAAGCTGCTGCAGCAGCTTCTTTATTTCGACTTTTACTTCTTCTTTTTGAACGTCGCCTTTCCCGGCATTGTTCTTCATAATTTCGAATTGAAGCTTTTTCTGGAGCTGGACTTGAATTTGATCGCATTGTTTGATATGATGGTGGACGGGATGGTTGTGGCATTGGGGTAGGAAGTGGAGTTGGAATTGGTGCTGGAGTTGGAGTTGGGATTTGCTGAATTTGTGGAGTTGAAGCTTGTCGAGGTTGTGGAGTTGGATATTGTGGATACTCCCGATATAGATTATCTGCAGATCTTCTCCAACTTTGTCTTGAACCTTGTTTGTACCCCAATATTGGTCTCACTGGTGTGCCAAGTCTTTCCCTTCGACGAAGTTTTTGTTCAAGTGCCCATGGAGGCTCTTCTGACCATTCTGTTCTCCATGGTGGTACAGTACCTAAAAAAATGTGCAAATTTTATCTCAAAACTTTTTCAAAAAAATTTTAAATTTCCTTGCGAAACATTGTCACTCTAAATTATAGCCAGAGCTGGGCAATCGCCGACTATCAAAGCTGATCGTAATTTTCAGCATTCAAATTTTCCCGAACAGTTTTTTTCATTTCATAGAAAAATTTGGCTGCTTAAGATTACGATCAGCATTGATAGCCGGCAATTGGTTAGCTCAGATTACAGCACAAAAGTTTCATCACGAAAATGACGCAATATAAAAAGCCTTATAAATTTTAAACCTGTTTCATATGAAATTCGATGAGAATCATTTGGATAATTCCAATAATTTGTATGAAATGGTGGTTTTTGTCTTGGACCATCAGATGTTAGTTGTCCCGTTAAACGATAATAATAAAATAAAACAATTACAATACAAATTGCATTTATTCCAAGTGACAGCACAAATTCTGTAACAGACATTGTAAGCTGTTCATTAAAAATATCTCCACTCCACCATAAAACCGCATATGCCGTACACATAACAACCGTTGGAATTCCCGTAAAAAAGAATGGTAAAATCATTCCAGGACGACGCTGAAAAAAATTTGAATATTTTAAAAGGATTATTTTTTTATTTTTGATTATCTCAAGTGAAATTAATAGAATGATGCAATAATAAAAATATTTTTTGCTTGTTTTCCATTAAAAACACAAAATAAAGGTCTTAAATGGAAAAATACCGTAAAAACCTAACGCTAACCTTTATAACCCCATAAAGCATAATGGTTGTTGTCATAAAATGTACAATGCATAAAAATAGGCATATCAAAACAATGGCAAACATAGCTGAACTTTCATGACGTCGAAATCGATCAAAAAAAGAAAACGACAAAAGTCGTGAATAATCCTCACCGTTTACCCGCCGTCTTTCAGGTGTTTCTGTATAAATTGCATAAAGTCCCGGAAATCGTGCTTGAAATCCATCAACACTAAAAAATTAATCTTCCAACAAAAATGTATTAAAAACATGGATAAAATTTGAAAATCAGGAATTTATTGGAGCTTCAAAAAAAATAAAAACAGCTCAGATTAATTCAAGAATTTTAAGTTTTTTCGAAAATTTTGTCAATAAAAAAAGCTTACTATCCAGTTGCAGGTAGCTGCCGATTTTCATATTCCCATTGTCTTTCTTTTACAACTGCAACCTGCCATCCCAAAACCCCGTATTGAATAAAACAATATATCTGTAAATTTTCAAATTAAAAAAATAATAAATATTCTTAAAAAGAAAATTTTGTAGAGAAAAATAAATTTTAAATTATTTTTTGTCTGCTTCATCTTTAATGTTTAAAAGCCATTTTTTGTAATTTTCGGCTTATTTTCAAAAATTTACAGATTTTAAAAAAATGACTCCGATGAGGCTAAAAATTGGTAGTTGAAAAACTTGCATAAAAATGATACATGTCGAATTTAAATTCGAGATCGCTGACCTCAAATTAGTCTACCTCCCAATTTTTAGCCTCATCTGAGGATTTTAATTTTTTTGAAATCCGTAAATTTTTGAAAATAAGTCGAAAATTACAACGAATGGCTTTTAAAAAGTTTAAATACTTTGTTAAACTTTTTTTTTTTCAAAAACTTACAATATTATAAACTCCAATAACAATTGATGAACATCTTAGACATTGATATGGATCAGTCATTATTACTGATTAATTTTTAAAAATCAATTTTTTATAACATAAATGTTACGAAAGCATTTTTAAGGAAAAAAAAGTTCTATAAAAATAAAGGAAAATATTAAATTTTTTAGTGATGAATCAGGTGAGAGAGAAAAAGCGCAAAAAAAATAAAGGAAACAATCGATAAAAATGTTTGGAAAGCAAAATGGAAAAGCAAGAAGACAAGAAGCAAACGGGTGGAAAAAATAAAGTAACAAAAAATATTTTAAAGAACACTGTTAAAAATTATAAATCGTTGAAACAAAAAAAATCAATGTCCAACTTTAAAGTCAAACCTATAAAAAATATAGTAAAAAAGCTTAAAGTTTTTTTTTTACTTTTTTTATTTTTGTTTGTACTTTTTTATTATTGTCGTCGTCTTCAACTGTACGGGTGTCACTTATACAAACACATGCAGCAACCAAAAAAAGAAGAAAGAAATATGAGTTCAAGTGGGAGGGAAAGAGTGAGAGGGAGCTTACCTGTGTCCTCTTTGCATAGAGACACACACACGAAATAAGCATTTTCTCTTCCCTTTTTTGGAATTCGTCCGAAAAAAGGCGACCAAAAAAGCCCCCAATGTTCTTGTGTTTGTTGCCAGTCGGTGGTCAACAACACGCATAAAAAAGCAAAAAATGACCAATACTATTTTTTTGTTGCAAAATTTTTGGAAACAATAACGGGAAAAGCGTTGTCATAGAAACGTTGGATAAAAACTCTGCTACTTTTTTTTAATGAAATTTTGTTTAAAATTGAAAACTGAAAAAAGAACAAAAATGTTAGATTATGAATTTTATTAGTTTAACATAATTAGTAATTTTTAACATTTGTAATTAGATAATGTTTTTAAAGAAGTTACAAATGCAATTGATAATTGTGTCTTTATTTAAGGTTTGTTTTTCTGATGTATGTATTTTACGAGAAAGAAACAACAAAATCTTTTAGAAAGTGAAGGTGGTAAAAGTTTGAACTCATCCAAACATGGATCTGTTGATGAAACATAAAAAATTTTAGTGTTTTAAAAAATCAATAACTTTTTTCTATGCCATTATATTGTAATACAAATAAATCATAATTTATATTAATAAGCTTTTCCGTTAGGAAAAGCCGCCAAAAATTGGTAAATACTCATTGAGAGCCCACACGCCCGGAAGCGGTTAGTAAAAGGCGAATCGCTTAGTCGTTCGAAGACGCGTGAGCCAGAGATACTTTTTCTGTAAAAAGAAGGCTGTTATAAACCAAAAAGAAAGAAAGACGCACAACAAATTCAACAGGCGCAGTAGACAGCGCAAGAGGCACTCTCTCCTCATTGAAAAAAAGAAGAAAGAAAAAAGGATGCATAATAAAAATTTTTTTTTGCGACCCACCACTTTTTTTTGTGTTAAAGCAAATAGTCAGAAATATAATGAAACATATTTTTGTTTGTTACTGAAAAAATAAAAAGTAAAAGTTTTTTATCTTCTTGAAAATCAAGGCAAAAATATAAATATGTTAAAAATAATTTATTCAATCGAGTTGATAATGTCATTTTTTACAACGAAATACAAAAAAAACTTGTCCTCATTATTACTGTTTTAAAACATATTCTCCAAAACAATTTTTTATCAACTTGTTTACCAAACCAAAAACTTTTTCGATAAACAAATGTTATTCTGAAATATTGTCCAGATTCATAGGTTACAGGTGTGAAATAATTAGAAACTCTATTGTTTACTATTTCTAAAGCATTTTGTTTATTAAATTGTTTTTCTTCTGTTACATCAATGAAAAAAAGAAAGATTAAAAACTTTGTTGATTTTTTCTAAAAAAATTTAATGTAATTATTTTTGCTTTCAAAAATTCAAGGAAAAAAATTGAGCGAAATCGAAATTTTTTTTACAAAAAAAATTTAGGTTATTTTTCAATTATGTCTCCAAAAAATATAATTTGAATTCGGGACTGGCTAAACGCTGGACTGGACCGACCGCTGGACTGGACTGATAAAACCTGGACCGCTAGGATAAAACCTGGACTACAGTATAAAAATAGTGAAAAATTTAAAAATGGGTTTTACTACTATTACTTATTAATGTGTATTTGTGCCAAAAAACATTATAAAACATCATTTTTGAAGCATTTTGAGCAAAAAATTTTTTCGGATTCTGAATCCGGCGCGAGAATCCTCAGAAGCGCCTGAAATCAGCAAGTACCCCTCTGATATCACTCAGGGAGCTTCAGGCTACATTTTGATACCAAAATCACCCCTCTACAACGCTTTTCCGCAAAATCCGTCTTAACCGGACAAAATAGGGGTAAAAAAGAGACCGTGATTATATTTATGTTTTCTGTGCTTTTTCTCTATTCAGCATCCGATTTGTTGTATCTCAGTAATGATGATGAAACAATGTAAGTTGAAAGAAAAATTTCTTATTTTCATTTTTATAAAGCTGACGATTTTGAATATTTTGTACAAAAAGCTATTAACTGTAAGAATAAATGAGATTTTGAAAATGTAAAAAACATCTTTTTCAATATTAATAAGCAATTTTTATTTTGTTCTTGTTTTACAACCTTAATACATTTTTTATCAAAACCAATAATGAAGAAAAAATGTTTTAACATCCCACATTCAATCAGGAAAAACTAATTATAGGATTTTTATTCATTTTAGTAATGCTTAAAAAAAAATTAAAAGAAACGACAAAAAAAGATGAAAGAAAAATAGAAAATTTTTGCACAAAGAGAGTGCGTCTCTTTGTATCTTTTTCTCGCTATGGATTTCGTTGCGAGTACACTTTGCAAAAAAGAATAAAAAGTATAAGGTTGTTCCATAAGTTCTGGCCGCGCTTTCAACAGCTGGCATTTTCGACTGTGTTTACCAAAAAATCTGAAATTTGGCATGAAGGTGGCCCAATATGTGATATAAAAGGTGTGATATTGGTTTTTGCGATATCTGGAATTTTCATGGAATTCTGAGGAATTTTCGTGTCGGGACCCGGATTTTTGCAAACTTTTATGAATTATGGTCCTGGAAAAATAGAAAATGCAAGTTTCTGGAGTTAATATCGTTTGTATGGATAGCCAAAATGTAGATCTAACAGATTTTTGAGGATTTGGAATTTTCTGGAATTTTCTGGAATTTTCAGGGATTTTCAAATTCGACGTGTCGAAAATCAAACAAATTTCATTCTTTTGGAAGAATTCTTGTCCCAAAATTCATATAAGACAGGTTGCCATAAAACGAGAATCATGTTTGTAGAATTTTCATGGAATTTTAAGGAATTTTAGTGGTATTTCCTGGAATTTTCAGGCGTTTTTTCACTTAAATCTAGTTGAAAATAATGAGCTAAACGTAAGAATACCATTTTCCAGATAGGTTACAACAGAAAAAAATTTATTTGAGGATTTTTGTGGAATTTTTATGGAATTTTTATGGAATTTTCAGGGATTTTTTGTAGTTTTTTTACAGTTTTTCGACAATATTAGGTTCTTAGAATATCGTTAATGCCTCATGATGCTTTGTACGGAATTTTGATGGAATTGAGGGGAATTTTATGGAATTTTAAGGAATTTTTGTCCATTCTTTGAATGTTTCTCACCAGTTTTTGCGAAAACTGAATTCGTAAAGCATGAGAAATGCTTTGTAAAGCACAATGTTTACTTTTGACATAATAGTCACCGATAAAGCGTGTTAAAGCTTGCTAAGAAATTCAAACAAACAGTTTATATTTTGAACGGCAATACTTTTATTAAAAATGTTTTTAATACAAATGAATTAAAAAATCACTTTTCAAAGACGAGTTTTTAACAATTTTTTATTTTAGAAACTTTTTTAAAAGAAAGTTATTTATAAAGACATCAATCAACAGAAAAATAATCGCCTTTGGCAGCAATTGTCTTTTCCCAACGTTCAGGAAGTCTCGTAAATCCTCTTACCCAAAATCCTGAAGGACGGCTATTAATCCATTCGGCAATACCGTTTTTGAGTTGATCTTCAGTTTCAAAAAATTTATCATTTAAGAAATTTTGAAGTGAAAGAAATGCCTGGAAATCTGTTGGCGCCAAATCAGGTGCGTAAGGTGGATGGGGCAATACTTCATAATTAAGGTCTCGAAGTTTGTTCTTGGTGATGACAGCGGTATGGGGACGGGCGTTGTCATGGAGAAATATAACTCGTTGACGATGTGGTCTTTTTTCAACCATTGCAGCTTGCAAACGTTCGAGTTGTTTACAATAATATTTGGCAGTAATGGTTTGATTTGGTGGAAGGATTTCCCAATGAATAACTCCTAAAAATAAAGCTTTTTTTGTGCAAAGTAACACATACTACGCACCTTCCGTATCCCAGAAGAGAGATAACATGCGTTTCTTGGGATGAAGATCACGCTTTGGAATCGGTGCAGCTGAAGACCCTTCAAGTACCCATTGTCCCTTCCTGACAACATTCTCGTAGAGACACCATTTTTCATCACCAGTGACGATTTGATCAAGAGGAAGATCACCTTCTCGATGGCGGTTTAAAAGAGATGCAGCAATTTGCATTCTATTCATCATATTAAAAACGGTAAGCTTATGCGGGACCCACTTGCCCATTTTGTAAACCTGTAAATAACGCCTTGGGGAACTATTTAGCTTTTTTGTGTTTTTCTTACCATCCCAATTTCATGTAAATGTCGATTTACGGTGGCAATTCCATGTCCTAAGCGATCGGCAAGCATACGAACTGTGGCATTAGGGTCATCATCAATTGCTTCTCGTAGTGCATTATTATCAAAAACGACTGGATGGCCAACCCTCTTCTTATCTTCCAAATCTGTTACATCTTTTTCACCATTTTTAAAACAATTAATCCATCTTCGACATGTTCTGTGAGAAATAGCACCTTTTCCATAAATTTCACAAATTTGCTTTGCCATTTGTTTTCCCGTAATTTCTGAATTTTGATGAAACATTAAAAGCATTGCATGACGAAAACTGGTGAGAAACATTCAAAGAATGGACAAAAATTCCTTAAAATTCCATAAAATTCCCCTCAATTCCATCAAAATTCCGTACAAAGCATCATGAGGCATTAACGATATTCTAAGAACCTAATATTGTCGAAAAACTGTAAAAAAACTACAAAAAATCCCTGAAAATTCCATAAAAATTCCATAAAAATTCCATAAAAATTCCACAAAAATCCTCAAATAAATTTTTTTCTGTTGTAACCTATCTGGAAAATGGTATTCTTACGTTTAGCTCATTATTTTCAACTAGATTTAAGTGAAAAACGCCTGAAAATTCCAGGAAATACCACTAAAATTCCTTAAAATTCCATGAAAATTCTACAAACATGATTCTCGTTTTATGGCAACCTGTCTTATATGAATTTTGGGACAAGAATTCTTCCAAAAGAATGAAATTTGTTTGATTTTCGACACGTCGAATTTGAAAATCCCTGAAAATTCCAGAAAATTCCAGAAAATTCCAAATCCTCAAAAATCTGTTAGATCTACATTTTGGCTATCCATACAAACGATATTAACTCCAGAAACTTGCATTTTCTATTTTTCCAGGACCATAATTCATAAAAGTTTGCAAAAATCCGGGTCCCGACACGAAAATTCCTCAGAATTCCATGAAAATTCCAGATATCGCAAAAACCAATATCACACCTTTTATATCACATATTGGGCCACCTTCATGCCAAATTTCAGATTTTTTGGTAAACACAGTCGAAAATGCCAGCTGTTGAAAGCGCGGCCAGAACTTATGGAACAACCTTATAAAAAAATTTTTTAAAAAAAAATTGAACCATTCGTTTGACGTTTGGTCATCATCCATTTTGGATGTAAAAATTTTGGAAAAATAAGTATGAGTAACGTGTTGCTCATACTTTTTTCTAAAAAAATAAATTTTGGAATCCATGATTCTGAATTGAATCCAGGCCTCTCAGCAAACTGACAAAGAGCGACATTCATACTGACAGTAGTCAGTTACAACTGACAAATTTTTTTCTTGATTTTTTTGATCAATTATTGTTATTTAATGTCTAAAATATATAGTACAATGTTTTTTTTAAATTTAAACACGTTTTGAAATTTTTTGTTCAAACTGACTATGCGTCAGTTTCAACTGACTTTGTGTCAGTTCAAACTGACACTTGTCAGTTTCAACTGACTATGGGTTAGTTGTGATTGCTAAAGCATTTTTATAGTTAAAAATGATAAGTAATTAGTTATTTTAGAAGGTTTTAGACATATTTTAATGATTATAAAAATAAAAATTAAATTTTTTTAAATTTTTTTTCACAGAGGGGACCAAGGCAATATTTTTTTTGCTATCGAAATTTTGAAAAAAATTTTTTTGACGCACACGTCAGGGATTGATCAGGGGACTATTTGAAACGCATTTGGTACCAAATTTACCATTGTATAACCCTCCTGGGCGAAAAAAGCAATCCAACTAACCCATAGTCAGTTGAAACTGACAAGTGTCAGTTTGAACTGACAGGTGTCAGTTTGAACTGACACAAAGTCAGTTGAAACTAACGCATAGTCAGTTTGAACAAAAAATTTCAAAACGTGTTTAAATTTAAAAAAAACATTGTACTATATATTTTAGACATTAAATAACAATAATTGATCAAAAAAATCAAAAAAAAAATTTGTCAGTTGTAACTGACTACTGTCAGTTTGAATGTCGCTCTTTGTCAGTTTGCTGAGAGGCCTGATTGAATCATGGATTCAGAATCCTCGAAGATTCTGAGTCTTAAAAATTTTTTTATTTAAATTCTGAAAAATGGATTCTGAGGGTTCGATTCTATAGCCGGATTTTGAGCCCTCTAAACCCATTTTTAAATTTTTCACTATTTTTATACTGTAGTCCAGGTTTTATCCTAGCGGTCCAGGTTTTATCAGTCCAGTCCAGCGGTCGGTCCAGTCCAGCGTTTAGCCAGTCCCTTTGAATTCGCGTTTCGTTTTTGATTTTGGAAAAAAATGTTTTGATTTTGATTTTTTTAAATTTTTAATTTTTCAAACAGATACTTTTTTAGCTCAAAAATTCCTACTTTCATGTAAGCAGCCAATTTTTCAACATTAAAATTAAAGTCTGGAATTTTTATATATAAAAATTTTGTTCAATTATCATTTTCCATTTGTAGCAAATCTTCTGGCCATGAATTTGTTACTTCGGTTCGAAAAATAAAAAGATATACAAGATTTTTCAAGGATTTCTCGAAGCATTAATTTTGGAAAAAATTTTGAATCTCTACATTTTAACATTTTAGTTTTGGAGGATAAAAGTTGTAAAGCAGTTTTTAATGAAAATTTTGAATCAGCAATTTCAAGATTTTGAATTTGAAAGATTGCAGTATTTAAAGGGCATTCATCTCGAATAATTACTTTTTCAGCAATAACTTGGATCCTATCGCCCGTGATAGTAATGGTGGGGTTTTAATATTCATATTTAATAATCCTAAACTATAAAAATACTAAACCCAATCCCCAAAAATAATATAAAAAAAACCCGAAAAATAACTCACCAACAGATCAGCTATCACCCCAAACGACCAAACAACACTAAATAAATCCAATCCAAATGGATAAACACCAAAACAAAGGAGTAAATCAACAACCTTTATTAAATAATAAAATAATTAAACCAAAACACAAAATATCACAGCTCCAAGTTGCAACGACCAGTTCAACTTGATGGACTGACGTTTTTATAAAACAAACTCAACAACAAAACTAAAGAATCGGTTGTTACACATTTTGCCAAGAACGGCGGCTAACATAAATAAATAAGTAACAATCTCACCTAACGCAACTCGCCCCCGCCCCCTATGATTATCGTCCCCGATAATTTTTAAAATCATGTTGCTTTCCTTTTCCACGACCATAATTTGAATAACCATGATACGTTCCACGAGCAGCAAATCTTCCACGACCAGAATAACTTCCATGACCAGAATAACTTCCACGACCAGAATAACTTCCACGACCAGAACCAATTCCACGAGCATAAGGCTTTCTACGATCATTCCCACGAACTTGTTCTTGACCATTTTGGTTTTCTCCATGACTTTCTTCAGAGGAATTTTGATGTATTTCACGAGATTTGTAGTTGAAAGTTGGTTTTTCATTCCACTCACGAAGACGATCTTTTGAAGCACCAGTGATGATTGAATTCTTTGATGACCCATTTGAAGATATTTCACGTTCATCTTGATTCCTTTCCATTAAACAATTGACATTAATTTTGAAGGAATAACCAAGGTTTTTCAAGTATTCTCCAAGCATTTGAACACCATCTTTTGTAAGGATGCCCTGATGATCAACATATTTCACATTTGTTTGAGAAAGTGGAGTAGCTTTAAGCCAGTGAATGAGTTTCATTTCATCAAATTCTTGATTTCCTCCAATTAAAACACGATTTTGCGGAATTTTCAGTTCCTTGTACCAGATATTGAGTTCTTGATTTATATCTGGAAATGCGCAATTTCGAAGGATTGGAAGAACCAAAATATCAACATCATTGTGACGAGCAATATTTTCCAATGCTTCTAAGAAGATTTTTGTGGCTTCAGCGAATTTCGAGTCGTAGCGAAAGAACAGTTCACCAGTTGGACAGTAGATCACTCTTTTGACAGCACCACCAAAGATTACTTTTGATTTTTGAATGTAGTCATCCGGCAACAACATTGGCCAATGTTGAGCCCCCATAGCTCGAGCAATGATTGATGCGTTTTCACCTCCCGCTACTACAGTATCAGATTTTCCAGAAGGCATAAACTTTGCATTTGTGACGAATGCCATGATGCTATTGATTCCTTCCAAATCTTGAACATTTGTATTCATCAAAGGTTTCCCAACATTTTCCATGAATGCCTTCCGACGATGTCGGCATTTGCATACGGCAACTTTCCAAGCTGCATGGATCAAATTCTTTGGGGCAGTAATTACCTCATCATCAAGGTCATTACCCCCTTCTCGAAGGCACTTTTCTTTAAGTTCAACCTTGAATCTTGTTGATCCAGCGATATAAGTCTTCTCCGCCAAGTCCATAACAGATTTAGCCTTTACATCTGCAAATGCCGATGCAGGATTAAGATCTCCAATTAACAATTCGCATTCAGGATCATTGCAGCAATACCCGTCCATCATTAATTGCCCATAATCAACCACTTTGCTAAAATTTACAACATTAATATCACGACGATTCCTTGTTTTACGGGTTGTTGTTCCCTTCAAAACCTGCGCATCGCTTTCCTTGCCTTTCCATTTTACAACTTGAGATAAATGGATCTCTTTAACAGTACCCCCTTGTAAAACTTTAACTTTAACATGAGTTTTACCCACTTCAATAACCCGAGCAGGACCTTCCCATCGAGACGCTAGTTTACTGAGCGCATTTTTGGATCTTTCAGTTGGTAGTTCAACATATACCAAATCGCTAACCCGAATCTCTGTTTCTGACGTACGTTTTCTGCTATTATACTCTTTTTCCATTGCTAAGCGATACTTTTCCAACTTTCCTTTTACGACCTCTTGACATGCGTGCAGATTTTCCAATACTTGATGTTTGTATTCATCAATATCAGCTTGATAAACTGTTGGTTTTGCAGTTGGATCGATATCCCTAGGAATAACAGCATCATATCCGTGTAATAGAAAATGTGGAGTTTCACCCGTCGCTTCATGTGGGGCAGTATTATATGCAAACAGAGCAAATGGAATAACTGAACTCCATTCTGGGGCAGTATTAATTCGTTTTGCTAAGATCTTCTTTAATGTTTGGATAAATCTTTCCG
This sequence comes from Panagrolaimus sp. PS1159, assembly GCA_963922195.1. Taxonomy (NCBI): domain Eukaryota; kingdom Metazoa; phylum Nematoda; class Chromadorea; order Rhabditida; family Panagrolaimidae; genus Panagrolaimus; species Panagrolaimus sp. PS1159. The sequence continues at coordinate 2,282,061 of CAWUHW010000011.1, read as the reverse complement.
ATAGACCATTAAATTGTGAATTGTAGCCACACGAGAAGACGGATTTAATTCCCGTAAGTTCTGTAACCCTCTCCATCAACTTATTATCAAATTCCAAACCCATATCAGAGATAATGTGATACGGAAATCTTTGTTCTCGTAAGCACCAATTTTCAAGAAATCTCGAGGCAACTTCTTCAGCTGTTTTCGTTTTCAATGGCCAAGCTGCAGCGAATTTTGTAAAATGATCAATTATTACGAGAATATACCTGTAACCTTCTTCACTCATTGGCATCTCAGCAAGGTCCATTCCAACAATTTGCATTGGAAATTCAGTTTTAATTGAACAAAGTGGTGGACGGTCACGTCTATGACTCCGATGAGCAAAACATTGCATACAACCTTGCGTCCATTCTCCAATATCTTTTCCCATTCCTGGCCAAAAATATCGATCACTTATAATTTGCTTTAATTTCTTAGCTCCAAAATGACCACCAAGCTTTCCACAATGTACCTCTTCCCATAACGCTTTACGCTTTTCCATAGGTACCACCTTCCGTTCAAGTCCTAACTTTTCAATCTTAACTAAGCTATCATTTGCAAATCCAAAGATGTTTCTTCCCTGCAATGCTCGACCTTCCTTTGCAACCTTCTCACAAATTTCCGTCCAACTTTCTTCAGTTTTAAGTATTTCAAACCAATTTTCATGTTGTTCCTGAACGGTGCAGACAACTGAATCCATAACTTCAACATGTTCACCAAAATCTGACCTACTATGACACCTGCTTAATGCATCAGCAACGGTATTTGCTTTTCCTTTGACAAATTCAAGCTTAACATCTCGATATTCTTGCAATTCTAACGCCCAACGGACCAATTGTGGAGATAAATTTGCACCTTTAAATAATCCCAAAAGTGGTTGATGATCAGTTCTGATAACAACTTTAGCTCCCATAATAAAAGTACGAAGTTTACGCATTGCAACTACAACTGCTAAGGCTTCGAGTTGAGTAATGTTATAATTTCTTTCCGCTTCAGAACAAGCTTTGGAGACATAAAATAAAGGATGTAGTCGTCCATCAATCCCTTCTTGGGTCAAAACAGCACCAATTCCTGTTTTACATGCATCTGTCCAAATGATAAAAGGTTTTGATCCTCCAATAGCCGCTTCATAATCCGGTTGAGCTAAAATAGGAGCACTAATCAATTTTTCCTTTAACGTATCAAATGCAGCTTGTTCACTTTCACTCCAACAAAATTGTGCATCCTTTCTCGTTAATGCTACTAATGGTGATGCAATAACGGAGAAACCTTGAATAAATTTACGATGATATGAGGCAAGTCCAATAAATTGTCGAACTTGGGTTACTGTTTTTGGTACAGGGAAATTTTTAACTTTATCCACCTTATCCTTTCCCAATTCAACTCCACGTTCAGAAATAACATGCCCAAGATAACAAAGTTCTATCTTTCCAATTTCGCACTTTTTTGGTTTAAACATCAGACCATACTTTATTACTCTTTTCAAAATCTCCTCAAATAACGCTAAATGCTCTTCTTCAGTTTCTGTAGCAAGCAAAATATCATCAAGATATACAAAAATTGATTTTCCCATCAAATCGCCAAAAACTTCTTGCATCATACGATTAAAACAAGCAGGGGAAGTACTTAATCCAAATGGTAAGACGACAAATTGAAACAGTTCACCAAGTGCAGAAAAAGCAGTTTTTTCTTTATCTTTATCAGCCATAGGGATTTGGTAATATCCCGATGCAAGATCTAATGCTGTGAAATACTTTTTACCACGCAAACTCATGAGCAAGGCATCCTGATTTGGTAAAGGATAAGCATCCTTCTTCGTAACTGCATTCAATTTACGGTAATCAACACACATTCTTATTGTACCATCTTTTTTCAATACCAAAACAACAGGACTATTCCACGGCGAAGAACTTCTTTCAATTGCTCGTTGATGCAATAGATTCTCGACTAGCTTTTTAACTTCAGGTCTCATTGGAACAGGTACTGGTCTTGCCGGCTGCTTGATTGGTCTTGCATCCCCTGTATCAATAACATGCTCAGTTACTGTAGTTTTTCCAAATTCTTCATCCGATGCTGCAAAAGCTTTATGGTACCTTTCAGCTAACTCCTCCAATTTCTTTCTTCCTTCTGCTGAAAAAGCTGGAGCACTTAAATCTAGCAGCTCCTTAACTTTAGCACAACGCCCTTCATCTTCCAACTGAATTACAACCACCTTTTCATGATCTTCAGCAGGTAATTCCCTTATAACTTTTGTAGGCCATGCTTCACCAATAACTTCACCTTGTTTAATAACTTCCAGCTCATTCCCTTGATTATTGAACTCCATCCATGCTGCACCTCCTCGACTTCTGCAAACTCCACTTTCCATTCCAACCTTTTTAGCTTCAATGAATGACGGACTACCCGTTCTAGGAGTTCTAACTTTTACAAATGCTTTTGTGTGAGGTGGTATAACTATTGTTTTTGCAACATATACTTGATGGCCAACATGATTAATAAAAGCTAAGGCTTGACTTTCTTGAACAACTCCAACTTGTTGAACTTCTTTTGGCTTTCCTTTCAAAGAATAACTCAATGCTTCAATCCAATTATCATCATCTTGGAAAACATTAGTGCCAATTAAAGCATTTTGTTGTAAACCTTTAACAACAAAAAATTTTGCATATTTTGTAGGACATGTTCCCCAAGCTATCGGTACCCGAATGCAATTTACAACACATAAAGGATTACCATCAGCCCCAATAAGTCGTTTATGAATGTAACTTTCTGGAGGTAATTGTACAATCGAACACCCATCCTTATCACGTGCCCTCATAATATGACCAACTACTGTATCCTTAATGACTGAAGTGCTTGCACCTGAATCCATGAGAACTTTTGTCTTTACGCCATCAATCCATATCTCTAACAGTGCTTGCTTTCCAAACATCGGTTCACCTCCAACAGTATCTTCTTCACCATTATTAATTTCAAAAATACCCGAAACATTCAGCTTCATATCTTCAATACCAACGACATTTGCATTTAAGGGCTTCTTTTCTGTGCATTCCCGTGCAAAATGACCTTCTTTATTACAGTTGTAACAATGTTTGGGAAATGGATACCGATTACTACCAAAACCATTTTGTTGGTAATTTGAATTTGGTTGTGGGAAATTTCGATGTTGTGGCTTTACTTCTGCTCCAGCATTTGCTTGATTAGCTGATCGATGTTGGTATCCACCACCAGATGCATGAGTATCTGAACGATTTGAGAAGAACGGCCTTTTGGAACTGTTCGAAGATTTAACTTCGGCTCTTTCACCTTTATTTTTAATTGCTTGGGATGATTCAAGACCTAATACCAGCTCCTTAAGTTGATAATAGCTAGCTGCAACATTTGTAAGGACAATGGTTTTAAAAACCTGATCTGAATCTTCTTCAGTTAAACGTAGCAGAATTTTCTTTAACTCATTCTCCCGTGCATTTACATCATTCCCAAAAGCTTCAGTTACGCGCAGTTCAACTTCTTCAAATACTGATTTATAAAGCTTATTTGGTGGCTTCTTTATCCTATCCAATTCAGTACGTAAATAGAATGTGGAAATAGCACCATCAGATCCCATTGCAGCAAGCAGCTCCTTTTTCATTTCAGTATAACTTGCGCCCCGCTCTCTTAAATTATCATGATATACTAATAATTTTGGAAGGTAACTGCCCAAAAAAATTGCTCTATCTTCATCAGTCCAACCTTTGCTTTGCGAACTTGCTTCATATAGATTGAAGAATCTTTCCAGTTCTTTCCTTGATTTACCAGTAAACTTCTCTGGCATGGGCAGCGAAACTCGGCTTTGTGGTACAGTAACCCCATTTGGTAAAAAAGAAGTTAACTGACCTTGAGATGGTTGATTCATCATCGATTTCTGACATCCTGCTTTTCCAATTGATAATTGAGAAGTTGCACGAGATGGTGGTGCTGTTTCTTTGAAATTTTTTTCAATCACTTGTACTCGATCCTGAAATTTCATGTATTTATTAATAAGCTCTTGTACATTATTAAACCCCAAATTTTTAAGCTGTTTACTAATGTTATTGCTTAATCCCGGTTTATGTGCTGCAGCTTGGCTATTCTCCTGGAGTTCAGCAACTTTTGCTTGTGCTGCTTCTTCACGCTCTCGTAAAACTTCAAGTGCCTCTTCTCTCGTTTTAATGCCATCAAAAAGATAATCGATCTGATCAATCAATACTGTTTGGAGCTCCTCAATTAAATCATCCGAAACAGCAGAACAAGCATTATTTAATACCTTTAATTTCTTATTGGCAACTTCAATAGCTGAACTAAGATTTTGATGAAGTTCTTCAGCTTGAGTAACAATATTACGAGCAACTTGTATTCCATCAGGTTTTGGTTCCCGATTACAATCAAGCTCTTTATCATCTTCTTCCTCATCATCATCTAATGGATCTTGATGTGTAGGATCAGTAATTGTTGGCTGAAATGGGTCTAATCTTGCTTCATCATCATCTCCAAAAAGATTGCCAATCAAAGCCCATTCAGTATTAGCTTTAACAGCACCTTGATTATCTTTAAACATATGTCCCCCATTTTGTTGTGTATGTGCAACATTTGTTGGACCATCTGTATCTTCAAATTTATTAACCCCATATATATCTGCACAAAGTTGTTGTGTATGTTCAACACCTTTTGGCATACCACCTTTACTATCTGCATAACCATTATCATAATCGCTTTTAATAATCTTTGCACCTGTTGGTTGTATTGTAGGTTTATCTTTATCATATATATCTGCTTTCAATCGGCTGCATATACCTTTATCTCCAATGTAACCATGCTGTTCTTCTAAAAGGTTGGCATGCCTTTTATCGGAATCGTCATGGCGACGGCGCGGGCCCTCCAACTTGGATCCTATCGCCCGTGATAGTAATGGTGGGGTTTTAATATTCATATTTAATAATCCTAAACTATAAAAATACTAAACCCAATCCCCAAAAATAATATAAAAAAAACCCGAAAAATAACTCACCAACAGATCAGCTATCACCCCAAACGACCAAACAACACTAAATAAATCCAATCCAAATGGATAAACACCAAAACAAAGGAGTAAATCAACAACCTTTATTAAATAATAAAATAATTAAACCAAAACACAAAATATCACAGCTCCAAGTTGCAACGACCAGTTCAACTTGATGGACTGACGTTTTTATAAAACAAACTCAACAACAAAACTAAAGAATCGGTTGTTACACATTTTGCCAAGAACGGCGGCTAACATAAATAAATAAGTAACAATCTCACCTAACGCAACTAATAATCAAATCAGAATCTGATAACTCTTTTGTATATGGAAGTGTTAATTTTTCTTTTGAAATAACAATGAAAGGATTTAGATTTAAAGAATTTAAAACATTTGGAAATGAAAATATAAGGAAATATTTTTCTTCAAATTTTAAAAATTTAATAAATCGAGAAAATAATTTGTTGTTGATATTTGGTTGAAACATGTATGATACTAAAAAAAGATAAGTTTATGCAAATTTTATATTTGATCGTTTTTACTGATGTATTCAACAAAAATTATTACAACTCATTTTTTTCAAATTCAAAGAAAAAACGAAGAAAAAAAAGTTAAATTTTAAGCTACAGACATGAAATTTTCAGGATTGGCTAAAATACGGTTGAAAAGACCGAATCTTTCAAAATGCCTCAGGTGATTTATGCAAATTTTCTGAAATTTAAATTTGCATAATTTTGAAAAAAAATTTTTTATGGTTGCAATAAGTTCCCCTTGCTCAGATCTATTGAAAAAAATTTTTCCAAAATTATGCAAATTTTTAGGCACTCTGAACAAAAACAGATTTGAGTTTCGTTCTTTTCAACCGTATTTTTTTCGTTTTTGCTCGAAGTTGAAAAAAATGAGTTTTACCTTCAAATCGTTCTGGACAATAAACTGTATGATGAAATTTTGAAAAACAAATATAACATTTTTTCTTTGTTTCACAATTTTTACACCAGGATAAATCCATATATGTTAGACATAAAGGGCAATAATTTTTTGAATTTGCTATTTCTTGGCGACTTTCATCAGAAATATAAATATTACAATTTTGTGAAACATGATATAAAGAATTGCAGAAAAAACATGACATATTTTTTAGTTTTAAGCTTTTTTATAAAAATTTATTTGAGTCGCTAATGACAAATAAATAAATCTATGGACGAACAACGGTCCTAACTAAATTTTAAAGAGAAAAAAAAGAAAAGTCGATATTATTATTTTAATGCCCAATATCTTTCTCTTATTTTAAAATTTGATTTTTTCAAAATGGAGAGGATATACAAAGATTGCTTAATGAAAGAATTTGTTTCAACATTAGTTTATAATCGATTAAAATAAAAATAATATCTGACAAAACTTTTCACCATTTTATATTTTTAAAGAATAAACAAAAATGTTTTTTTTGTGTTGGGCCATGTCGATTTTTTTTGCAAAAAAAGAGTTTCTAAAAAATGCAAAAAGACATACTCCCTTTCCACTCAAAAAACTCCCAACTTGGTTTTTTTGTTGTCCAAAATGGAAGAATTTCAAATAAAAAAAGCCAATGTTTGTAACATTTTTTTTGCAAGCAAAAAATTGCTTTGACTTTTCTTAAATGTGAAACAAGGATGCAAAGTATTTCCGGTCTTGGCTGTACTTTAAGCCGACCAAAAAGTCACAATTTTTTCCCCTTTTTTGTAACTCATAAAAATGGTAATAATTAAAACTCTTCACTATTTTTAAAGCACAAATTGATATTTAAATTGTTTATTAATGAAAAAAATTGAACAAAAGAGATAGAATTATAAAATGCTGCCAACAATAAACATTGAGAAAATAAACGAAATTTGGTGGGAAAAAATCACGTAAAAGGTAAAAAAAGGTGATAGCAGTCTAAAACTTGAGACAAAAACAAAACATCTTAATTTTTTAGTTAAATATTCTTGCTTCTTAATTCTAGTTTATTGTTTATTATAACACAATTTATTTTATAATTGTTTACTATAACACAAAAAGGTTTCAAAATTTTAACGAAAATTTTAAACAATTTTGGATTCTTGACAATGCCAAACAGAAGCAATAAATTCTATGCTTTTTTTCGAGTTTTACAATTGCTATTACCACCTTGAATCTGTATCTGTAATCTGTAATATAATTATATAGATACAATTTGATTGAGCAATATGTCAATCAAACAATAAAGCAAATGTGTAATTGCAATAAATCAAAATCCAAATTTCCTAAAGAAATTTTTTTTCGTTTTTTCTTTGTTGTATTTTCTTTGGCGATTTGTTCCTTTTTGCAAATCAACGTTGCATAAAATTTGAACTCTTTCTTTCTTTTTTTCAAGAGAGAAGAGAGGAGAACATTCAAGCATTTAATTTTTTTTCATTGACGTTTAATTCTTTTCTATTATCCCAGATATTTTATTAACTTTAATATTACTATTAATTTTGTATCCCAGAATATGGATTTTATACAATCATGGTTCTTTTCTATGTTGAATTTTCTTGGTATGTTTTTAACGTTTTTTTAAAGCTCCATTTTTAACGCTTTTTTGTATTTTAGGATTATCAAAGAAATCTGGAAAGCTTTTAATGCTTGGCTTGGACAATGCTGGAAAAACGACCTTACTTCAAATGTTAAAATGTGATAAAATTTCACAACCAGTTCCAACTTTGCATCCAAGTAAGTTGCTTTAGGTAATTTTACATCTATTAATTTGATCCATTTTTAGCAAGCGAATCTTTATCTCTTGGTGGCATTAACTTTACCACATATGATTTGGGAGGACATGAACAAGGTAAGCATCAATCAAATGGATGTTTATAGTTCTAATTCAAATCTTTTTTAGCAAGACGTGTATGGAAAGAATATTTTCCAGCTATTGATGCAATTGTCTTTTTGGTTGATTGTGCAGATCAATCTCGAATTAATGAAGCTCGTGAAGAGCTTGAAGCTTTACTCTCTGATGAACAAATTGCAAGTGTTCCAATTGTAATTATGGGAAATAAAATTGATAAATATAATGCATTGAGTGAAGCACAACTTTCTGATGCTCTTGGAATTACTCAACATCGAACTGGTAAAGGACAAAAGAATGAATATGCACGTCCATTAGAACTTTTTATGGTTTCGGTTATTCAACGACATGGTTATGGATCTGCTTTTAATTGGCTTGCGCAATATTTAAGTTAATGTTTTTTGATCTCATGTATGATTTTATTTTTCTTGTGTTATATAATATATGTACTGCCATTTTTTATGCATAAACTTTTACCAAAGAGATTTTAGCTCCTTTTTTGTTGCTTTGTTTTTTGTCGAACATGAATTATTCATCATTGATTAATCTTAGTCATTTGTTTTTTGCTTCCAAAAAATGATTTGGATCAAAAAAACAAGAACTCTCTTGCGAGAGTTTTGTAATTTATTATTTCAAAAACCGGTTGATTGAATAAAGTGAAAGTGAACAGTCAAAAAGTGAAAGGAGGCAGATTTCCGGAATTTGCTAATCCTTCAACTGTTATGGTAATGAGGGTATGGGATTAAAAAGAGGGGATATAAAAATAGAATGAGTGAAAGTGATTTGTTGGTCAAATTTCATCATTCAATTATGTCATCATCAATTCTGCTGTTTTTGATTGTTTTTGTTTTAACAGATTTTGTTAAAGGTTTTATAGAGCCACAAGGATATGGTTCATTTTTTAATAATAATAGATTTCTTCGACAACCGCAATTTGGTATGAATAATAATTTTGGATTCCAACCTCCAGCAGCAGCATTTAATCCATATTTTAATTCTGTTCCAGCATTATTTCCACCAATTGGATTTAATGCTCGTGCAAACTTTGGATTTAGTTTACCAAATTTTGGTGGATTTGGTGGTGGTGGTGGTCTAATGGATATACCACCATTTCCAAGTTATCCAAATGGATTCAACGGATTTGGTGAATTTATTCCACCAAATAAGGGATACGGTAATCAATGGCCCTATTATCCTAATAATAATGAATTTACACAAAAACCATATCAAACAATTCCAACCCTTCCATCATCAGCTATTAGCACATCGACAACAACAAGTACACCTACAGTATCTGGAACAACTTTCTCAAAATAAAAAATGTAAATATATTTTGTTTTTTGAAAAATATTTGTAAATTGAAAAATAAAATTTAAGAATTTTTTTGTTTTACAAAAATGAAAAATACAAAAAGTATATACCGAGAGCATTTAAAAAAAAATCAAAATTGTTGTATCCGCCAGATAAACAAATTATAATAACAGCAATATTTATTATTACAGAAGAAATATAAGAGTAGCTGGCCGAAAGGCGTAACTAAACTCTAGCATAAAACTAACTAAGGAATGAAGGAAAGAGACGACAGCACTATCGCAAATAGGCTAGACGTTCTCGAATAACAACGAAGAGCAACGAATAATAACGTTGTTACATTCGTGGTGAGAGAATCTACACCTAACAACAGAAAGTATTAATACCCTAATACCAGGGTCACAACAAAAATACATTGTTTATTTCGTAAAGGATTATGAAATTTGCTTTCGAATGTTTCATTGGGTTTTTGGTGATTGTTTGAGTAAAATTGGTGTTCGAAGTCGTCAGATATTAGATGTTTTCCAACTTCAGCGATTTTAGACATTTAAAAAAGAAAAATAAGGGATTCTTATTTATTAGTACAACGCGGATTAGCAGCACATCGACAACAACGTCACCTACAGTACCTGTAACAGCGTTCTCAAAATAAAAATACAAACGTGTTTTTGTTTTCGAAAAATATGTGTAAATTGAAATACAATGGGTGACAATAATTTCAAACTCTTTTTCTTTGAAAATCTTTCAAGATTTTTCAAGATCTTTCAAGATCTTTCAAGAACATTTCGCCAAAAACAATAGCTTGAAACATCTTGAAAAACCTTGAAAAAAATAAAAATAGTTTATTTTGTTAAATATTTTTTCTCGTTTTTATAATTATGCAAATTATATTTTTACCAGTAATTTTTTTACAGTAATAAGTAATTTGTGGTAAAATGTTTAAAATTTTGGAAAAAAAAGTTTTTTGCACTTTTTTGGGGTAATCTGAGGCGGGGAATCCGAATATGAAAGTCATTTAACTTCAGGAGGATTCTGAATTCCAGATTCTGAATCCTGAATTCCAAAAAATCCGCAAAGTTAAATTTTTTATTGTTTTTTTTTATATTTTTGATATTTTTATTTTAACTATCTTTGAAACATAACAGGGCAAAAAATACAGTAATAAAGAAGATTAGAAAAACTTTTTTTTGGGAACAAAGAGTTACCCCACCATATTGCCGTCTCGTAATTGAACATGCAAAAAAAAATGTTAAAAAGTTATTCGATGGACTTAACCATGAAAAGGATGATGCAACTGATAAATTATATCAAAAATATTTTGTTTTTTCTAATCTTCTGGAATTCAGAATCCTCCTGAAGTTAAATGACCTTCATATTCGGATTCCCCGCCTCAGATTACCCCAAAAAAGTGCAAAAAACTTTTTTTTCCAAAATTTTAAACATTTTACCACAAATTACTTATTACTGTAAAAAAATTACTGGTAAAAATATAATTTGCATAATTATAAAAACGAGAAAAAATATTTAACAAAATAAACTATTTTTATTTTTTTCAAGATTTTTCAAGATGTTTCAAGCTATTTTTTTTGGCGAAATGTTCTTGAAAGATCTTGAAAAATCTTGAAAAAAAACGTATTGAAATTATTGTCACCCATTGTACAAAATTTTCTAATTTTACACAATTGAAAAATATAATAAAAAAAGAACCAATTATAATGTGTTTTATACAGATCAAGATTTATTTCGTAAAGGATTATGAAATTTGCCTTTGATTGTTTCCAGGGTATTCCCACTACTATTTTTTTTTCGTTACCGTTCGATACCGATACTTCAAAATTGACCAATCCTGATACTACCGATACTTTTAGCTTCCATTACAAGTAGCGGTATCGGTAGCGGGAATACCCTGATTGTTTCATCCAGCTTCTGATTATTGTTGGAATAAAATTTAAAATTATTTAATTTTATAAAATATATCACAGAAATTTCGATAACGGGAATTAAAGAGGGAATTCATTACATGATTTTTTTCCACGATAGATTGATTTTTACAAATGCTATTTAAAATCAATAAAAAATTCTGCCTTTTATTTTTTGCATTAATTATGAAAAAAATTTTTGGTACGCACACTTATGTCAAAATCGGAAAATAAAAACTAAAACTTCTATAGTTTAATTACTTGAACAGTAAATAATTTATAGTATTAATAATTGATTTTTAAACAACAATTTTTTTCGTATTAAATAATTTTATATTTTAGAAACGAAAAAAGATTCCAACGAAAAAAAATAGAAGCCTCTGGTTTTAAAAAAGGTGTAAAATTAATCCTAAATGGGTGATATTAAAAAATTAGGGGATAAATTAATCTAAATTAATCTTCTTTCAAACCAAATTGTTTAGTTTTGTTCGAAAATTATAAAAATTTTAAATTATTTGTGATCAATTTTTTTTGATCGATTTTTTGTGGTCACACATATCACATTTATTATTCTTGGAACGAAAAGGCTGTAAGGGCCTCAAAAAGTTTGACATAGTTTTAGAGGACCTAAAAAAATTCACCAAAGACAGGAAATCGGGCATAAGTTAAAATATTTTTTCTTGTTTTTTTTTCTTACACTTTTTGTTCATCCATTCTTGGATCCGAGCAGTTAAAATTACAAAAATATCCTTTGAATTACTTTTCTTTTTGAGCATTTTTCGCAATGTTTCTGGTATTCCTTCGTCTAATAAGATTCCTTTGTCACTAAAAAAAGCGTAGTGCGCGTTTTAGCAGATTTTTGATAAATATATATTTTACTGAAATTAACGATTTTAATTATTTTTTAGTTATAGGTTCTTAATGGCGCATTTACAACAATCGGAAGAAGAAGTGAGACAAGGAGTATGTCGACGTTCATCTTTTTTCATTTATCGAACTTTGTTTTTTAGATAAGAGCTGTAGCATTCGAAGCGCAAACTCAGGCACAAAATGCCCGGCAAGCTGGTTTTGAAGATGGTTTTTTAAATGGTCATCGAGCTGGTATAAATGATGCTCGGGCATCCATGCCAAAAGCATTTATAAATAAAAATAGATTTTTTTTCTGTAAAAAAATCAGCCTCTTAGGGCATAAAGAATTAATCAAAAAATTTATATTGCATCATTTCTATTTTTTTATGTTTCCTGTTTTGCATTCAATTCAGCATCATTGTTAAAAAATCTCTTTGATGCACCCATAAAAATAAAAAGAAGAAAAAAGACCACAAAAAATTTAAAAGTAATTTTCTTGTCTCATTTTTGAAAATATTAAAATAAAATTAATAACTTTGATAATAAGATTAATTTTTTATGCCCCTAAAATATTTTAAATTTTTACATTTTTGCATCGTGGAAAAAATTATATAAGAAAACATGCCAGAGAAATAAACTCCACTTTTGGGTGTTCATCTGTCGTTGGTTTTTAAAAAAAAGACAAAATGTTGTCGGTGCATTTCGAAACAAAAAAGAATATAAACATCATGTGATCACATGGGCATGGGCATGTGGTTGTGGTTGTGTTGATTATCTGAAAAACTGTAACAATAAAATTTATGTTTTTTATAAAAACATGTATCAACAATTGTATTAACAAATTTCCATTAAAATTTTTTCCAAATTTTCAAAAGATTTGTTTTTTTTCATCAATGAGTTTTTTTCTTTCTCACCAATAAATTTTTAATCGGACGGCCTTGCGTGATAAATATTCTGTTCTGTTTTACATTTCATCTATTTTTTCATTATTGTATTTCGAAAAAACATTTTTCACAGATGACGTTACGCCTTTTTGGTTTTATTTAAAATTAAAAAGTTATAAAAAATATTGTTTTATTCTTTGATTGATCTGTCATTTATTCCAATTAATAATAAAAAGTTAATTATTTTCTAGATGACAACAAAGGATGAATTTTTGTTTCGAAAGGATAAGCAAAAATCTTTTGCTAATTCTCATATTGCTGAAAATGAAAACAATCTTAATTTAAATCAAAATCTTAAATGTACACCAATTCATTCTCACAGCAAATTATACCATGATAAAAAGAGTGGTAAACATATTGCTGCAGCCATCTCAGAAATACATACATTTTTAAGATTAAAAAGAGTTACAGTACTAAACAAAGATTCTTCTTTTATAAATAAATTAAAGATAAGCTCATTAACTTTTTTTATTTAAGCATGCTTTTAATGGTAGAAAAGCATGTTATAACACATGACTGCAGCAATATTTAAAATACCAGATTTGGCAGTATCGGATAATTATGGAAAAAAGTCACAAACGTGGAATAAATTTTTCAAAATCTCTAATCTTCCTACTTTTAATGATGAAATTAGAAAAGAAAAATCAGGAAAGAATTGGGAGGAAAATACGAACAGTAGCACCCTTTCCCTTTATATTACTGCTCATGAAAACTCATCTGAAGCTGTTACATTTGTTTCATTTCATGATAATGAGTATAGTTTAAAAAACAATAAATTTGGTTCAATTAAAAAACATGAAATTCTTGATACTTCAACAATTTTCATTCAAGTAAAATCAAAAAGTAAATATTTTTTTTGCATTTCATTTTTACATTTACAGAATCCATTTGAATTTCCAAGGCAACATAATTATGAAGTAACAGAGCCAGAAATGTGCCAATATAAAGCTTCACAGCGTCTACTCAATCCTAATGAAGCATCAATGATTGTTCAACAAGGTAAAATTTTTTTTGAAAATTTTGACGGCGTGAAATTTTTTTTCGTTTAAAATATCTTTGGCCACTATGCTTAAAATTTCAGCTGGAACTGTTACAGAAATATGGATGTTTTTATGGTTATTGATATTTGTTGTTTCAACTGGAGTAATAATTTCTATTACATGCAATAAAAGTCGACAACCTCCTCAAAGAAAAAAATATAGTAATGCCGAATTAATGAAATCAAAAAAGAAAAAAGATGAAAAGAAAGATGGCGAAAATAATAATAAAAATAATAATGTTGAAAAATCTCGTAAAACTGTAAGTCAATTTTCTAAGAAGCCGAAACTGCCAAAAGAAGGGTTGATAATATTTATCAATTTTTTCCTATCTTTTTTGACAACCATAACTTTTGCATTAACTTTTTTTAGGGATCTTCAAAACCGAAGCAATTGCAAAGTGAAAAAAGTTCATCACAAACAACTGGAGATAAAAGTGATAGTAAAGCAGAAGCAGATTTTCAACAACAAAAATCAGAGAAATTATCAAAAAAAGATAAACGAGTTATTCAAAAAAATGAAAATTTATCTCCCCCGCAACCACCTCAACAAGTTAAAGAACAAAAAATTGAAAATACAGATGTTGATGTTGAACCAAAAAGTGAAGTAAAAATATCAAAAGATGTTATAACTAAAGAGCCTGATTATGATGTTTGTTTTTATATCTTTTTTACAAAATATGTAGATACCAAACATTTAGAAGCCAAACAAGGATGATAATGAAATTGCTAAAGCTTCTTCAAATAAAGAAAAGAGAAAAAAGAAGATGAAGAAATCTGCAAAAGAGAGTGATGAAGACGAAGAAAATGATGATTCTTCAAAAAAATTCAAGAAAAAGAAACATAAAAAAATGAAGAAGAATGAAAGTGGAGATGAAGATGACGAAAATCATTCAAGGAAAAAGAAAGTTCGTTTGAAGTTTTTGAAATCCGTTTTAAAAGAGATTTTTGATGTTAGAAAAAAAAACATGGTGTCCCAACATAATTGCCAGATTTGTTTTGGCTGGCAAATTTTTCTTTTTAAAGATAACCAAAAACGGAATTCACAGTTGTGTTCGATAAATCATAGACTTTTGTATGGGATAAAAATTTTTCGGATATTTGATATGCAAATTTTTCAGCAATGATAACAACTGAAAATTTTTGCTATCGTTTTTTTTCATTACTATCACAAAAAACCGTCAGTTATTGGAGCGGTTTTTTGAAACACCGCTCGAATAAAAAAAAGTGATAGTAAATGTGGAAATTTTTTAAAATTTAAATGCTACTATCAAAATCTGAATTTTTTTCTCAAGGGGTTAAATCCCACATTTTTTTAAAAAATTTTTATGAGCTTAAAAAAATTCCTAAAGCATGTTGAATTTAATTGTGAAGTTTGTTTACTGTTATATTAAAAAATAAAAATTTGCCAGCCAAAACAAAACCGGCAATTATGTTGGGACACCCTGTATGTAATTTTTACATTTTTCTAACCATTTTTTAGAAATCAAAAAAGCTTAAGAAAAAGAAGGCCAAGAAAGAAGATGAATCACAAAAGCCTGGAGAATCACAAAAATCTTCTGAAGAATTATATACAGCATTATCTCCAATAAAATCTCCAAAGCGTCCAAAAGATGAAGATAAAATTCCTGGAACAATGACACGATACAATAATCTTTTAATTGATGGTTATAGCGATGAAGTTCCATCAAAATTTAAAAGATTTCTTAAACCTTCAACCCCAAATATTCAAGCTCAACCTTCACCTTCACCATCATCTCCAATAGAAAGAATGCCATTGGATAAAACACAACAAAATCAATGTTATGAAGAAGAACCAATTCCAATTAAAAAATCAAAAAAGAAAGCACTTGCAAGAAAGAAGGTTGTTGGAAATGAAGTTGATTCTGGGAAATATATTGATGAAGCGGAAGAAGCTTCAGTATCAAACAAAAAGAAAAAATTAAATAAAAAGAAGTCAAAACTTGGAGATAAAAAAGAAGAGGACGAAAGAATTCAAAAATCACGTGCACAAAAGCGTAAACAACAAAGTATAAACACTTTTGATGTTCGTTTGTTTTTTTATAAATGGGGGAAGGGGATATCTGTTAAATACAGGGTGTCCAAGGGGAATTAATTTTATTTGGGTGCAAATTTTCTAAGGAATAATAGCAACAAAAAAATTTTTTGTTATCGTTTTTTTCGATTACTATCACGAATTTCATTGGAGAGGTCGAAAAACCGCGGAAGAAAAAATTACTATTGTATTCAAAAATTTAATTTTAAATTTTTAAAGTTACTCAAAATTCAAACTTTACAAAGGATAAAAATCTCTAAATTTTTTAATTTTTTCAACCTTTGAAAAAATATGTCACTAAAAACAAAACTATCATTCTCGCTTTAACATCCTATATTTTGATTAACCTTTTTAATTAAATATTTTTTATTTTTAGGAAAAAATAGCAAAAGGTGAAATTATAGAATATAATAATGAATATCCACCAAGTAAATATTTTTGCAATTTGTTTATCCTCTAACAATTTTTTTTTTCAGAGAATGATGTTATGCCTGTAAGTGATAAATTGAATACAGGTTCAAGTTCAACAGATTGGTAAATATTTTTTATGCTCTAAAAATTACAAAAATAATAATTTTATTTTTTAGTGAACTACCAAAAGTTAAAAGTGAAGCTTCATCATCTCGTACCACAACGATCAAAGCATCTCAAAATCGGGGTATTGATGATTTAATTGATGTTAGTCTTGCAACGAATGAAACAAATCATGGCAGCACACAATTAATTCAAAATGTTCATCTTGATTTACTTCGAAAACAACCACCTCCACCTTCAACAAATACAAATACACATACAAATACAACAACAAAAACTAATGAAACGCATTCAACAAGCAAAGACAGAACTTCAGATAATTTATAAAAAAGAAAAATATATATACTTTATTCATTCATTCTTTTTTTCATTTTCATTTTTAATATTATTATTTGTGGCAATTGTAACAGTTTTTTCATATCTTTGATCAATTTGAAGTGTTAAACATAAACCAATGATAAAAAAGTTTAAATATGTAAAAAATGCTTCATGTAAAACAGAATAAAGTCGTTGCTGAATTTGTTGGCATCGAAGAAGTCCAGCTGAAGCCCCACAGGCAAGGGATAAAGCAAATAAATGCCAAATTGTATGTGTTTTGGTTGAATATTCAGAAGCTCTAAAGAAAGGGTTTTACAATTGCTCTTTTTTGAGTGACAATTTTAAGGAATTTAAAATTAATTTTTCTCAAATTCAAAGAAAAACCGAAGAAAAAAAGTTTAATTTTAAAGGAGGCGGATGTTTTGATACAGTTTCGTAATCTTACAAGGGACGCGTCAGGGTGTGTTCTGGAGTTATGAGAAAAAAAGTATTTCATGATATTCCCCGACCATAAAGAAGTATTCCTGCAAAATATTAGCTGCCCATACGCACTTTTGTATTTTTCATATATACTACATATATAGGATCGCCTGCTTCTTAATACTACAACTCAAGATTTATCCTTATCAAATACTTTTTTGTATTAAAAAACATATTTCTTTGCACTGGAAAACATACGAAAAACCATTTTAAATTGTTTGCGACAATTTCCTAGCCCAAATAAGAATAAATTTTTAAAGTTGTGGTATTAAGTAGCAGGCGATCCTATATATATGTAGTATATATGAAAAATACAAAAGTGCGTATGGGCAGCTAATATTTTGCAGGAATACTTCTTTATGGTCGAGGAATATCATGAAATACTTTTTTTCTCATAATTTAAAATCGAGATTTTTATTCTTTTGCACTCTTCTAACAAGTTTTTGAACGAATCTTATTAAAGGAGGCGGATGTTTTGATGCAGTTTCGAAATCTTAGATTTTCGTGATTTTCAGGCAAACTGAGAGTCTTGAAAAGAAAATGACCCTTTTTTAAATTTTTCTTATCAAAAAAGATGCATTTTCGTTTCGAGACTCCCAGTTTGCCTGAAAATCACGAAAATCTAAGATTACGAAACTGTATTAAAACATCCGCCTCCTTTAAGCTTCAGACATGAAACTTTCAGGATAGGCTAAAATACGGTTGAAAAGAACAAAAATCAAATCCGTTTTCGTATAAATTGGCTTTACGCAAATTTTCTGCAATTAAAATTTGCATAATTTGGAAAAAATTTTTATATATCAAATGTTAGATCTGAGCAAGAGGAAAATATTGCAAACATAAAAAAATTTTTTTCAAAAAAATGCAAATTTTTATTTTAGAAAATTTGCATAAAACCCCTGAGGCACTTTGAACAAAAACGAATTTGTTTTTCGTTCTTTTTAACCGTATTTTAGCCTATCCTGAAAGTTTCATGTCTGTAGCTGAAAATTTAACTTTTTTTCTTCGTTTTTTTCCGTTTTTTCTCGAAGTTGAAAAAAAATGTTGTTTTAAACAAAATCTGTCTTACTTTAGCACAAACGCAACAGCAATTACAGATGCAATAGAAACAAAAATCCTTTCAAAATGTGATGAAACATTTAGCTGTCGTTCAACAAGAATTCCAGATGATTGTGAACTTAAATCTACATCTGCCGGTTGATTTAATGTCCTTTAAAAATTAAGATCATTTTTTTCATTTAACAAATAGATACAAACAAACAAACCAAAGATATCCATGCATCCAAATTGGATTAAAAAGAAAATCAAAAAGTTGAAAGCTTAAAAATGTTGCAATTGAAGCTCGAAATGTTCGAGAAAACCATTTTCGAATTAAAATATCCGAGGCCGACAACTCTTCAACTTCCATCTTCCTTTTTCTCTTTTTTCAATCAATTTTACATTTTTCTTTGGATTGCGCATTTTTGAACGACTTGAATGAGCGTGTGACCTTGTGACGATCGCAAAAATGAGGTCAGCCCAATATTTTTATAAAAAAATGTGGGAACTTCAAATGAACATGGATGAATTTAGCGAGAAAAAAAAAGATATGAAAAATTTTTAAATTGTTTTTTTAAAACTAGACAAATAATTTTTTAATTAATTAAAAATTTCAACAACAACAAGAGATTAATAGTAAAAATAAGAAAACGAACAAATTAACAATTTTTTCTAGTAATTCTATTACACTTTTACTAAGAAATTTTGTTAACATCCGTGAAATGTTCCAAATAGAAAAAATCGAAATTCTAAAGCATTTTTTAAAAATTTTTCAGTGTTATAGATTAATTTTTTTGCTTTTTTTGTTTTAAAATAACAATTTTCATTTGCAAAAAGACTTTTTTGTAAAACATTTTTTCCTGTCAAAAGATTTTTGTTCGAAAGAAGACAGACCCCTGAAAAAAAGATTGCTTTTAAGATTATTATGTAATTAAAATTTTCGAATAGTGTTCATTTTATAAAAACAATGTAAAAAATGTAACAAAATAAAAACTAACAGAAAAAATGAATATATTTTTTTTTTTTTTTTCACTGATCTTTCACAGCTAACAACTAGGGTTGCCGCCCCCCCTCGTTCCCCCGATTTCCCCGCGGGGATCCCCGAACGGGGATCCCCGTTTTCCCCGTCTTCGAAAGATTCCTGATTTTCGGGGATCCCCGTCTCCTCGTCCCTGAAAGATTTTCATCCCAGAAAAAATTAAAGTTTCGATAATAAAGGAAAAATCACTAAAAAGTTATCCAATTAGCGCTCCCCTAATGATTAATGTACATAATAAACGACTTTTACCACTTTTGAATCTTTAAATTTGAATTTTTTCTCTCCCCGTCTCCGTCCCCGAAGAATTTTTAATTTTCGGGGATCCCCGTTTTCCCCGTCCCCGAAAATTTTTGCATTTCGGGGACGTCCCCGTCCCCGGATTTTTAGACTTACGGGAGGGGACGGCAACCCTACTAACAACATGTTATTTGTAAAAATGATTAACTTCAAGATTTGGTTTTTTCTGAAATAATCAAATATAAAAAATATTTGCATATAAAATTCTGCAAACCTTTGCCTAATAAGCTAACAATTATTGTCTTTCAAAATTTTCTGGTACTTTAAAAACTACAAATTTTTCCAAATTTGATGCACAAACTTTTTCAATAAATTTTTGTGGCAATTGTAGATTTTGATTATATACACTAAAAAATAACTTAAAATAAAATAAAAAATTTATTTAAAAAAAAAACTTACAAACGTAAAATTCGAAGTGCTGGAGTATGATCAAGAAGAGATTCATATGGAATAATTTCACCAGTGTTTGAAGTTACAATTGTTTTACAAAGACCAAATTCTTCCAAGCATCCGGATGAAGTTAAAAATTTGAAATCATCATATGAAAATTTTCCAGTCTTCCACCAAATATCATTAATAATAGTTAAATCTTTCAAATCACATATAACACATTTTGAAATAAATTGAGAAAGAAGATTTTCATGTGAAATGTAAAGCTCTCCACAAATGGCCAAATTATTTGGAAGTTCTTCAATTCTGTAATATTTTTTATTTTGTGTAGAAAAACAAAAAACAAAATCCTGAGATAATGATGCTCTATTACCAAAATAAATAAATGGACATTTTTCTCGAATAAAATATTTATTTGTTTTCATTAATTTTAAAGCTTGTTTTTCGGTGGCATTCTTTTTCATGTATTCTGCAATATCATCTTGAAAATCACTTTTTTGTGGGGACACACTAAATGTTAGATAGACGGGTCCGGTGGAGTGGACGTCTAAACGGTGGACGGATTTTTGAAAAAAATTTTTACAAAAAATTTCGAAAAATTTCAACATTCTTATTTGTGCATGGTTAAATTTTTTGAATTTTTGTAAAAAATTTTTTTCAAAAATCCGTTCACCGTTTAGCAATCCATCCACCGTTTAGACGTCCACTCCACCGGACCCGTCTATCTAACATTTAGTGTGTCCCTTTTTTGTGACAATTTTGGAATTTTAATTCTTGAAGTAATTTGAAGAATATCGGCTGATATTTCTGCAATTCGAACAGTTGCCATTTGAAATCTTGAAAAATTAATAAGTTTTGAATTCTTAAGAAAGTAATAATAATCACACGATGATAATAAATGAAAATAGTAATAAAAATTTTATATAAATCAAGGGAACAGAAAAGAAACTGTCACGTTATTTTTATTTTTTTTTTATTTTCGCTATTTTTACTTCTTAGGTGAGAATGGCAAAATTCGATTTTTTTCTGTAGCTAAAAACCTCATTTTTTGCCTTAATAATCAATAAACCTGCAAAATGTATTTAAAAAAATTGATTGAAAAAAAACCAATATTATTTTATATAAAATGCTTTACTTATTTATTATTTTATTGTAGTTTATACTTTTTTATGCATAAACTTTTTTTGCTTTTAAAAAAAGTTTTTTGTTTTTGGGTTGTTCAAAACAAAGGCACTGCAAAATCACTCAAGTGCCTTAATTTTGGTTCCTTGGTCAGCTTAGTCAGGAAACGAAAAGAATTGTTAAACTTTCTGAATATTTATCATTTTTTGTGGGTTTATTTTTTAAAAACACTCAATTATTATTTTTTCCTTTTTGGTTTCAATTTCCGTTAAATGTAAGTCACTAGCAATTGCCAAAAAAAAACTAAACCAAAAAACAGACAATTTTTTCAATCAATAATATTGCGTCATTCTTATTATTCCATTCTAGAAATTTTTCAACAACAATGTATATTTTCAAAACAAAATGTTGAAAAGAAGCAAATGTTGTTAGTTGAATTAACTTTTCGTTTTTGAAATAAAGTTTAGTTGTTCTTGCGTTTTCAAAAAATACAAATTTTGTTTTAAAAAATATTTGCCATCCCTTTTTTGAGCTAATGTTTGTTTTAATCAATAGCAATTATAAATGTATTTTTTTAGATGACAACAAAAAAGAATTGTTTGCTTTTAAATGAGCAACATTTTGATAATTCTCAAATTACTAATAATGACGACCAATATTCAAATTTTAATTTAAACAAAAATTTGAAATTTTCAAATTCATTTCATTTTGCTCAAACTTGCAGCAATTCATTTAACAATAAAAGATATGATGGTAAACAGATTGTTGAAGCAGTCACAAAAGTTTAAATCTTTTTAAACAGTTATTATGGTTTTTTTTAAAAAAATTTTTTATTAAAAAGTTAATTTTTGGACGGTATATTAAATATGTAAAATGGCACTGCAGCAATAATTAAAAATATCAGATCCTGAAAATTTTGAAGAAAAAGAAAAATTACAATCATTGAATCAATTTCCAAAAACCTTAAATTTAGCAGCTTTTAATAATAATGGAGCAAAAGAAGAAATTAAAAATCATTGGAAAAGTGATTCAAATACCATCAATGGCAGCAATGGCAGCACTCTTTCCCTTCATATTTCAGCATATGAAAATTCAATTCAAGGTAATGCCGTAATCTTTGATGGCAAAAAAGGTTTCGAAAAGCATGGATCAATTAAAAAACAAAGAAATGGTATTGATTCAACACATTTTATTCGAGTAAATAATTAAATGTGAATTGTTATAAATTTTTATACAACAATTTTTTAGAATTCATTTGAATTTCCAAGACAGCAAGAAAATGATGAAAGTTCAAAGAAGCCGGAAATGTCACAATTTAAAGCATTCCAAAAATTACTTAAACCAAATGAAGCATCAAAAATTGGTCAAAAAGTTAAAAAATTTGCTAATTTTTTACAAAAACATCCTCGACTTTCTACTGAAGAAATTGAAGAAATGCGACGTTTGAAAGGTAAGAAGAGAGGTGGTCACGATGGACTACCCCCAAAACAAATTCCATTTATACTCAATGGCTGCAAAATTTAAAAAAAAACTGTTTGTGGGTATCAAAAGCCTATATCATCCGATTTTAAAATCTGGTTTTGGAATTTCTACCATAACCCTCGAAAATTTTTGGTCCCATAATGAAAACCTAAAAAAGTCGAAATTTTCGAATTTCGTGAAGAATATTGTTTTCAAGATTTTTGGCACAGAGCTCCAACCCCCAAAGTCATTTTCACAAAATTCGAAATTTTCGACTTTTTCAGGTTTTCGTTGGGGAACCAAAAATTTTCAAGAGTTAAGGTAGAAATTTTAAACCATATTTTAAAATCGGATGACATTGGCTTTCGATCCCCATAAACAGTTTTTTTAAATCTTGCAGATGGAATTTGTTTTGGGGTAGTCCAGTGTGACCATCTTGTATAAAACTTTGCGACAAGTTAAAAAAATTTAGATAAAGAAGAATCTCCCTCTCGATATTTTATTGATGGACATCTTGTACATTTTAAAGGTAAAAAAGATATAAAACTTTCTGACAAGTTACATAACAATTACCGCTATAAAAATTTTAGATAAATCAGAAGCCCCTCCTCGAGATGATGGTAAAGAACATGAACAAAATGGCATGGATTTAAAAGAATTATATTGTCCATTTAATTTACGAAAGCGTGAAGATTCTGCTTCTTCATCAGAAACTGAACTTTCAGTAAATTCCGTTCAATTTGAAATGTTTCAAAAATTGTTACATAATCAAGGAGAACATGTAATTCCACCATTTTCACATCCACCAATTCTTAAAATTCATGAACGAAATAATTCTGATAAACATTTTACATTATATATTGAACATCTTTCAACACGATATACAAAAGCTATGGAATTATGTAATCGATTAGATCGAAGAGTTTTTGATATTCTTTGGGGATTCTTTCCTGATTATCTTATTTGTATCAAATGTAAAAATGAATTTGAAAGAAATGAACATAAAAAATTATTTTGGGATTTTCGTGAAGCAAGTATTTGTTGTCGTAAATGTATTACACTTGATGATCTTCGATGTGGTTTGTAAGTTTTTTTCTTTCCTTTTTTTTCGACTCCGGTTTCATTTGCAACTCCAAAGTGGGTGCCACTGGAGTCAAGATTGGAATTGAAACCGTTTTTAAAACTTTTTTTTTCTGCAGGTTGTCCAAACGTAATTGCCGGCTTTGTTATGGCTAACAAATTTTTAGTTTTAAAGATAAC
Organism: Panagrolaimus sp. PS1159; assembly: GCA_963922195.1. Taxonomy (NCBI): domain Eukaryota; kingdom Metazoa; phylum Nematoda; class Chromadorea; order Rhabditida; family Panagrolaimidae; genus Panagrolaimus; species Panagrolaimus sp. PS1159. Next base: position 2,258,142 of record CAWUHW010000011.1, on the reverse strand, counting down.
CAAAAATGAACTTCACATTTGTACTCATCGTAGTTTAGGATTTTTTTAAGCTCATAAAAATTTTCAAAAACAATTTGGGATTTTAACATTGGCCGTTCTTTGAAAAAAATTCAGATTTTGATAGTAACATTTAAATTTTCAAAAAATTTTTCACAGTTACTATCAATTTTTTTTTATTGGAGCGGTTTTTCAAAAAACCGCTCCAATAACTGACGGTTTTTTATGATAGTAATGAACAGTGTTGGCGGTCTTTCGGTCCGGTTTTTCGGTCGACCGGGACCGTGGACCGGAAAAATTTCGGTCCGGTCCGAAATTTTTTTATATTTTTTCCATGTTTTTCACGTAAAAACTGTTAAACGTTTAATCCAATGAAGAAATTATGATAAAAAACCCAGATATTTTTAACAAAAAAGGTCTAAAAAATCAAAATCAAGGAAAAAATGTCGGATCGGAGGACCAAAGACCGGAAAAATTTTCGGTCCGGTCCGGTCCGGACCGGACCGAAGACCGAGAAATTTCGGGCGACCGCCAACACTGGTAATGAAAAAAAAAACAATAGCAGAAATTTTCAGTTGCTATCATTGCTGAAAAATTTGCATATCAGATATCCGAAAAGTTTTCACGTCATTAAAAATCCCATGATTTATCGAACACAACTGTGAAGTCCGTTTTTGGTTATCTTTAAAAACAAAACCGGCAATTATGTTGGGACACCCTGTAGTGATAGTGATTTGGAAACTTTCGAATTCAGAATTGCAACACATTTTTCTTTTACGCTTTTGTACTTTTACTTTTTTTTAGTGTTACAACTTTAGTTTCACTTTTGAATCCAATTTTTTATCAATCTGTTGAACAAAATCTTCAACGTGATATTACAACATATGATGAATTTATTCCAATATTTAATTTTCATCATACTTCTGATACATTTTCTGCATTAAATGGACTTCAAAATTATACATCTGATATTTATAAACAAAAACATCTTGTAAGTTTTAAACTTTTTTTTTCTGCCATGTTTTTTTACTGTAACATTTAATTACATTTTTTTTAGGAATTAAGAAATCAACTTAATGAAGCATATATTTCAAAATTTTCTGGAAACAAAGATAAAAGGGAAGATATTGATAAAATTCGAAAAATGATTTTATGTGAAACTGGTTGTTATAAAGTTGTTGATATTTGTTTTGCATTTGCAATTAAATCACGTATGTTTGATTTTTGTTTTTGTTCCAATTAATAATATCTGATTTTTAGTTCCAACTTTTATTCCAAAAATTTGTTGCAAATGTGGAAATCATTAATTTTGATAAATGTCTGTTAAACTTTTTGTTTGTTGAATTTTGTTTTTAAAGTAAATTATTGTAGTTATACGTCTTTGATTTCACCCATGCAATTTTTTATGCAAATTTACACACAAGCTTTATTGCTCTTGAATAAAATTTTTATAAATATTAATTCTTACAGTTTTTTGATTTTATAGAAATTTTGCAACATTGCTGTAGATCCAAATATGTAAACTTCTTATTCAAGGATAGTAACAAAAAAAAATTCTGATATCCTTTTTTTTTGTTACTATCACTCAAAATCATATTCCAAAATTATACTTATTCGTTTTCAAAAAAAGGGCATTGAGATTGGCTTTCACAAACTCTTACAAATGCCAATTCCGCATAAACTGCAAAATTTCGTGTATTTTCATCCAAATTTTCACCTTGTATTAACTGTGTTGGAACAATTTCACAGTGCTTTTTTTCTGCATAAACTAAATCAATTACAGGCTTTAAAGTGGCAATCAAATATTCACTGCCCGAAAATTTCATCATTTCATGCATTAATTTTGATGTCATTGATTGATTTCGAAAAAGTGTTGAAGTTTCATTTGAAGATGAAACATATTGGGTAGAAACAAGTCGAAAAAAATCATTAAATAAATCATGCTTAAGAAAAATTTTCAATTATGGCCTAGCAATGTGTCGAAAATCAATTGGAAGATGTTGTATTATTGAAGTAAAAGATATATCATATGATTTTGTTGAATCCAAGGATGACATTAAAATATCAAATAATGGCTGATATTGATATAATGCAAGAATATGTTCAACGGAATACCTAAAATTATAAGAGTTTTTTCAATTACAGTGTCTCTTTTTTTGAAAAATTTACCAAAATCGAATTCTTAAATCTCCAACTTTTTCAGTTCCATTATTATTATTTTGATGAAAATTTGTTGTTGTTGGGGTTGTAGAAGTTAAAGTTTATGTGGAAGTTGATGGCATATTATTATCAAATTTATTATCATATTGACTTGTTGTTAAATTATTTGTTGATGAAGTTGCTGAAGATGTTGAAGTTTGTTGTAATATTGTTGTATTTTGTGAGATCGTCATTCTTGACTTAATTTCAAACCTAGAAAAAATAATAATAATTATTATTCAGAGATAAAAGCTATTTAATGTAAAAGCCTTAACATAAAAAATGAATAATTTAATAATAATTTATAAAAATGACTAATAAAAAAGAGAAGCACGCCTACTTGAATTTCACTAAAAGAGAGAGAAAATATGAGGTTTTTAAATATAACACATGAAAAACAAAAACTATTTTGAAAGTTTCATTTCCAAAAAATGATCATCAAAAATTGGAAATTTCTGGCACTTATAGGCGTTTTTGCTCAATAAGTGTACTACAAAGCGCCTATAAGTGTCAGAAATTTCCAATTTTTGATGATCATTTTTTGGAAATGAAACTTTCAAAATAGTTTTTGTTTTTCACGTGTTATATTCAAACAAAAATATCAGGTGAAAAATTGTTTGGTATAATTGCCGAATAATGGATGGATTTTTTTTCAAAGGATTTTTTCCTGTATTCGCGTGTTCTTTAGGTGTCCGGTTAACGCGCTCTTGACCAAAAATGATCCAAAACAGTTAAAAAATGATAAAAAAACAATATACCAGATGGTTTTAAGTTGTTTTATGAAGGTGCTCCAAAATTTTAAAATTGTCGAAAAATGGTCGATTTTGGTGGTTTTTGACCTGAAATCGATAGAAGGAGACAAGATTTTAAAAAACCCTTGCGCCATTTTGAAGTACTAACTATGTATAAACTTTTAGTTATAAAAGGTTTGAACTAATGCCATTACTATTTACGTTTCAACGGACCGAAAATGTTAAAAAATGGTAGAAAAAACGATTTTTTCTTACTATTTTCGATGCCCTGACCATAATACAGCCTTAAATGAAATTCTGTTGCGCCTAATTAAAGCTCAGGATCTGCTTTACCTGTTCCATCCACAATTATTTTTATTTAACACCAGAAAAAATGACTTTCAACGGACTGAAAAAGATGCATTTTTTTGATGTTGTACTAATGCTATAACTTTAATATGCTGTATTTCAAGAACAAAGTCAAATTATGGAAAATCCTCCTGCCAAATGTTTGCTAATATATTGTTGTTTAAAAAAAAGTTGTAGTTGAGTTTTTATCTCATTAATTAAAAATTTGTATAAATATATTGTATGACATGTTTTTTTGAAAAAAATGACGTTGTAAACTTTAACTCACTGCCATATGAAAACCTGACCTCCAATCAAAATTTCCTCCTGCCAAATCTTAGAAATTATTATTCTGAGTTAAAAAAAGTTGACAGAAAATGTTTACGGTGTCTTGTGAAAATTTGCATAAACTTTTTGCAATTCATGTGAAACATGTAGTATAACATTGTTTTTTGCTTACGTGAAAGCTTGTCTAAGGATTTTTTATGGCCGAATGTGTTTAAAAACATGATTCTTATGATTTTTGATCAAGTTTGGACAATTTTTATGCAAATACCAAAAAAATATTTTTTTCTGTTTTAACGCACAGGGGGGACCACGTGAAAACGCTGAAAAATCGAAAAAAAATTTTCCAGCTTTTTTGATTGCAAATGATGGAAATATGTCTACTATTACTTATTTTAATATTAAAATGTGTATTTGTGCCAAAAATCATTTTAAAACATCATTTTTAAAGCATTCTGAGCAAAAAATTTTTTCGGATTCTGAATCCGGCTCCAGAATTCTCAAAAGCACCTGAAATGAGGATGCACCCATCTGATATCACTCAGGGAGACTCAGGCAACATTTTGATACCAAAATCATCTCTGGATGATGACCGTACGCAAAGTGCAAGTTAACCGGACAAAATAGGGGTAAAAAAGAACACGTGTATTTTATGCAAATTTTACTATTGAAAAAAAATCCATCCACTATTCGGCAATTGTTCCGAATGTTTTAAAAGTGGTTGCCCTTTTTCTATACGCTTTCATAATTTAAATAAAAAATTGAAAGAAAGCAAAAATGTTTAAACTTAAAATACTGAACATAAAAAAAGAAATGGTAGAGCTACTGTATAACGGAAAGAATTATAATGTCATAAACAAATAAAACCAACAAGAAAAAAATTGCAGATGCCAAAAAAAAAACAATTTCCTGAAAGATACTTAATTCTTTTTTTTAAAGTTTTGCAAAATACATTTGAGACTTTATTTTTTTTGAAATGAGGGAGGCGTGGGTAAATAAACATTTTCTGTTTTTTAAAAGGCCACCAAAAACGAGGGAATGCTTTTATTTAATTTTAAAGCTTTAGTATAAAAAAATATCACAAACGGGCTTGCACGTATTAAACTATAGATTACCCTTTTAAACAAATAAATTTTAGTTTGTAATAAACGAAATTTCGGTTTTACTGTTTACCTAGAACTGTAGAATGAGCAAACAGTAATAAGCTGAAACAATGAAAAAAACCGTTGAGAAATTTAAAACAATCAACAAATCTCGAACAAAGGTGTAACGGAAATGTCGGCCGGCCTGCGGCACGACATCTCGAATTTATTGTGAAAAATTTAGACGCAAACTTTAAAAAAACTTTAAGGAAATTTATGAATTCAACAAACTTTGCTTATATCAAAAAATTTTTAACGAATCTTTGAAAACTGAAATAAGAGAAACTTTAAAACCAAAATTCTCTTTTTAAAATAACTAAAATATAGAGGAAGCACGTGGGCTGAATAAATTAATTCTATTAATAAACATTTTTTCTCCATTTTCCTAATATTTTGTGTTTTTTTCTTTTTTTGCGGAGAAAAACCAAGAAAGTGTCAGCAACAAAAAAATGGAGGCAGACAGAATAAAAGAAGGAAAAAGAGAAAAAAATGGCACAAAATCTGGCAATAAAACTAAAACTCTGACTGGCGAATTAAAATGACATCCTAAACCAAAATAAAAAACTTTTTGGATTTCGTATATAAAAAAAAGTATAATTTATACCCATTATAAAAGTTCAGCCCTTAAACATGATCTTTTTTTGATATTATAAAAATTAATTATTTTTTAGATAGTATTTTTTAAAGCTATGTTCAAAAATTAGTCTACAAAATAATTTTGTCTTTAAACTAATTTGTTTTTGCAAAAAAAAGAACAGTAATATTGTGCCATTATTTAACTTTGTCACTTTTAATAAAAGTAATTTTGGAGGAGTAATAATTGAAAGATTAACGCATAATTGTTTAGGTTTTTGAGCTCTTAAAAAAGTTAACGACATTGTTTTTTAAAAAGAAAAGCAGCTGATTAATTCTAATCGTTTTTTACTTTAAAGTAGAGCAAAAAAGCAAGCGATTTAAATTATGAAATAATAAAATGGGGGATTTATTTGATTTTTAGTAAAAATAACAAAGAAAAAAATTGAAGAACCGCGGAGTGTGGAAAAAAGGAGAGAAAAGAGGGAGATAAAAAAATGTGGTTAAATATTTTATTTAATATAAAAGTTAAGAATAACAATGAAATATGATTTTAGTTGTTTTAATTCGCTTAAACATAAAAAAATAAAAGCAAACAAGTAAAATGCTTCTTTTTTCATGAATAGAGAAAACCCGAGAGAGTTTAAAAATGCGGAATTTTTGTGGTGGGTGGGGGGGCTCTTTTATAAAAAAAATTTCTAATGCAATAAAAAAAGCGTAAAGAGTGCGTAAAATAAAATTTTGACAAAAGTGAATAAGTGAAAAAAAAAATGAGTCAATGAATGAAAAAAAACTCCCATGATACACATTATTTTTGTTTATTCGTATAGACACTGGCAGGGAACACTTTTTCCTTTTCTTTCTTTCACATTTTTTTCGTTACAGTATGAAAAATTGAATTTTTTTATACAGATTAATGATCTGACCTATTCGATGTAGTTTTTTACCCTGGTTCCGAAAATGCTATTTAAAAATTTTTTTATGCAGGAAAAAATGCCGAAAATTGCGGATTACTGTATCGTTATATCTACAAAAAGTGGGTTTAAGCCAGTTTAAAGTTGAATTTTATACTATTCGATAGAGAATTTAATTCTGATTTTAATGTATTTTTTCACTAACGAGCACCAACGAGCACAAAAATATCGCATCAAACGCAGAGCTAAAATTTGGTAAAAAAACACCCAAAAAAAAGGAAGAAAAAAAGGAAAGAAGAAAAGAACAAAGGAAATGCATTCTTTTTTTGCAAAAAAGGGAATAAAAAAGTGTCAAACAAAGTGTTCCCTTTCCTTTTTTTCAACCAAAAATTTTTCTTAACCGAATTTTCAGATGGCATTTTCGGTGCTAAAACTTAAATTACAAAATTTTTTGTTTTTATATTATTTTTATTCAGGTCTGGAAATACTATAACATAGCAAAAAAATTTTTTTTTCTACATTTTTATTTTTCACCTGCCAGTGTCTATATTCGTAGACTGTCTATCAGTCGACGAGCAGCATAAGAAATAGTTAAATTTTTAGTCAGAAAAACACCCAAAGCTGTTCCTTATTGAGTAATGTGTTATATTATTTGTTTTTTTAACATTATCAGACACTTTTATTGCAGAGAAAATAGTGAAACAACCAAAATTTTTGCATTTTTAATGACTCACACATAAAAAAGAACTATAAAAGACTTTGAAATTTTATAGTAATATTTTGTAATACTTTTTTTCTCATTAAAAATAAAAATTTTAAACATTTGCAAAATTGCTGTTTTCTATTTTTAAGTTATTTCTTGAATTAAGTGATAAATATCAAAAACAAAGTCCTTACAGTAAATATTTAATAATTTTGAAACTAAAAAAGTTGCAAATAAAAAATAAAGAGGAAATAAATAGACATTAAAACATGCTTGCACACGAATGATATTAAAAATATTTTGCGTGCTTTTAAGGACTTAAAAAAATTTCAATGAAATTCATTCATGCAAAAGTTACAAAGAACAACGCACAATTCATTTTGCATATCAAACAATTTTAAATTAAAATTCTCTTTGACCAAAAAAGAAAGCGACAACGGAATTTTTTAATAATTGATTAATTTAATATGTTTGAAAAAAAGAAAGCTTTAGATGTTTTAAGCTTAAAAAGAATGTTAGCAAAAAAAGAGAAGTATAAGGTAATTTTTAAAAATCAACAAAGTAAACCTTTAAATACACTTGACTGATTGTTCGGGGTCATACATTTTTGAATGACTTTTTCTTTTTATTTTTTTACACAAGTGGATGGCCGATCAAATGCAAAAAAAACTTCCCTTTCTTTTTCTCCCACAATTTTGTTGCTTCTTTTTTTCTTGTTTTTGCTTTTTTTTCCTGAATGTGTTAAATTTCTTTCTATTGCTCCTAGAGAAAAAAAAAGTCTTTTGCATCCTAATAAATCAATGTTTAAAAAATGATTGCAAAAAAATGGTTTTGATCAAATTAAAACAAAAAAACATAAATGTTTAAATATTTTTAAGTAAATTTGTCCCAAAAAATGGTTGACAATTTTTTCATCATTTTTTTCATGTTTGACTCACAGAAGCCTTCCAATATTTTCTTCTTTTTCCTCCTTTTTCGTTGATAATTATTCACAAAAATTTGTACTCCCTCTTTTTTCCCCACATTTCTCTCTCTCTAATTCCTTCGATTTCATTTTGTCCCCCATAAAAAGGAAAGAAAAAAAATGAAGAAAGGAAGGAAGATACACAAACACGTTAAAATCGTCACTAGAATGAAATCATAATCGACATAAAAGACAGAGAAAAGAAGAAAGAAAGAAAAAAAATCAAAGAAGACCCTGCCATTTCATTCATTCGTTTATATTTTTTTTTGCAAAAGGTAAAAAAAGCCATCCAAAAATCCCTTTGCAAATAGCAACATTTTTTTTATTGTTCTCAACCGTTGTAAGATGTGGACGTCCGTTGTAAGATGTGGACGTCCGTTGTACGATCTGGACGTAACATATTTAGATTGATTTTTAAGGGTTTATGATGTGTATTTTCATACCCAAAAGTGCTTTGGATAAAACAATTCACCGGGCGTAAATTGAAATTAATTGTGAGATCAAAAAAACTGCCAAAAAATGGCATTTTTTCCAAAATTTGATATTTTCAAGCTCGTATCCCAGAGTTTCCAGGGGAAAGCTTCTTTTGTTTTTCCAAAGAAAAAATAAGAAATCAATGAGAAAGAATGAAAAATATGAACAAAATTTGTGAAACAAAAAGGTTATATATGGAAAAAATATTTTATAAAACAAATTTTTATTTTTTACGTCAAAGTCTTTAAAAACAGAATTTGCAGAAAAAGTAAATATTAAAAACAACAAGAAATTCACATTTTTTGAAAAGGAAAAAAAATAAAAAAAATAGCACCATTTTTAATTACATTTTCTTTTTTTTTACATTCAAATATACATTATTGGTATAGTTAGTAAATATATTAGAAAATACTATCGAAAATAATGATATCCTGATTAAGTTATTTATACTAAACATTTTACGGATAAATACAGATATTATCTGAGTTATAGATATGATAGTACTTTTAGTTCCTGCAGATAAGCCTTGCTTAATAAAAATATTTATATCTGGATTATGTAAACATTCATTTACAAACTTCCTTAAAAAAAGAGAAAAATATTTTTGGAGTCAAAACAATATTTTTGGAGCAAAAAAAAAGTTAGAATTTAAAAAAATGTTTTTTGGAGTCAAAAAGAATTTTTTATTTCTTGCAGTCAAAAAAAATATTTTTTGGAGTTAAAAAAAATTGGAGTCAAAAAAATGTTTTGAAAAACGAACTTTTTTTTGGAGTCAAAAAGAATGTTTTTCGGAGTCAAAAAAATTGGTATCCGTATCCGCTATCGTTTACAAAAAAAATTTAAAAGAAAAGAAAAAATGGAGAAAGGTTTGAAAATTGATCCTCTTTTAAAAAAATTATTGTTTTGTCGTTTCCATCAAAGTCTCACTCTTTTCTCTTTGTTGCTGTCAGCTGAATTTATTTTGCAACAAAAAAAAATATTGCAACGAAACAGAAAACATATTTTTGCAGCAATTAAAATGTTTATCATGATTTATGTTTAAACTTTTACAGTTTAAACATAAAACATGAAAAAAAAATTCATAAAGTGTCAAATTTGAAACTGATTCAACAGAAATTATAAGATATTGTAATTTATTTTTTAAATTAAATTTAGTATTTTAAAATACAATTTCTTTATAGCAAAAAATGCAAAAAAGAAGTTGTATTACTTTGTAATTACGTTTCATCTTCGCCATTTCCAACTTTCAACCTGTTTATTTTTCATTTCCTTTTATTTTAATTTGTTGTTCTTGCTTCGTTTTTAGTTAATTTATTTTTAAATTTTTTTCATTATTTTTGAAAAAAATGAGCAGAAAAGCTTAAAAAGGACAAAAATGAAAAATCTGTGATTCATAATGAGAAATTACAACATTCCCGAAAAATATTTCTTCCAGCCATATTTCATCCTGCTTGTTTTTTTATTTTTTATTTTCGCTCCAAATTTTAACCATCATAAATTTGGCATATTTTCTTAAGCAAAGAAAATTTTTTTTGGATTTTGTCGTTTTAGAAAAGATTTTTGCAATTATTGATATTTCGTACGTGTCTTCCAAATTTTTGTTTTTTTTTTGTAAAGCATGTTTTAAGTAAATATTGCATTATCCTTAATTTTCCATGAAAAAATAGTTCCCTTTTTTTGAACCATTCTTCCAAATAGACCGAATAAAAAAGCTTTACTTCAGTCAACATCAAAATCATATATTGCGTTGGACCTCTTTGATTAACTTTTCTTAAATTTCTTAAAAAAAATTACAAAAAAAATCATAATTATTTTACTTTAAACTTTAGTTTTGTTTTAGATGGCAACAAAAAGTGATGGTACAAATGATCATTTTCAAACTGATAACAAAGATCGATATACCAATTTTAATTTAAATGCAAATTTTAAATGTACAGTTTTAATTCCTGTTCAATCTTATAACAAATCATATAACGATAAAAATTGTGGTAAACTTAAATGCTGCAGTCCTTAAAAAAACTAGCAATAAATTACATTTGAGTCCAAAGAAAGGTTACGATCGTTTGAAAAAAATGTTAATTCATTTGATTTTGTAAAAAATCATGAATAAATAATCCAAAAGTTTTACAATGACTGCAGCAACATTATAAATTTACCAGATTCTGTTGTATCTGATATCCATAAAGAAAAGATAAATTCTCAAACATGCAATAAATCGCCTAATTTATGTTTAAATTCTTTAAAGCTTTATGATGAAACAGATGAAGAAAAGCCGCAAAATTGTTGGAAAACTGATAAACCTTCAAAAAATGACAGCAATAAAAGCGAACTTTCTTTTCATATTTCTGCATATAAAAATTCAAATGGAGATGTTTCTGCATTAGATGGTGGATTTAAAGGAACAAAATTAAATGCAAGTACAAAACAAGTTTTCACTGCAGCTTCAGCATTTGTTTTTGGAGTAATAATAGATAATTAATCAATTGTTTTTTATTTTTACGTTTTAGAATCCATTCGAATTTCCAAGACAGCAAAATAATAAAATTCCTGTGCCAGAAGTATCCAAATATAGATCATCCCAACAACTCCGCAATCCTAATGCAGTATTAGGTAATTAATGTTGCCGACTTCCATATAATTGAATCAAATTTTTATTGCATTAAAAATGTTAATAGATTTACCATAATCTTTTTTGCACAGTTGAGCCAATTTTTTTCAAATTTTGTTATTTGGAATAAATTGCCAAAAGCGCATATTGGGTCTCTCTCACACTTAGGTCGACTAGTCGATTTTTGAAAAAAAAACGATAAGTCGACTGTTTTTTCGTGTTAAGACTTTTCAAAGGCAATGAAAAAAAATAAGTCGACTGTTTTTCTTGGACTTTTTTGCCAGTTGATTTATTTTTTTGTATAAATTAACCGAATAAAGTTAATTTTTTTAAAAATAATTTTTACAAAATTAATTTTTTAACACGTTAAGTTGATAGGTGGTATCTTTAGTGTATTTATGCTAATTATTATGTTTGTTTATCATTTTTGTTGCGAAAAATAGCGTTTATAACGTTTTTAATCATTGCATATATATTTGTTTGCTTTTTTTAGACTACTATCTCCATAAATAATCTTGGAAGCAGCGAATAAAAAGGTAAGTTTAGCTATTGGCAGGTTAGTTTAGTTTCATTTTTTGTTTTTAACGGTACTAATTTTATATAATTATAGGTTCATTCTTGGTGCTGATAAATATGGATAATTGATGGTTTTGCTGGTGCCACATTAATGGCTTTGGATTTTTGATAGTAGTATTGGGAATAGGTTTGTTTGGCTGGGGGACTGGTGTTTGTTGAAAAGTCCAGTCAGTCCCCTCATATGGCCATCTTTTTCGTTTACCTTTGACGTCCAAACTAACGGACGAAACGTCATTGGTTTTATATTTACTTTTTTAGATTTATAATTTAACTCTTTTAGCTATTCTAATAATTGTTGGAGCTGTATTATATATTTAAACTGTATCAGCATTAATATTGTTTTGATTTTGTGTGAGTGTAATCAATTATGTTACATCATTCTTATTTTTTTCATTCACAAAACCCTCATTGCTCCCATCCGCCCTTTTTCAATAATCAACAAGCAGTGGTATCAACGCAGAGTACTGAAAAAAAAAATGAGGAGACACAAACTAAAGAAGTACCCTGAGAGGTTTGTTGAGATGGTGATGGAGATGGTCGAGGTGTTGCTTGAGATGGTGGTGGAGCTGTTGCATCAGCACCAGGTGGTATTTGTGCATTATTATTTTCAATTTGTCGAGGTATTCTTGACGCTTCATCAGGATAACTCAATCTTTGAGAAGCATGATATTCTTCAACTTCCGATACCCTATTTCCTTCATTTGATTGCCTTTCAAATTCAAATGGAATCTGTAAAAAATTAAATGAATTACAAATTTTTTTTTGTTTTTTATATTACTTGAATTTTAAAATTATCAGTAATGCACGGCTTAGAAGTTTTAATTAATCCAAGTTTTTCTTTTTTTAATCCATCAATATTTTTATCATCAAATTAATCTGTTGGACCAGCTTTAATTGTATTTTCAAAAGCAGCAATTCGAAGAGAAACGAGGCTTTTATTTGTGGTATTAAAAATATTTTTATCCTTCCATCTTTTTTTATCATCTTCGCTAGCAGTTGTAAAGGTGGAGATTTCAGAAGATTTATTCCATGATTTAAATTTTCCTTTTTCTTCATAATCATCAGATTTTTGAACAGGAACTAAAATTGAACATTTTCCGCTTTTATTTAAATTCAAATTGTAATTTTGTTTTTTGGAGGTGGTAAAATTTTGTTTAATAAATGAATCTTTATCATCCTTTGTTGACATCTAAAACAAAAATAATTATTAAATTTTAAAAATTGGATTTTGTAAATGCAAAAAGAAATAAAGAAAAACAAAAGTCGGAGAAAAATATAATTTTCTTCTTTCCTTTCTGCAACATCTGGGCTATCGAAAAAAAGGGCACTTCTTTAGTTTGTGTCTCCTCATTTTTTTTTCTTTTACAAATTTGCATAAACATTGTGTTGATTATTGAAAAAGGGCGGATGGGAGCAATGAGGGTTTTGTGAATGAAAAAAATAAGAATGATGTAACATAATTGATTACACTCACACAAAATCAAAACAATATTAATGCTGATACAGTTTAAATATATAATACAGCTCCAACAATTATTAGAATAGCTAAAAGAGTTAAATTATAAATCTAAAAAAGTAAATATAAAACCAATGACGTTTCGTCCGTTAGTTTGGACGTCAAAGGTAAACGAAAAAGATGGCCATATGAGGGGACTGACTGGACTTTTCAACAAACACCAGTCCCCCAGCCAAACAAACCTATTCCCAATACTACTATCAAAAATCCAAAGCCATTAATGTGGCACCAGCAAAACCATCAATTATCCATATTTATCAGCACCAAGAATGAACCTATAATTATATAAAATTAGTACCGTTAAAAACAAAAAATGAAACTAAACTAACCTGCCAATAGCTAAACTTACCTTTTTATTCGCTGCTTCCAAGATTATTTATGGAGATAGTAGTCTAAAAAAAGCAAACAAATATATATGCAATGATTAAAAACGTTATAAACGCTATTTTTCGCAACAAAAATGATAAACAAACATAATAATTAGCATAAATACACTAAAGATACCACCTATCAACTTAACGTGTTAAAAAATTAATTTTGTAAAAATTATTTTTAAAAAAATTAACTTTATTCGGTTAATTTATACAAAAAAATAAATCAACTGGCAAAAAAGTCCAAGAAAAACAGTCGACTTATTTTTTTTCATTGCCTTTGAAAAGTCTTAACACGAAAAAACAGTCGACTTATCGTTTTTTTTTCAAAAATCGACTAGTCGACCTAAGTGTGAGAGAGACCCATTTCATTTCCCTATTTTTTCGCAAACGTTTTTTCTTTTGATTTTTTTCTTTTGCAATTTCATGCTTAACTCTTTTTTAAAATATTTCTTTCTATTTATTTAACAAATATTATCATTATTTTGGCAGTCGACAACCTTAGTGATTTAGGGACAACTGAAGCTGATACAAATATGAATTATTTTGTTGTTTCAAGAGATTTGGCAAATCTTACTGAACTTCAAGAACGACAACTTAATAAAGCTCATGAGGTTTGTTCTAAGGTTATAACCAATTTATGGGGGAAATTAAAGCCTATAATTCTGGGATGAGAACTATGTTGTTACCCCTCTAATTTTCATATTTTTTTAAGCTTTTGGAACAACATAATGCTAAAGTTGGTGTTACATCTGCAAAGAATGTTATGAAAATTACTACAAAACTTGCTGGACTTAGTTACATTATTCCTGATTTTGATGGAGAACTTTATGAACATCTTGTTAAACATAATGCAAGAATTTATGGTCCACTTTCAATAATTCAATCAATTGAAAAAATGTTAAAATTCCAAAATCTCCAAAACCTTTGCTTGCAATGTATTGTGCAAATTTTAATGCTACTGTTACTGGCTTGGATTTCGAAGAAAGGGTATGTATTTACTTTTGTATTAATTTGTTTATATAACTTTAACGATTTTAGACAAGCGTCTTTGAAAAAATTGATGCACTTGGTGGTGTTTCTTCTGGAACAATGACAGCAAGAACTACTCATTTGTTTGCACATACATGTGATCCAAAGTCAGAAAAATATCAAGTAAGAGTTATTTTTTCTAATAATGCATTTAATAACCTTCTACTTTTTTTTAGCGTGCAATTAAAGAAAACAAGTTGATTGTTAGTCCTGCATGGTTAGATTTTGTTTTGGAAACGACAAAAAATGAAGAACTTTGCAGTTTTGTTCCATATGGAACATTTAAGATTAAAGTTTTAACTGGTTGCGTCATTACATCATCAAAATTTGATAATGATCAAAATCTAAAAATTTCTAAACTTGTTCGTCAACATGGCGGCCAGTTCTCAGGAACTGTGGCACAACAAACATGTACTCATTTGGTTGTTGATTCAATTATTGGTGAAAAATATCAAAAAGCAAAAGAATGGAAAACTGTAAAAATTGTTACTTTAAAATGGTTGATGCAATGTGCAGAAACAGTATGTGTTTTTTTAAAATGTTGGCATAGTTACAGTATCATTTTTTTAGGGCATTCGATATGATGAAGATAATTATCAACCTGATGTTATACCATCAACAAAAATGCTTGTACAAGATGATAATTTGTTTGATGCAGCAGATCCATCTCTACATTTATCAAATCAAAATTTATATCAAGTAGAAAATGTTCAAGAAAAAAATATTTTACAATCAAAAAATGGTAATAATGAAATGCAAGCTGAAGAAGAAGAAGCTACAGTACCCCAAGATAATGAAGATAAAAGTGAAAAAGAAAATGTTGAGCCAATGGCTATTGATGAGCCTGCATTTGAAGATGATCAACATGATGTCTTTGCTGAAAACGAAAATAGTAATGAAATTCCAATCCCACAATATCAACAACAAAAAATTACAAAAGTTAAACCACAACGTCGAAGAATGTTTGGCCTTGAAGAAGAGAGTGAAGATGGAACAGATGTTAGTGAACCATATCAAAGTGGAGCTGCAGTTTCAGCAGGGGTACGTCCAAAACCTAGACGACGACTTGTGAGTTATTTTTATCTTTATTTTGAAATGCTCATTAAATGTTTCTTTTATAGCCTGCTCCAGAACCTGAAACAGATGCGGATGATTCCAATCAAACTGCTGAAGGAGAGCCAATTGCAATTGATGAGCCTGTATTTGAAGATGATCAGTCAGCTGTTGCTGCTGAAAACCAAAAAAGCAATCAAGTTGAATCTGTTAAAGAAACTCCTGAAGTATCGACAAATGTAATTTCTTCAACATATTTAAATGTATTACCACCTGAAGCTATTAATACAAAGACATTATGCGAGACTATTCAAGCTGAAATAAGTCGACTTCGAATAAATCAAACCCCTTTTGCAGTAAAGATTGTTGATCGTACACAAGGAACATTTAGTAATATTTTAAAAAATCCCATTCCTTGGGATGGATTGGGAAGAAAAGGTCGAATTCCTTATATAAGAATGTTCAATTGGTTGAAGCTTACTGATGAACATCGTTTAACATACTTTACACGTTTGTTTTCAATTATATTTTCAATTTAGATAGTCAAATTTCAGCAGATGACCTTAAGAAATCGAAGAAACTTGCAACATCATCTTGTTGCAAGTCCTAATCCATATGATTCTCCACGTGGTGCTCCAACACGTTCTCCAACTCGTTCTGTTCTATTTTCAAATGTTCTTTGAATGAATTTAAAAAAGGTTCTTTTTAATATTTTTTGAACAAATTTGTTAATTTTTGTATGTTTGTTTTTTCGCTAACTAACTTGTGAATTATTTAATACGGGTATAAAATGTTATATAAATGATATTTGTTATATTTTGTAACTTTGAAAATATGACTTTTTTCATTGGTAATACCTTTTTTGAGCGTGGGAGCAAAGATTTTCGAAATTTTGATAAACCGCTCTTCTTCGAGTTTCTGGTAAATTTCGATAAGAATAAACAAAAAAGAAAAATTGTGCAGCAGGAACATAAATAAATGGGCCAATAACAACGACCTCCCTAAAAATGATTACGTCACTGAAACAGTAAAACGCGGGTAATGTGTCGAGGGTACCATAAAAACTGCGTTGTATACTGTAATTTTTATATTTTTTTACCCGCGTTTTACTAAAACTCATTTCATCATATTTGATCGTTGCCTTACCCAAATATTTATGTATGTCAAATGTTTTTTTGGGTTCAAATGGATCATTACGTTTTCTTTGAAGAAATTTTTTACAAGTGGGACACACTTTCGCTCAAAATTTGGGTTACGGGAATCTCCTAAAAACGGGTTGCTTGAACTTTGATCGACAAGTGTTTTGAAGGAAAAACGTCGGTTAAAGATTAAATCTAAGACTAAATTTGCTCGTAGGAAAAAAAACAGTTCGTTGAAATTTATTTCGACAGAAAGTATCGTGGACAAAATATTTCTGTCTACCACTCCTCCTTTGAAGTATCTACAAAGGCAAAATTTTTTTTAAAACCAGCAAATATTACATTTTTTTGCAATTTGTGTTTATTTATAATAAAACGCTTTGAGAACTGTATTATTACCTATATTGTTTTTAACAAATTCTCCCTTTAAAATTTTAACATTTTTTTAGATGGCAAAAAAAGATTATTTTTTATCACTCAAATCTAAACAATTTTTTGCTCATAATTCAAATGGTCAATACAAAAAGTTCAATTTAAAGCAAAAAAATCCTTCAAATGCATTTTTTAAAAGCTCATAAAATGTATTATCTGTAGATATAAAAACCTTGAATTATGGTAAAACAAAAAATGCTGCAGTCCTGCTTTAAAAATTTCTTTTACTGATAAAAAAAAACAAGTTGCAAGCGAATCACTGTTTTCCTTTTTTTGATTCTCTTTAAAAAACAAAAACGGACTGCAGCAT
This sequence comes from Panagrolaimus sp. PS1159, assembly GCA_963922195.1. Lineage (NCBI taxonomy): Eukaryota > Metazoa > Nematoda > Chromadorea > Rhabditida > Panagrolaimidae > Panagrolaimus > Panagrolaimus sp. PS1159. Next base: position 2,240,775 of record CAWUHW010000011.1, on the reverse strand, counting down.
CAAAAAAATTGTTAGATTTTGCAAACATTAATCATTTAAAAACTCAAAAACAATCCAATTCATGGAATAAAAAAAATTTATCACCGACTTTCAGTTCCACTGATGGTTTCAAAAAAGAAAGTGGTGGAAAAATTTCATGCTCAAGTTCTACCAATAATAGCACCCTTTCCCTTCATATTAAAGAATATGAAAATTCAACTAAAAAATCTTCAAAACAAAATGGTTTAATTGGGGGAAAGCAATTTTTTATTCAAGTAAATTTTGCCAGAATTTTTTTCTGGATAAAAAAGTGTGTTTTACAGAATACATTTGAATTCCCAAGACAACAAGAAAATGTTGAAGCAATGACGCCCGAAGTTGCACAATACAAGGCATCCCAACGTTTGCTTAATCCAAATCAGGTAAACCAATATTCTAGGAGAGGCCAGTAGAGTTTTTTCTAAATGACCCCAGGGATGACTAATTTAAAAACTGCTCCTCGAAATAAGAACGGTAAAAATTATTAAAACGAAAGTAAATTGCAGAAAACAATTACGGATACATTAAAAATTTTCTTTTTTAAGAAATTTTCAAACTTCTTTGGTTTTCCCCCGCACTTATTTTTTTTCTTTTTTTATTGTTCCATGTTTGCTTTTGAGTCATTTTTCAACTTCATTTTCGAATACGCTGTAGTTATCAATAAGCAGTTTAACACAGCGTGCTGTTTGTTGCGCTTTAAAAATGGCCTTCTGAAAGCCAGAACTTTTTCACCATGTTAGATACAAAAAATCTGTTGCTAACGTTTTGTTCTTCTCATCGAGTTGTACAAAACGTTAGCAACAGAATTTTTTTATTTGACCTGGTGAAAAAGTTCTGGCTTTCAGAAGGCCATTTTTAAAGCGCAACAAACAGCACGCTGTGGTTTAAGGGTTCAAATCCGAAAGCGACCATCACATGAAAAAATGAAATAAAAAAAAGATAAAGATAAATAAGGATGGACAAGAGCCTGAAATTTTTTTAAAAAATCAAGGCCCGTCGGGCCGGGCCGGGCCTTGATTTTCGGACTTTCGAAGAAAACGCACAGGGGGGACCAAGGCAAAATTCTAAAAAAATGGGGGAAAATCAAAGAAGTACACAAAAATTTAGCAAAATACGAAGTATATGGATACTGAATGTTCAAAAAAATTAAAACTTCTATTTACTATTGCAGTATCTATATTTGGCTTAACATTTATTTTTGGCTTTAATTTCTCTTCATATCTCTGGATTTTATTCGGGTTTCTTGTTGCCTTTGGGGTTTATTCTGCTGTTACGGTGATAACAATGGCATGCAGTTTTAATGATTGTGTTGAAGCAAAGAATGAACTATCAGAAGAAATTAAAGAAGCACTTGTATATTTTGAAGCTATTGGATTTTCATGTAGCACTGCAGCAAGTCCTGGCACTCCAACACATTCCTTTAGAAATAATTAACTACTAACTTTGTATATTTATTATTGTTATTCGTATCATAATGTAATAGTTATTATTTTAAATAATAATATTATAATATTTAATAAAGTTTTTCTTCATAATATTGGCGTTATGTTCCGTAACAGCTAACAGATATATGAGATTTTCTAAAAAAGAATTTTTCCTTTCCCGCTTTTTTTTGCTAAACTTTTTTCTTTAATTTAAAGACTTTAAATCTTTGAGAATTTGTAAATCTCATTTTTTAGAATCAAATAACAATGAAATCTTCTGTGGCACGTAGATTTAACGATACTACTTCAACATTATCAACAACAACGACAGATTTTGCAACACAAAAATGGAATGCAAAAGTTGATTCATTATGGCCATGGAAGGAAGAAATTTTAAATGAATATCGTGAAAAAGTTGATGCATCAAATTTTTATCCTATCTCTGGTCCTGAACAATCACCATATGGAAGTAATGGTGCAACACGTCTGATTGTTCAAATGCATTCTGTTTTTAATAAAATTTCTGAAATGGCAGCTGAAAATAAAATTACTATTGAAGAGTAAGGATTTTATTTGATTTAATAAATGCTTATTGTTTGTTTTTAGTGCAATGACATATGCTGAAATGTATCGAAAAGCAATTCGTAAGACAACAGAAGAAATTTGTCAACAAGCTCATGTCTCAGAAGAAGCATTCTATGCTGATTCATTGATTGTTGCTACAACTGTTTGGGGTTTAGTTGAATCTATACTTATTCGACCTTCAAGTAAGCCTTTTTATACTCTTATCTATCATAATTACATTTCTTTTTAGATCGATCAATTGTTGCTGATCTTATTGAATGGGCAAATGATACATTTGGACAAGCGAATGAACTTTTAAATGAAGTTGAAAAGCAAGCAGCATCTGCGCCACGAGTTGAAGAAAGGGATTTTTATTGGACTTCTGTTATTTCATTAATTCTTGTTGGACAATTTCAATCTGCAAGTAAAGTTTTATCCTTAGCATCTGATGCTCGACATAATATGAAACTTCAACGAATGATGAGTCTTCTTCAACTCTTTGATTACAATGATTTACATGCAGATCCAAGTGGAAGCAAATTTATTTATGCAAAAAAGCAAGTACAAAAGTATAAAGAAGCTTTTGTTGATGATGAACCATTAAGCTTTATTGCAAATATGTTACTTGGTGATATTAGTACATTTAAGCAAGCTTCTGAATCACTTTCTCGTCAATGGTTTGAATTGTTACCTGCTTACATACTTTTTTCAAATCCAACTGCAACTGTTGATGATTTAAATGATTTAACAATGGTTTGTTTTATCGCTTTTTATATCTTCTTTTATATGAATTTTTTAGGAACTTTACAATGCCATTGGAATAAATGCACAAAAATCTCATAATTTCCTCAACAAATTTATTATGTCATTAATGAAAATGAATTGGATTGAAGCATTGCATGATCTTGCATCCGTTGCATCCCTTTTATGGTTATCTGTTCATCTCTTTGATTTAATTCTTAAAATTGATGATAGCCGTTTAACTGAAGAAATTGAAACTATCCGGGATACTGTATTTATTACATATGCAAAAGAAATTTTTCGTACAACAACAAATCCAAAGCTTATTCCATGTGCCGTTACATATGCCTTTGCAACAAAGGAATACAAATATGATTTTGTTGAACCATTTTTATGTTTAATTGCTGCAAATGATGGACCAAGAAATCCTGATTTAATTGAAATTTTAATGAAAATTTGTCAAGAATATGGACTTTTTCAAGCTTTTCATGAAATTACTTTAGCTCTTTCGTGCATGTAAGTTTTTTCATATATTAAATTTTACTGTACTTACTATTTTTTAGTGCACTTCGTGGAAAAGATTGGTCAAAAGCATTGTATTGGGCATTACAAAATGAATCAATTGATGTTTTGGAGACAGTTGCATATTTTGTTTTACTCAATGCTTCACCATCAACAATAAAAAATTTAAATATTTTGCAAGAAGAGAATGAAGTAATTAATCAATCAGATGCAATGAAATTTTTATTACATTTTCATCAATTTAATGTTGCCCTTGAAAGTCGAGATATTCCAAAAGCAACTGGTCTACTTCATGATTTAATTATTTCAAATCTTGCTCCACCAGAATTTATTCATGTTTTATTTGATAATATTGCAGATGTTATTGATGCAACAAATCGATGCTTGGATAAGGTAAAAAATTTGTGGATACTGTAATGAACTAAAAATCTTTTTTTTAGGAACCTTTACTTAATCCTGAAGCAATTACAAAACTTCAACGCTGTTTAACACTCTTTCAAACACAAGAAGAAATTCGTACACAAGGTTCTGCAAGAAGATTTGATATTTATGATAAAGTTGATAAAAAGCTTACATATTTGCATAGTGTCCTCATTAATGCATTAGCTTTAACAGCACTCAAAAAATAGTTTTTTTATCTTTTTATTTGATTCTTTTTATTGTTTATTATTTCATTTGGTTTTTATATATCGTTGGATACAAGCTCTACTGCTGTTGAATAAAATTTTTGAAAATAATTATTTTTACAGTATTTGGATTCTATAGAAATTTTTGGACAATACTGTAGTTCCGAGTATGCAAATTTCTTATTCAAGGATAGTAACAAAAAAATTCAGGTATCGTTTTTTTCTGTTACTATCACTAAAAAACCGCTCAAATAAAGATAATAGAAAAAAAAACGATAACCATCAAAATTTATATTTTGGAATTTTTTGACTTCAAAAATACCGAAACATTTTTAATTTTTCTATGAAGTCCGTTTTTGAATAAATTTTTTGCATAAAAAATATGCCAACAAAAATAAAAGGATTAAATTAAAATGCTGCATTCTTGATTTTTTTTTTGCTATACATTTTTGTTTCTGTTTTGGTTTATGAAAAAGAGAGAGCAAAATCAAGTTGAACATCTTTAAAAAATTAAACAAAAAAAATTTTTGAACACTTTTTCAGTGAATCAAAAAATAAAATGCCCTAAAGGCTTTTATTTGTTCAAAAAATCTTTATATTTTTTTACAAAAGCGAAAGTTTATTTTTCTTGTCGTCTGAAAAAAATTTTTATTTCAATAACGCTTTTTTTAGAAAGAATTCTCAATGATGGTAGATGAATTTTTATGAATGTGGAGGCGGACATATCCGGATTTAATCATTAATATATAAATAAAGAGGCATAAAAATTATGAAGTTGTTTGAGCAAAAAAAGCGGGGAGGCAGATTAATTGTTGGAGCTAAGGGATAAGAAAATATTTGGATTTCATCAAAGATGAAAATAAAAGAATTTTGGTTTTTAATTTGTGTAAGTTTTTTCCTGGATACTGTAGAAAGATAAAAAACGAATTTTTTCTTCTTCGAGGCGGATATCAAAAATTTTGGATTTTTCTTTTTATCACTCCTAAATTACTGTAGTGGATATCATATATCCCAATTATTCGTTCTTGTTTTAATTTCAGCTATTTTTGTTGTTCCAAATCTCATCAGCAAAATTTCCAAATGAAATTGCGGATGTTCCAATTGTGAGCTGTGAATCGGATAAAATTTTAATAAAAATTCGTACAACCGCTTCAAATCCTTCTCACATTTATGCAGAAGATTTTCGAGATAATTCTGGATGCCAAACTCGAAATATGAATAATATTGCAATTTTACATGGAGAATGTGGAATGACTTCTGAAAAGCTTGTATGTGTCTTTTTTGAAGGAGATTTGACATGGGATAAAAAAAGGGATTAGGATTATCTCAATGCTTTAATACATTTTTTTTATCTCTCCAAATTTTTTTTAGTCAAATCCTGATGGAATTATGTATCGAATTTGTGTATCAGTACAAATTCATCCACTTTTTGTTACAGAATCTGATCGATCTTATTGTGCTCAATGCGTTTATATGGATACAACAGTTGTCAATGATTTACAACAAAATTTAGCTATAAGGTTACCAGATTTTCTTGTAAATCATCGCCTTGTCGAAGGCCAAAATCGACGTTTGTCTGTCAATTTTGCTTTTTTTTAATTAAAAATTAGAAAGGTTTTACAGAGTTTAAATGTTTTTTAGTGATGCACTTCCAAATGAATTGGAGCCACAATTTGATGAAACTTCTAACCCCCAATGTTCTTACACAATTCGAAAAGGCTCCGTTGATGGCCCAGAAATTCATTTTGCAACTATTGGAGATTCAGTTTTTCATGTTTGGCAATGCCAAAATGGTTCGGAATTTAAAGCTTTAAACATAAATTGGAACTAAGTATCCCAGCGAAATTGGACGTTTTTCATTTGGTCGACAAATTTTTCTTTTTAAAGATAACCAAAAACGGACTTCACAATTAAACTTAAAATAATTTAGGAATTTTTTTAAGCTCATAAAAATTTTCAAAAAATTTTGGGATTTTAACATTGTCCTCCCTTTAAATTTAGATTTTGTAGTAACATTTAAATTTTCAAAAAATTTTTCACAGTTACTATCACTTTTTTTACTGGAGTTTTTCAAAAAACCGCTCTAATAACTGACGGTTTTTTGTGATAGCAATGAAAAAAAACGATAGTAAAAATTTTCAGTTGCTATCATTGCTGAAAAATTTGCATATCAGATATCTGGAAAATTTTCACGCCATAAAATATCCCATGATTTATCGAACACAACTGTGAAGTCCGTTTTTGGTTATCTTCAGAAAGAAAAATTTTTCGGCCAAACGAAAAACTCCAACTTCGCTGGGGCCCCTGTACATTATTTTTCCTTGAAAAAAATTTCAATAATTCAAATGTTTCAATTTTAAAACTTTTTCAATTTTTTAGAACATGTTGGAATATTAGTTCAAAATTGTCATGTTGAAGATTTGGAAGGAAATAAAATTTTAATTATTGATCAAAATGGTTGTGGAATTGATCAATATGTTCTAAATACACCACAATATAATGAAGATCTAAAACTTGCATATCAAGTTTGTTGAACAAATTTTAAATTTTATCATTTTTAAAAATTTAAATTCCAGGAATCACATGTTTTTAAATTTGCTGATAAAACTTTGACACGATTTACTTGTCAAATTCGATTATGTATGAAAGATCGAAAAAATGGTTGTGATAAAATTACTGTAAGCTATTTAAATTTTTGATATTCATCAACAAATTTTAACTTTTTTTTAAGCCTCCACGAAATTGTAAAGCTGATGGAGAAGTTGTAGATTCTGATGTAGGAAAAGATCAACCATTACCGCCTGCAAAATTAACGGCATCTCCAGATTTATTAAAAGCTGAAACAATTGGTCCCCCATCAATTACTCCACCAAATCATCAACATACAAAAACAATTGGAAGAACTTCAAATAAATCTTCTTCCTCTTCTCCATCATCGACTGTAGTAATCAATGGAATTCCTGCTGCACAAAGGGGTGTTACAAATGTTAATAACAATCCACAACAATCATCACCATCAGCTCCAGCATCATCTTATGCAGGGTAAGTGTGTTTTGGAAGGGATTTTTTCATTAAAATTACTCAAAAAGTGGGGTAAAATCAATATGCTTAGAGATAAAAATTTCCTAGATTCTAAAATATGCAAATTTTTTTTGAACGATAGTAACAAAAAAATTTTCGTTATCGTTTTTTTCTCTTACTATCACTGAAAAAATCGCTCCAATAAAAGAAAACACGATATTTTTTTAAGGAAAATTTGTTAAAAGTTTATTTACAATTTTAACATGGATTATTGTAGTCCTAATATAAATTTAAATTAAATTGTTACAGATATGGCGGATATCGATCTCGACGAGCTCATGAAATTCAAGCTAATGCAACGACCCCTTTAATCCGGCAACGACGTGTCCCACAAAATATTCCAACAACCCCTATAAATTTGCCACAAATGGATGTTGTTGGAGTTATTCGAGTTCTTGATTCTCCAGAAGATGTTGAATATTTTGAATCGAAGCTATTCTCAGATCCATTAAATACTTTGTCAACAACAACAGGTGAAAAGAAATGCATGTCAACTTCACTTTATTGGTCATTAATTGCAACTTTAATCCTTTTAATAACTATTCAAATTATTGCATTATCTGTAATTGCATTGGATCGATTATTTTTTGAATCAACAATTTCAACAAAATTTAAATTGCCATCTGCATAAAAAAGTACTGTAGATTACAGTAGTATCAAAAAATGTCTTATCACGAAAAAGTGAAAAATTTTTTTGTGTTTTAATTATTTACTTTAACATTAATTTTTTTCCCTGATTGTTTTTTGTGTTTTGGCATTAAATACAATGCCAAAAACAGCAGATTCCCTTCTTTGTCTTATCACGAAATGTTTTAAAAAAAAACGTGTTTATTTTATTTTATTTTATTTTTAAACAAACATTAATCTATTTTCTTCAAAAAATAATGGTTCTTAACTTTTTTGTGCAATTGTCTTTTTTCTTTTGTTTATATTCAAAAATAAATCAGTCACTTTAAAAAACGCTTTTTTTTTAAAAGGAATTGAAACAAAAATGGCACTTAAAACATCAATGAATAAAAAAACTTGACGATGAATGTACTTTAACAAATTTTTTAAACAATAACATTCCGGATCTCTTTTTTTAAATGTTTCTATTAAATATATCTCCACATTTTTTTTATGATGGCGGCATTGAAGTATAATAAACTTGTAAATGTGGCTGTTGACCAAAAAGGGAACCATTAATTTTAATCCAAAGTGAAAGAAAAAATATTATTGCAGAAATTATTAGCAACCATGTTGGAATAATTTTTGTTTGGGATTTTGGTGTTAAAGGTTGTAATTGCAGGGGATAGGGAGAGTCAGGTTTGAAGCAGTAATAATTTGATGTTTGACTATTCTCAGATACTGTAGATGAATTGTGTAAAGATTCTGAAAAAACAAATTTTAAGATTTTTGTTAGGTTGAATAAATTAAGCAAATTCGAAAATTTCGAAAAATCGAAATTTCGATTTTAGTCCAATGGATTTTGGAACATGTTTTCTCACGGCAGCCCCGTTCAAAAAAAAACGAAAGTGGACTGCGCGCAACCTGCAGCAAAAAATCCACTCTTTTGACTTCTTTTTTTTTCAAAATGACTTTAAAAAAAGAAGTCAAACGAGCGGCTTTTTTGTTGCAGCTTACGCGCAATCCACTTTCCATTCGGGTCTGCCGTGATGAATGAATTAGAAAACTCCGAAAAATCGAAATTTCGATTTTGATCTATGGATTTTGGAACATGTTTCCCGACTTCAACAAAAAATAAAGTTCTCCGATATGAAAATTTTTATAAAACTTCTCCCCTAAAGTAAAATTGTTTACCTGAATCATCTTCTATCTCTGCATTTTTATCTGTTACGAATTCGACATTACATATAGTTTCTTGATTGTTGTTTTCGATTAATTTCGAAATCGTGAATTTAAGTTCAGTATCTGATTTTTTGATTATTTCGGTTAAATCTTTCAAATCAGATATCTAAAAACATATCCGCATAAAAAAGTGACTCAAAATTAAGCAAAAAATTTACATATTTTCTCTAAAATCAATAAATTTAAAAATTTACCGTTTCATTTTTTACAGAATTCACTTCACTTTTAAATTTTCCCAAAGAATTTTTCAAATCCAAAATTAAATCTTTCAAAACTTTATTTTCACGTTCTTTACATTTTAATTCTTTCAAATATTTATTAATTTCATTTTGAGATTCATTAATTTCGATAATTTTATTTTTAAGCTTTTCCTGAAGGTTTAACACTTTTTCTTTCATTTCTTCCAATTCTTTTTCTTTTTCATTTTGAATTTTTAGAGAAATATTTAATTTATTTTTTGTTAAATTTAGTTCTTCTTTGGTAATGGAATTTTCATTTATAATTGAATAAAATTCTTTTCTAATTTTAGGTGATTGATCCGGGATAATCGTTGTTGGAGAAAGTAATCCATTTTTGAGTAAAGTTGTTTCTAATTTGGTTGAAAGTTTTAGCGTTGAAGTTTGAGAAAAATCTGAAAACAATAAACGGGAATTAAAGTTGGCAAAAAAATTTCAAGACTTGAAAAATCAGTTTTAACATTTTGTCGAAAAAAGATACATGATCTCGGGCGGGCTCGAACCACCGACCTTCTGCGTGTTAGGCAGACGTGATAACCGCTACACCACGAGACCAACGAAATGGGGCATTTTTTTTAGTCACTTTAATCAAAAACTTGTCGGTTTTAAAAAAAATTATTGAAAAAAATTAAGTTTTAAATATTACGGTATTTACAATAATCTTGTTTGATTAAAACGAGTATTTTTATATTATAACTTTAGTAACTATTAAGGTTAATTAAGTGTAATTAATACTAATCAAAATTTTAATCAATTATCAAATTTAACATTAATCAATGTTGGAACATCTTATTTTTTAAAGGTCATTAAAAACAGTAAAAAGTAACTTACTATTTAACGATGAAGGACTTGGATTACAAGAATTTGAAAAAACCATTTTTAATCCAAAACAATAAAAAATAACACGTTCAAATTAAACCCGAATCAATTTATTTTAAACAGCAATGAAAAAAAAAATGAGAGATAAAAGCCTTTTTTTCTCGTGTTTCTTAGGTTTGTTTAATCGCAGAAAAAAAATTGACTAAAACAAAAAAATGAATGAAAAACACATGAACATGAAAAAAAAGAGGGGACGACGAACATTGTGCAACTTTTCTCCCAATTTTTTTGATGATGGATGGCTTACCTGCTCTTTGCTGCTGCTGCTTTCTCTTTAATTGTGGTAGTTCTAATGTGTTCTTATGTTTTTATGTGGCCTTTAATTATGACCCCAATTTTTTTCTTTTCTTTCTTGATTGAAAAGTTTGAACACGGAACGGGAAATAGAAAAAAAAGGTCCATTGTACCCAAAAAATCCAAAAAGAGAGATAAATGAAAGGTGAAAGTCAAGTATGGTAAATAAAAAAAGTAATATTTATTTATTAATTTTTGTTGCCATGGAATTAAAACAACAAAGGCAAAAAAAATTGTTACCTATGAAAATTAAAAAAATGGGTTTTTTGAACTTTAAAACTTAAAAAATGCAATGAAATTTTGAAGTAAAAAAACAACAATCTAAAAAAGCATTTAAAAAAATAATAAACAAAAATTTGTAAAAAAAAGTTGTATAGTGTAAATTTGCAGGAAATAAAGTTTATGGATGAATGAATAAATTTTATTTATTATTTTCTTAAAAATTTGGTTTAATACTTTTCGAATTGCAAGTTTAACATGTTTTTTCTTTTCACTTTTAAAAATTATATTTATTAGTTTTTGTTGAAGGTTTAACACTTTTTTCCTCTTTTTTAAATTATGTTTAAAATATTTTTAAAAATATTTATTAAATGTTTAAAAAAAGTTTTAATAGTATTTTCCTTTGTAGCTTTAAAAACCAATCCATAATTTGTTCCTGATATTCCAGAAGCATTTATTTCCTCCATTTAAAGGAGGCGGACATTTTGATCCAGTTTTGAAATCTTGGATATTCGTGATTTTCAGGCAAACTGAGAGTCTCGAAACGAAAATGCATCTTTTTTGATATAAAAATTAAAAAAAGGGTCATTTTCGTTTCAAGACTCTCAGTTTGGCTGAAAATCACGAATATCCAAGATTTCAAAACTGGATCAAAACATCCGCCTATGTTTAAATCTATGCAAAATTGCTTAAAACATTTTTTCAAAAATCTTTCGTTTTTTCATATTGCTATTTTTTACATTATTTTCTGAAATATTCTTATTTTTCTGTTTAGTTTATTATTGCACAAAACACAAAAAATATATTTTTCACACCTATTTATTTTTCCTCATAAAAAATAAATTGAACTTTTATTTGTGTTAAAACAAGATTTTTGAGATCCGACAATAAAATCCAGACAAAAAAATTGACAGTTCATTAAATTTCCCTGTTTTCTTCTGTGTTCCTGAATAATTTTTTTCTTTTATAAATTTCTGTCGTTTCAGAGACTTATAAAAAAAACTCATTGTTTCATGTTTCATTTTTCTGTTTCTTCTTTTTTCTTCTTTGAAAAATTCAAATTGAGCGGAATAAAAATGATTGTAAGAAAATCTCTCTCTCTCTTCAAAAAAAATCCGGATTTTCTACCCTTTCTTTTTTTTTGTAAACAATAAATAAATACCAAAAAAAGAAAAAGGGAATGAAAAAAAAGAAGTAATTACTTTTGTAACTTTTTTTCATTGCCGTTTTTGATGAGCTTTAAAAAGAAAGAGGGGGGGGGGGATATTGAAAAGGATCACGTTTTTATTTTTGTGGCTCATGAAAGAGGATATGAAAAATGATACTTTTTTCTTTTTTGGAGATTTTTTATAATCATTTAAATAAGCAATTGCGATATTTGATAGTTTATCTTTTTTCTTTAATAAATGTTGCTTTTGTTTTTTAAAAAGCTTAAAAATAATCCATGTGCTCGTCATTTTTTGACGTTGTAAAATCTCTTATAAAATTTTAAAAAATTCAAGTAAATCATATTTGTTTTACCCAAATTTTTACAATTAAACAACGTGATCCGACAAACAATTTTTGATTAGAATTTTCTTTTAATAATTCAAATTTTAATTTAAAATATTTTAAAAGCCATGCTTTAACATACTTTATTTTTCAAAAAACGAAAGATAATGGAAATATTTTTTCTTTAAATTCAACAAAATTTCATGATAATAAAATGATTGAAATAAGCCTGAAGATTTGATAAATTTTTCATTTTAACACATTTTTTCTCAAACGCCATAAATCTGGCCAGACAAAAGCACAATAGAAAAAGACCTCGATCATCAGGTTTATATTCGTTTGTTTTTCCTATTTGTTTCCCATTTTCCTGATTGTCCGGTTTATGCCATTTCGTAAAAAACGTTAAAATGAAAAATGTATCAAATTGTTCGATTTCTTTTAAATTAAAAAATGAAGTCGACTTTTCTATAATTATTTTGAACTATTTTATCACAAAATTAATGGCACAAAATCAAACAGAAAATGAAAATGTCGACTTGGTAAAAATAAAAACAAAGTTTATAAATCCGCGATTTTTTTCATAGATAAAAATTGAACGAATTTTGACAGTTTTAACTGAATTTTCAAAAGAAAATCTAAATTATAATAAATGTTCACTTGAACTCCAATGTTTTTATTCTTGATTATCAAACAAAATTAAGAATTCAATTCAAAAATGTTAATACAAAATTATTGAAATTTAAATCTGTTTTTTTTAGAAAAGGTTAAAATTGTTTGATCATATTGTTTCCGTTTTTTTTCTAATTCATAAAAAATTCATTAAAAAATTCGTTGATTTTTTCTATTTGTTTCCAATTTTCTAAGCTGCTCAAACATATGTATCCCTGTCTTCTTTTTTCACCTTTTCAAAAGCTTTTTTAATATTCAAAAGCAAATCTCTTCTTTTTTTAAACAATAAAATAAAAAAAAATAATGAATTTTTTTGCCCTAAAATGTATGTAAGCTTTTGTCTCTGAGACAGAACATGAACGTGTAATTTTTTTGGTTGTTTCGTTTCTTTTTTTTTTTCGTCAAAAGCAGCTTACCTCTGTGCTTTTTCTTTTCCTCAAAAAAAATTGAATAAATAAATATATTGTTACACGTTTGTTAAACAAATATTTGAGAGAGAAAAAAAGAAAAGGTTTTTTGATATTTGCCATTAATGGGTTATCCCCCCTTCCTCCCATTTTTTTCCTTTTTGTTCTACCTCTTTTTTATTCAGCGCTTAAGCATGTTTATTCATTTTTAATTTTTTAAGCATAAAAAATGAGAATAAAAATATGTATTTGGAAATTATTATGTTTTACAATCAAGAATAAAAACATTGGAGTTTAACTGAACATTTTTTATTTAGATTTTCCATTCTTTTGAAAATTCAGTTAAAACTGTCAAAATTCGTTCAATTTTTATCTATGAAAAAAATCGCGGATTTATAAACTTTGTTTTTATTTTTACCAAGTCGACATTTTGATTTTCTGTTTGATTTTGTGCCATCAATTTTGTGATAAAAAAGTTTAAAATAATTATAGAAAAGTCGACTTCATTTTTTTAATTTGAAAGAAATCGAACAATTTGATACATTTTTCATTTTTATGTTCTTTCGAAATGGTATGAACATGATGATCAGGGTCTTTTTCTATTGTGCTTTTGTCTGGTTAGGTTTATGCCATTTCGTAAAAAATGTTAAAATAAAAAATATATCACTCTTTAAAATCCGTTTTTTAAAAAAAAATCATTTTTAAACCAAAACTTTAATTAATGCAATAATTCCCAATTTATGTTTTTAAACATTTCAAAAATCTCCCTCTGCCTTTTTCGTTCCATAAAAAAATCACATCATCGTTTTTGTCGTTGATTATTTCACAGGCCGGAGGCGCCATATCAAAAAACATTTTATAATTATTATTCTAATTTTATACAATTTTAATTTTAAAAGCCTTCTCCTTTCCTTTTTTTTCTGCCCCTAAAGGAATTTGAAATTATCGCTGAAAAAAAATCATTTAAAATTCAAATAAGCTGCGTTTTTCTGCTTAAAATCAAAAAAGCAATAGAAAACGATTGCGTTTATTATTATCGGTTCATTGAATTGAATCATAGAAAAAGGAAAAATTGATATTTATAATATAAAAAAGGAAATGGCGGTTTTTAAAAGCTTTTTTTAGAGTATTATTGTTTGGTTAAGGAAATAGCCAGCATCAGAAGCAGCAAAAGCTATTGTTCGTTGAATGGGATGTTTCTTCATTTTTAATCTCGGATATACATGTTTTTTTTCATTGTAATTATTTTTTGGCATTATTTATTCTCAAAAAACAAGAAACAAAAGTAGAGACGTCCAGAGGCAATTTGCAACTTTTTGTTTTTCTATAATATTATATTGAGTGCTCACTTTCGAGCATTTATTTTTTATTTTATCTGACTCTCAAAAAAATTCTGCATCTGATAGGCACAATTTCACATTGGGGAATGGAGGGGCAAAAAATTCTAATAAAAAAATTACGGTAGTTTCATTTTTTCTTTATCAATTATCATTTTTATCAGCATTTAACCTAATACTTTTTTTTACCAATTCGAATTAATATTAAGATTCTGCGTTTTTTGGTATCAAAAAATATGTTTATTGTACAATTTAAAAAAAACGGTGCACATCCCTAGTTGAAATAATTTTACAGTTTTTTAATTGGAGTTTTGTTTGCGAATGAAAATTTATGGAGAACGGAAAAGTAATGAATTTCTGAAAATATTTCCATATACTTCAACAATCATATTTTTATTAAACATAAAATGTTTTAACCCCTCTCTTTTTTTTGGTCATTTTGTTTTTAATCCAGAAAACAAAAATCATAAACATTTGAATAGGAAACTTTTGTTGCTTTTATTAGTTTTTTTTCTGCTGCTTCTCCTCTTTTAAAAAAAAATATATAAACAATCATCTTTGTTCTTGCTTGCTGATGATTTATTCTTCTTTTTATTTTTGCCATAGTTCAAAAGGGCGTGAATGAACACATTTCTGTTCCATCGCTATTTTTGCTGTTGCTTTTTTATTCATTGCGCAAAAAAAGAAGAAGAAAAAGTTGAAACCTTCGATGTTGGATGGTCGAAGGCAAAGAAAGAAAGCAAGCAACCACCTTTCTTCTTTTTTATTTGGCTTTTTTCCGCGCTTTTTTTTTTCCTTCTGTGTTATTGTTATTATTTTAAAGAGAGGGGTGTTTTTGATTTATGCAAAATAGCCATTTTAAGCCAAAAAAGAGAAAAAAGCAACAGTTTTGAAAAAATGCTATTTGTGTTTTGAAAAAATAGGTTTTATTTGATCGCTGCTTTTTCTATTTATTTTTCAAAATGTTTTGAGAGTGAAAAAGGGCGATGATTGTATCATCAAATGTAAATAATCAATGTGGTCAAAAATGAGCGGCTATTTTAGTTTTTTTTTTCGATTATTTAAAGGAGGCGGATGTTTTGATCCAGTTTCGAAATCTTAGTTATTCATGATTTTCAGGCAAACTCAGAGTCTCGAAACGAAAATGCATCTTTTTTGATAAAAAAAAATTAAAAAAGGGTCGTTTTCGTTTCAAGACTCTCAGTTTGGCTGAAAATCACGAATATTCAAGATTACGAAACTGGATCAAAATGTCCGCCTCCTTTAATAGTCTAAAAATTCCATAACTTCATACTTCAAATTTAATTTTAAAAAACTTTGTTTCTGCTTTTTTTTATCTTTTTTAAACTTTTTTTTTTCATTTATGATTGACCGTAACAGTACGTTTCAACCATGAAATTTTATTTTATTTTATTTAAATCTTTCTTCCAAAGCTAATACTTTATTCGACCCTTTTTCGACAATTCCTTAATTTAAGTTTAAACCAATTAGTGTTAAACCTTTTTTTCTCCTTTAAAAAATCAACCTTCAATTTTTCTTTCGTCTATTTTTATTGCCCATTTTCAACTTAATTTCCAACTGCGCAAAAATTTCTTTGTTTTTTTAAATTTATTTTTTCTTGCAAAATGAACTTTGAAAACGAAAAAGAGAGCTCTTGGCAACAGTTTTTGGGTGGGCAAAAAAAGAGATTTTTAAAATCGTTTCAAACAAATGTTTTTGTAAATTATTTAAAGGTTTTTAAAAACTATGACAAAAGCTTTTGTTTTAATTTTGCAAAAAATATTATATGTTTAAAAATTTATAAAAGGGAATTCACCCTTTATTTTGTGGTGACGATAAATAAATTTTAAATTTTTGAAGTTTCTGTGCAAAACATTTTTTGCGTAGCTTTCTGTGATGTGTTAAATTTCTTGCACCTATCTGTGAAAAAAGTTGGATTTAATACATTCTTTAAAATGATATCAATATTTTTGTGAACAAATTTCTGTTCCGATATTTATTTGATTCTAACAATACCGCCTCTACAGTAGAATCTTGGCCCTGAAATGAGTTTGTGTGTTCCCTATCACTTTTTGACTTTTCGTGAAAAGCTATAAATAGGGTTGGTCATTTACCGGTAAATTTACCGAAAATGCAAAAAATGCCTCCAGATTCACCCAAATTTAGCTTTGAAATGACTTTAAAAATCTTAAAGCGTGATTAATAATTGAATTTTAAATGAAAATAACTTTTTTTGACCAAAAAGATTTAGATTTTTTATTGTCGCTATTAATAAAATTTCGATCTTCAAAAACGCCAAAAAACGTGATTTTAAAAAAAAGAGCTAAATTTTTATTATATCCGCCTCTAAAAAAATTTTATTAAATTCAATTTTGGAAAATTTTCATCATTTTTCTAATAATTTTCTCATTCGTCTTATACACAAATGTTTTTAATATAATGGTAAATTTACCACCGACCAACCCTAGCTATAAATACCTAAAATCTTAAAAATAGACAACATATTTCAAGTTAATGAATGTCTGCGACACCCGATTACAAATTCTATTAGTCACTCATTTTATTCATTCTCAGATATTTTTCATTCATTCATTAAGTCGTAAAAAATGCTGCTGCTGCTGTAGTGATTAATTCTGTCTTCATTGAAGTCTGTCGTTTTTGCAAAAATAAAGTAGGCTCATTTTTCTTTTACCGCAAATTTTTTCGTTGATTTTTTTCACGTAAAAAAATGAACGCATAAAAACTCAAGTTTAACTTCTTTTTTTTTACTCCCTCTTCTTTTGATTGCTTTTTTTTTTAAAACTGACTCCTCTCAATTAACATTAAAAAAACTATCTCCTCTCTCTCTCTCTTTTTAAAACTGTCCGTTCATTTCAAGTATTTAACAACCAAACTTTTTTATTTTTTAAAGAAAATACAATAAAATAAAAAATTGACCGTTTAAAAAAAAGAAAGTTGAAAAAAATATTTGTGATTCGTTTTTGTTTTGATTCTATTTTTTTTCTTTTCCGTTTTTACAATCGCAGCAGCAACTTTTTCCGTGAAAAAGAAATGCAGCTTTAACGTACATTTTAGCTTTTATTTTTTCTTGTTTATTTGGTAAAAAAAGTGAACCTTAATTTTGTGCCAGTTTTTACGATAAATTGGGATTTTTTAAAACCTAATCCAAATTTCTCGCGTGTTTGATTTTTTGTAAGCAAAAACTTTGCAAATTTTTTTAGCATTTTTAATTTTTTCGTGTTTAAAAATTTTTTGCTTTTTTCTCAACTTTTCATATTCAAATCCTAATATTGTTTTTTGTTTCATTCAAAAAAATACCACAAACGTTCTTTTTTTGTGATTTTTTAGCTTTTTGACGATGATTCATATTCATTCTTTTGTTTGAATCTGTCTTTTCTTTTTTATTTTCTAGTTTTAAAAAATTTTTATGACAATTTTTGGGGAAAAATTATGTTTTGCAAAAAAAAGCGTTTTTTGTACGTTCTCATAGATGATTCCCTTTTTCATAAAAGAGGTGTTTCAGCGAAAACTTAAAAAAAATTGTTTGAACAAATTTTTTGCTTTAAAAATTTTAATATGATGAGTAATTGGCAATTTTCAGTTTTTCTGTTATACATTTTTATCAAAAATTAAGCAAAAAATACTTTAACAAATTTTTTTGTTTTAAAATTTAATTTGTTGGATTTCTGGTAATTTATGATTTTACTGCTAAAAATTTTTTTTTACAAATGGTCTCTTAAAAAATTGAGCAGAAAAATATTTGCTAAATTAATTCAAAATGATATTATTACCGTAATAAAATAAAAAAAAATAGGATTAATCTTGATGTTCTTTTTTTTACAAAAAAAACTTTTCTATACGTGCTTAATGTGATCTTTCATCACCAAAAATAAATAATTATTAATAGTCTGATCCTAAAAAAGATTTATCCGACTTAAATTAATTTTTGGTAACAAAAATTTAGCACAATTTTTGTAAAATTTTGTGCTGCTGTTCTTTTGTAACAAAAAAAAGTGTAGGAGGTAGAATTTATAAAAAACAAAAAATTTTGTAACAATTTTTTGTAAAGAATAAAACTTTTATCTTGATCAGGATTAATGAAAGCATTAATCTCTATTTTTTTATAGTTTATCCCCCCCCAAAAAAAGGGTGGATTATTTTGTAGCACGGGTTTTTCTCTCTTTTACTAAGAGTTTGCCTTAAAATTTATTAATAGGTAAATTTTTGATAAAAAGTATTAAAAAGTTTTTATTGTTAATTTTAATGATGATGATGATTATTCTGGTGTTGCTTTTTTCTCTTTGCTCCAAAATTTGATTAGCCAACATTTTATATTTTTCATTTTTTCCTCTTCTTTTTGTGTTCTTAAATTCCATTCCATTCAATTCAATTCTTTTTACGCCCTTTTTTCTTTGTGTTTCAATTTTTTTGTTATTTTTTTCAATCAATTTTAGGCAACAAAAAAACTGTTTTGACGATCATTTTTGATTATTATAAAATAATTCATATCAGAGCATTTACGAATTTTAAGCATTACAAAAATTTTTCAAAATTAACTAATTAATTACTAATGAGATTTTTCATTTAGCGAAATTTTGAAAACATAGAATATGACTTTTTTTTGTAGCCAATTGTAATATTTTAAGATAGTCAGACTTGTTTATTTATTTTTCGCAAAAAATATGCCAGCTACATAATTCTACAATTTTTTTTGAAAAAAAATGCATAAATAATTTATTAAAAATCTTTTAAATAATAACAATGCCAAAAAAACAAAATGCTACATAACATTTCTCAACGATCTATTTTCTTTCAAATCTTTCAATTTTTTTGCTTTTGCTATTATTTTTTAAATATTTTTGTGGTTTTTTTTGATTAAATTCACGTGAAGCGTTTTTGTTATTTCTTTTGTTCTTTTTTTATTAAAAACCAAAAAATGACTGAAACAATATACTTTTTTTTTATAAAAAATTGATGTTCAACAAATTCCATGGATACCCTCTTTTTCTTCTTTTTTTCTCGAGGTCCCAACCCTTTCTTTCTTTTATATCCCTATTTTCTCTCTTTCATTAAAATTCTTTTTTACAGCTGAATAAATCTTTTATCATTTGTTGATTTTTCATTTGTTAGAGATTCTTCAACAGAAACCAAAAAAAAACGAGTTGAATTAGATGCCAATTAATTTTTTTTTCTATTGTTTCTGAAAAAGCATTTGTTTAAAACAAGCAATTTGGTGGTTGTGAACTTTGTATTTTTTTTACATTTTTTGATGAATCGTATGTATGTTTTCTTTTTTTCTGCCTAAAAAAATTACATATATATTAGAAATGCTTTTTCTGTGTTTCTTTATTTTTTGTTGGGATTTAATTTTGCAGCGTTGTCTAATTGCTCATGTTTATGGTGGTGGTAGAAGTATAGAATGACGTGATTTTATAAATTAAATTGCTTCGACACAGATAGAAAGCTTATATGAGAAAAAAATAATTTTTATGAATTTTAAAAAATTGTCTGAAGGTTTATAAAAGAAGTCATACGAAATCAAGACTTTATGATAAAGGTCTGATCTTAAATGGAATCTTTTCGAAACCAGTGATTTCACTAATTTTATCCCTGAATGCGGAATGTAGGTTAAATACTTTTTTCGCACAATTTTTTTTAAAGACAGCAGTCAATTTGATACATTTTTCGCTAGAGGCGTGCAGAGACAATTTGCATCTTTTTGTTTATAAAAATAATATAAAATTGACCGCGAACTTTCGCGCATTTATTTTTTATTTTATCTGACTCAGAAAAAAATTCTGCATCTGATAGGCACAATTTCAAATTGGGGAATGAAGGGGCAAAAAGTTCGGATAAAAAATTACTGTAGTTTCATTTTTTTTATCAATTGTCATTTATATCAGCATTTAACCTAATAATTTTTTTTACCAATTCGTATTAATATTAAGATTCTGCATTTTTTGGTACTAAAATCATGTTTATTGCACAACTTTGAGAAAACGGTGCACATCCCTATTTTTCGCTTTGAATTTTTTTGAAATGACATGAATTTGACAATCAAACAAAAGAACTATACAAAAAATGCAGTGCCGCAACTTCAAAAAAATTAAAGGGGGTGTCCTTATAAATTTTGCAAAAAATTTCATTTTACCTAGTATGAATTTAAATTTTGTATGGAAGTTTGAAATTTAATGGGGGTGTCCGGACACCCGGACACCCCCCCCCCCCAAGTTGCGGGCCTGAAAAAATGATCATCATGTTTATGCCATTTCGAAATAAAACGTTAAAATGAAATATGTGC
The DNA here is from genome assembly GCA_963922195.1 of Panagrolaimus sp. PS1159. Classification (NCBI taxonomy): domain Eukaryota; kingdom Metazoa; phylum Nematoda; class Chromadorea; order Rhabditida; family Panagrolaimidae; genus Panagrolaimus; species Panagrolaimus sp. PS1159. Next base: position 2,220,118 of record CAWUHW010000011.1, on the reverse strand, counting down.
CAAATCGCCCCTTTCATTAAAAACTAACCTTTAATCAAAATTTTTCTTAACCTTTTTTATCTACTTTTTTTACCATATTTCATTAAAAATCTTGTTATAAAAACCTTTAACCATTTTTTTTTGTTTTCACAATGCTTAAATTTATAATATAAGCAAAAACGAAAGATTTATGAAACAAACAAACAAAAATAAAGAAAAACCAGACATCTTTTTTTACAACACGTTTACATATTTTTACCCTATATTTATTGCTTCATATTTTTGGCATACTTTTTTTTCTTATGTCTCAATTTTCTTTTCTTTTTTATTTTTATTTCAAAAACATACGGAAACAATTTTCAAATTTTTAGATCGTTTCTGTCTTTTAAGAAAATCTTTTTTTATGTGCCATATTTTTTGTGTTTTCTTTGTCTCTGCTTTTTTACATATGCTTTTTTGCTTCAGATTTTTATAGGGTTGTTTGAAAAAATGAACACAAAAAATTTATGTTTATTTTTAAAATAGAGTCGAATAATGACGTTTGCTTTTGCCATGACTTTCAAGTAATACGGTAGAGATAACTTTAGACTTAAGATATAGCCAATTTTTTTCTGCTTTACAACTTTTTTTTTTCAACTTCGAGCATAAACGGAAAAAAACGACGAAAGAAGTTCAATTTTTAGCTACAGACATGAAACTTTCAGGATAGGCTAAAATCGGTCAGAACCGAAAATTTCGAGATTTCGGTCGAAATGTGATTTTGGCAAATTTCAACCAGATGGGATTTTGCCTAAAGTGGGTCAAATATGAAAATTCTTATATCAAATGATAGATCTGAGTTAGGGGAACATATTGCAACCATAAAAATTCTTTTTCGAAATTACACAAATTTTAGTTTCTGAATATTTGAACAATACCCCTGAGGCACTTTGAACGAAAACGGATTTGATTTTTGTTCTTTTCAACCGTATTTTAGCCTATCCTAAAAGTTTCATGTCTGTAGATTAAGATTTTTTTCGCCGTTGTTTCTTTGAATTAGAAAAAAAATGAGTTTTACAAAGGGATAAATTTTTAATATCCTTCAAAAAATCAAAAACTTATTTTAGAAAAATCGACGAATAATAAAATGTAATCAAAAAATATTAAAATGTAGTATTATTATTTTAAAGCTATGTGTTTTGTTCAAAAAATGTGTGGTCATTTTTAATTGGCAATTTGTTTAAATCCAGGGGATTAAAAAACGACCAATACAAGTTTAACTTTTTTTTAGCTTTTTTATGTTACTTAATGAACAAGTTTACAAAAACAAAAAAGTTATTAAAAACGAATAAAGCATTAATAGAAGAAAAAACAATAGAAAGCCTTGGGGCAATAACCCACCTAAAATATACCAATTAAATGGAAGTAAAGTTTTTTTGTTTTTTTTTAGTTTTGTCAAACATGACTTTCGCTTCATTGAGAGACTAACTGACGAATGACTCGAAACAAGTTTTTTTTATTGCGCAACAACGATCATCATCATCGTTCATATTATCGGACTTCCTTCCTCTCTCATTTTACTCCCCAAAAAGGAAGCAGAAAAAAAAGTAGCTGCTGTCTCAAAGTTGTATTGCCCGCAATCATGTTTTTATATATATTTATTTTTTATTAGACACTTTAAAGCTATTTTAATTGCAACAACTTTTTCTTTTGCAAACACACTAGTTTTTGTTTGTTTTTTTTTTGCAAGTGCAAAAAAAATGTAAGCCTAAAAAAATTGTTGCAGACATTTTTTATAAATAAAAAAAAAAACTGATATTTGTTTGTTTAAAATTTGAAAAGGTAAAAAATTTCGCTCAAAAACTTGTTTTCCTTACCTTTTTTTAAAAATGTCCCTTTCTTTCTTTCTTCTGATTTTTTGGTGATGGCTTTTTTCTTATCTCATATTTTTATCAACATCTTTTTATAAACCGTTTATTTTTTTGAAATCAAATGTTTCACTTCAACGCATTTTTTTTTGCTTCTTTTCACTTTTCATTTTTTTGCCTTTCATATTTTCGATGTAAAAAGATTTTTTGAAAAGTAGTAATTTTTTGTAATATATGTTTATTTTAATAATTGGCAGCTGCAAATTTAAGCTACAAATTTAAAAATAATTTATTCTCATGAGAATTTAAAAAAGCAAATAACAAATTTTTTATGTCTCAAAATGATTTCAATTTTTTTGTGAAAAATTTTGTTTTTTATTTTTAATCTATTCAGAAGCTTTTTAGGCTGCTATAATTAAAGACGTGCAGAGACAATTTGAGACTTTTTATTTTTCAATAATATTATACTGACCGTTCATTTTCGCACATTTATTTTTTATTTTATCTGACTCAGAAAAAAATTCTGCATTTGATAGGCAAAATTTCAAATCGGGGATTGGAAGGGAAAATTCGGATAAAAAAATTACGGCATTTTCATTTTTTCTTTATCAATTATCATTTTTATCAGCATTTAACCTAATAATTTTTTTACCAATTCGTTTTAATATTAAGGTTCTGCATTTTTCACAACTTTGAAAAAACGGTGCACATCCCTGGCACCGTTTTTTCAATCGAATTTTACCCCTGGAAAATTTTTTTATATTTTTTGCCATAGTTTTTCAACATTTTTTTTTCTGTGTTGATCTAAAGAAGTTCATTTGCATCAAATACATGAATTTGGCTGCTTTCATTAACGTCCATTTTTACTCTTATCACTAAAAATTTATACATTCATTTAATTCCACCTCCTTAACATTATATTTTTTTGTCTTTGATTTCTTGGGAAAAAGCTTTTCTTGTTGGCATCATCAGATCAAAGTTTTTTTTAGCGTTATTTATTTTATCACAAGTTTTACACTTTTTCTGCAATTTTTACGACGCTTAAAATATTAAAATCAGCAATCAAACTCCAACATTGCTTTTGTATAAAATTTTTTTATTACTATTTTTTAAATTTCAGTTAAAATATTTTTTTTATTGCTCTTTGGGAGTCGATCCTGTCACTTCAGGCTGGAGCGCGAGCGCTCTATCCCACTCACAAGGGGCGCGTCAGGGTGTGTTCTGGAGTTATGAGAAAAAAAGTATTTCATGATATTCCCCGACCATAAAGAAGTATTCCTGCTAAATATTAGCTGCCCATACGCACTTTTGTATTTTTCATATATACTACATATATATAGGATCGCCTGCTACTTAATACTACAAATTAAGAAATTTATTTTTATTTGGGCTAGGAAATAGTCGCAAACAATTTAAAATGGTTTTTCGTATGGTTTCCAATGCAAAGAAATATATTTTTTAATACAAAAAAGTATTTGATAAGGACAAATCTTAAGTTGTGGTATTAAGTAGCAGGCGATCTATATATATGTAGTGTATATGAAAAATACAAAAGTGCGTATGGGCAGCTAATATTTAGCAGGAATACTTCTTTATGGTCGGGGAATATCATGAAATACTTTTTTTCTCATAACTCCAGAACACACCCTGACGCGCCCCTTGTCAGACACGGTGATCGTCTACTTGAGCGGCGCGGGTCTATTGTTGTTTTTTTTTCTGACAGAAAAAAAATGGAGTGCTCCTCGCAGAAGCTTAATAATTTCTGATGTAATGACTTTAATAAATAACTTAAAACGCCATTAAATCAGGCATATTCGAAAGTACTAATATATATAAAAATTATTTTATAAAACGAATTTTTATTTTTTACGTCAAAGTCCCTAGTTAAAAGCTTTTTTAGAAATTTATTATACGGATTTTTTTGAAATATTTTTTAAAGTACATGTCTGGAATTTTATTTTTAGGCTCCGGATATTCGGATTGGTTTAAGTTATATTACTCTGTTTAAACAGTGGATATCCGTCGTCTACCTTTTTTTTGTTAAAATAAATTTTTTGCAACATTCGTTTTTATCCTTGTTCTTTATTTCGAACTATATAATTTTACATACACAATTTTTGGTAGTAGTTCATTTAGTCCAAATCTGTCACAAACTTCAAATCTCTTTTAGTAACTTTTTTTAATCTATCTCTGATTACTCTTTTGTTTATAGCAACGTTGAATTCAACTAAAAATATTTTTTTATACATTTTACATTTCAGCATTTTTATGTCCTTTATGTTTTTAGTATATTTAATCCTTTTTTTCACCACTTTTTCCCTCCCAAGTATTTTTTTCTCCTTTCAAAAAAACTTTTCGATAAGGACCTTTTTCCTTTTCCCCATTTTTGGACAACAACGAAAACAACACTAATAATCAATCTTAAAAAGAACTCTCTCAAAAATATACACGTAAGTTTTATTTATGTAAGAAAGTAGATGATAGGTGTTTCAAAAGAATCCTTATTTTTTTCGTTTTGCCCAAAAATTTTTTAAGTGTTTGAATAAAAGTTTTTTGTTGTAGAAAAAGTGTGTAACTATCAAATATGAATGTGTTTTTGCAATTTTTTTTATTGCTACTTTTTTTAAAAAAACTGATAGAGTAACAAATAAAAAGTAAGAATGTTAATTGACGTTGATTAAAAATTTTTTTGTTTAATGAGTAATCAATGATTTGATTTTGGGTGTTTTTTAAATTGATAACTATGGAATTTTATTGATTTCTAAAATTTAAAAAATTTTAATAGTAACTTTATTATTGATTTCTAAAATTTAAAAAAATTTTAATAGTAACGCAATATTTTACATATTTTTATGACTTTTATATTACATTAAACAATACCTAAATTTTTAAACTCAAATTGAACGTATTTTTTGTTTATTTAAAAATCTTCTTCCAAAAAAAATTTCTGCAACAATTTTGAAGTAAATTTTTGCAAAAAAAAATTTTGAGTTTGTTGTTACAAATGTAAATAAAGCTTAAATCTGATGTTTAAAGTACCAACTTTTTGTAATGTCATCTTTGTTGAGGTTTTGTTGAAAAACAGTGTTGCCGATTTTCAAAATACATCGGTGCTGGTGCAAATGCCGGTGCCGGCGGCATTTTTCCTTTAATGTTCCCTATACATCGGTGCCAATGCCGGCACTGGCACCTCGACAACTCTGTTAAAAAAAACGTGTATTTGAAGTTCAAATTTGAACAATTAAATTTTTTTTAAAATAATGGTTAAAAATTATGCAAATTTTTTTTTTATTTTTGTTTTTCCCAAATGATCACTTTTCATTTTTCGTGTCACCGAACGAACATTCAACAACTTTTTTTTCTCTTGACTTTTTCAAAACCCAACGTAATAGTCCTCAAAATTATTAATTCTTGTTTTTGTTTTACATAAATTTTGATGTGATTGTCTCTCTGTTTTTTACCCTACAAATTTTTATCGCCTCCTACTTTTTTTTGATCGATTTCCCTCAATATTTTATATATTTATTTTTACGTTTTTAATCCGATTAAAGTTTTTTTATGATGTTTTTTCGTGATTTAAAAAAAAAAGTACTTTTGACTTTTAAATTTAATGTTTGTGAAAAAACATTAAATTACCATATTTTTGATTAAATATTTAATGTTCTCTATTTTTTTTCAGTTTTCCATATGCTCAAATTATTATTACTATTGTTTTAACATTTCGTCATTCAATTGTCTCTAAAAATTATATTCGAATATTTTATTTTTTCAACTTTTTTTTTCTGATGTCAATTACTGAATCAAAAATGTCACCATCTCCACCAAATTATATTGATTCTCGTGATACTTTGCCAATTGTTGTTGATGTTGAAGGTTCAGAAGATGATTGCAAAAAATATAGTTTAACAACAAAAAGAAAAAATCGAAATTCTCCTTCACCTGTTTTATTTACGGCATCTCCAACATCTCTTTCAACAGTTTCAAGACGAATGCCATCTTTAATTGTAACATTTGGACTTATAATATTATTATGGTGGACATATCAATGGGGAATTAAAGCTATAAGTGAACCAACAATTATTATTATTACACCAACACATAAACGTCCTGAAAGATTAGCAGATATGACAAGAATGGCACAAACAATTATGCATGTAAAAAATATTCATTGGATTGTTATTGAAGATTCAAATCGTACTGTTGATGTTGTTGAAAGATTATTACAAAGAACTGGAATTCCATATGTATATTTTTATACAACAACAAAACCTGGTTTTCCTAGTAAGTTTTTTTTATGTTTTTAAAAAAATTTTTTATCGTTAAGTTTGCGTTACTATCGTTTTTAATAGTAACACTTTTTTGACGACAAATGTTTTGTTTTTGTTTGTCTCATCAAAGATAGTAACGTTTTTTAACGATAAGCTTTTTTTGTTACTATCGATTTTTAAAGTAAAAATTTTAAACGATAGATATTTTTTTGTTTCTCTCATTTTTATAGGAGGTGGACGTTTTGATCCAGTTTTGAAATGTTGGATATTCGTGATTTTCAGGCATACTGAGAGTCTTGAAACGAAAATGACCCTTTTTTACATTTTTTTTATCAATTCACAGAAAAATGCGATGTTAAAAAAGTGCTAAACCGTGCTAACAGGGCAGATTTTATGCACTTTTAACGCACATTTTAGGCACTTTTTTGGCAAAAAGAATTTTTTAGTCAGTAAGTGTACTATATCAATTCTATAAGTCTGCCACAATTTTTTGCCCTGTTGGCACGGTATAATGCTTACAAGGCACATTTTGGGCACTTTTTATGCACATTTTAGCACAACAATAGAAGACAAAGGAATTAAAAAAGCGTTTTTTACGCACTTTTTTAACATCGCATTTTTCTGTGTTATGCTTGCATTTTCGTTTCATGACTCTCAGTTTGTCTGAAAATCACGAATATCCAAGATATCAAAACTGGATCAAAACGTCCGCCTCCTTTAATAGTAACATTTTCCGACTATAGCTACTTTTTCTGTTACTATCATTTTTGATAGTAACACTTTTTTGACAATATTGATTTAAATTTCTGTTACTATCATAATAAATTTTTTGGATATTTTTAAAATTTATTGAATTTTTTTAGAACGTGGATGGACGCACAGAAATATGGGATTAGAATATATTCGAAAACATTATAAAAATTATGGTAAAGAAGCAGTAGTATATTTTGCAGATGATGATAATTCATATGATGTTCGATTATTTGATAAATATGTTCGAAAAGTTAAAACTATTGGAGTTTGGCCTGTTGGTAAGTGAATGAATTTTTTTTATTATGGGATTACGGTAGCATTGATGATAATTTAAAATATTCAATGCGGTGCAAAAAAAGGTTGATAGTAATAATTTTTTTGAAAATATCGTTTGATTTTTATTACTATCTTTAATTTTTTTGAATTTTTTGTTAATAATTATTTTGATTTTAGGATTAGTTGGTGGTGCAGTTGTTGAAGCACCGCATGTTGAAAATGGTACAATAACAGCATGGGATGTAGTATATGCACCAAAACGAAAATATGCAGTTGATATGGCTGGTTTTGCTGTAAATCTTAAATTAATTTTATCTTCAAATGCAAGCTTTAATGAAGGTTGTACAAAATCAGCTCCAGAATCATGTAAGTTTTTATTTTGTGATTATTAATATCAATAATGATTCACTTTTTTTAAAGGTTTTTTGGCACAATTTGGTGTTGATAAAAAGCATGCACAACCATTTGGACATGATGATTTTCCAAAAGATTTACTTGTTTGGCATACAAAAACAAGAAATATTCCTGGCAAAGGTGGCAATCATGGGTATAATATTGAAACATGAAAAGAAAATATATATAGTCTTTAATTATATGATCTAACAAAAAAATATATATGTATAGTATTATTTCAAATTTATTTTTTAAATATTTGTATAAATGCAAAAAAAAAAGTTTTATTTGGTTATGTCTTTTTTATTCTTTAATTGTTGCTATTTTTTCTAGTCTTTATCTTTTTTGGAATGTTTTTGTAAAACTTTAAAATATTTTTGAAAATGATAGTAACAATTTTTTAACGATATTTTACAAATTTTTCTTACTATCATTTAACAACATAAATTTGTATATAAAATCATTCCCTCTTTTTTTTTTCAAAAATCACATTATCACTATCATTTCATTCTTTCCATTTCTTTAAAAATAATTTCAATATATGGGTCTTCTTCTTTTTTTTCTAGCTGCTAGTATTACGTTCTTTTTTTGATCTTTTTGCTGGTCATCTTTTTTCTTTCCATTTTAACATTTTTTCATTCCCGGTTTTGTACACATTTTTATTTTTTTTATCACAAAAATTGTATCAATTTTTTGTAAATGTAAAAAGTTGCAAAAAAGATTGTTGTTTTTAAAAAATTTTGTTTGTGCCTTAATTTTTGTAGCAGTGAAAATAAAATTAAAATTTTTGTATTAATATTAAACCTTAATTTTTTTGTGCTCTAAATCAGGATGATGCATACAATTTTCAAATTTTTATGTTTCTTTTTTTTCTGGTAAGATTGCAGAACACAGAACAATTAATGAAAAATTTAGCTTAAAACTATTATTTTAACAACGACATTACAGAAAAATTAAAACAGAATCTTTACGAAAGCAATAAAACACAAAATAAATTTGAAAGATAATATGAAAAGTTCTGGAGAACTTTGCAGAAAAGTTTTGTGAATCAAGGCAAATTTTAAAAACTATTTTTTCTTCTTCAAATGTGGCCCAACGGCCGCATAGTCGACTGGTCCAGAGCGTTCATGTGGAGGACAATCACTCAGTGGTTCGAATCCCCGTCTGGGCTATGTTTGAAAATGAGTGTGCGCGACGTTCCCGGTCCACTCGGGTTACCACTGGCCTGTGCTCCTGCTGGTTGCAAGAGACCGTCTTCCGGGTATACGGAGTCTGGGGGGATCCCAGGTTAAAAACATCCAACCTAACAAATACCCCTAGGGGCTGCTGGGGGGACCCCAGGTTAAAAATATCCAACTTTACAGCCTACCCCTCGGGAAAAACAGCCTATCACGCTACGTATGGGAGCGATTAATAAAAAAAAATTGACGATTTTTGAAAAATAAGTAGGACAATGCGTTAATAAAAAACGCTTATGGAATGCTTAATTTTTATTAATCTTAAAATATACTGAAAGTTTAAAAAATTTGTTCTTTAAAAAAATAATTTTTTGAAGTTTCCACTAAATTTCGTTAACGTTTACATTAATTATTTCAAATCATTGTTTTTTTTATAAATTATTAAATTAAAAAATGTTTGTTTTCTCTTTGGTGTTCATTTTTTTAATGTTCATTTTCCTTTTTTTCCTTTTGCAAAAGAAATTTTTTTTTGTGTTTTTCTTTTGCAAATTTCTTAATGTTCCTTTCTTAATTTTGTTTTCTTTAAATCATTTTGGACGATTTTTGAACGCTTAAACAAAAGAGAAAAAAATCGAGATCAAAGCTTACAAACATTTTTTTGGGCATTTTTTGCAGAGTTTTTGCAAAAAGAATTTGGGGAAAAAACATTGAAAATTCTAGAAAGTTGATTTTTAAAAATCATAGACCATATTTTTTGCTGATTTTCTAGAATCTTTGTTTTTTATGTTTGACTCCTCCTTTTTTCCTTCTATAAGGGTCGATATAAAAGTGAAAGCTTCAAATCTTGAGATCAATTTGTTGAAAATCGAAATTTTTTTAAAAAAGCCTTTAATAAGCTTTTAAAGGTTTTATCCGGAAAGCTGATTCCATCTTTTTCAGCTGATTACAAGCTGGAAGTTCTTTTAAAATGTCTCATTCCGTTGTTATATGTGTTTATTCAATCTTTCGCTCTTCAGAATTCTCTCAAAAAAATTTTTATCTCCTTCTCTTTTCAGATACATTTTTTATCGATCCTACTCTCTCTCTAAATTCAACAATCATGAATAAAGAACAAGCTAATCACCATGCAAATCAACTAAATCCAAATAATCCTGAACACAAGGCTGCCATGGATAATCATGCCAATCAACTTAATCCAAATAATCCCGTTTATGAATCTTCCCGCACTGGTGAAAAAATTAATAATTAAATTTCTTTTTATTTTGAAATTTACTCAATCCTTCCTCCCCCCTTTCAATGATGTTGGATCTCCTTTCAAAAAAAAACATGCATTTTTTTGTAATTAGTATTAGTTTTGTATTTGTATATTAATTATATATATATATATTTGAATTTTTGTATGTCCAACATCAATAAATTTATCTTTTATCAAATAAATTTTGTTAACAAACAAAAGCATCAAACTATAACTGAGGCAGAAAAATACAAATTACAAACAAAAAGTTTTACGAAAATGCATAATTTAATTGACACAAATTTAATTAACAAATTTGATTTTTTTTTTAAAAATCACTAGGATGAATTTGATTGGTAAGAATTGGTATGGAACTGTCAGAGGATGTTTCATATAATCGTATTAAAAATTGTATTAAGCGTCATCTTCTTTATTTTTTTTCTTTTATTTTAAAATGCGACACTATTTTTACCATTTCATTCACAAAATTGTTATAAAAGAAAATGTAACATAAAAAAATAATTTTTGTTTCAAAAAAGTTATTGCGCGGCAGTGTTTTCCCGATTCCGATTCTCGATTCCTATTCCGATTCCTCATAAGGGGATCGGAAAGAATCGGAATCGGAACGAGAATCGATGGAATCGGATCGGAATCGGAAAAAATGGAATCGATTCCCACTGTTGTAATTACATTTAAATGTGATTTTAAAAAACATCACATGTGCTGAAATATTTTTTTTCCATTTGACATACTACCTTTTTCGTGAAAAAATTTAGTCTTTTTAGCAAATACAGTTAAATGTTTTGGACCACGATGGAAATGTTTTATTAACCAGTAACATCGATGTTTCGTCCTTTTTTAGAAAAATGCATTTTCGGGTTATGTGAAAGCTTGTCTAAGGATTTTTTATTCCCTAATTTATTTTAAAACATAATTTTTATAGTTTTTGATCAATTTTAGACAGTTTTAACGCAAAAATCAAAAAAATACTTTTTTAAGTTATATCGTACAGGGGGGACCACGTGAAAAAGCTGATAAATCGAAGAAATATTTTTTCAGTTTTTTGATTGCAAATGATAGAAATATGTCTATTACTACTTAATTATGTGTGTTTCTGCCAAAAAACATTATAAAACATCATTTTTGAAGCATTTTGAGCAAAAAAAATTTTTGAGGAATCGGAATCGATGGAATCGGAATCGGAAAAGCAAAATGGAATCGATTCCGGATCGGAATCGGAAAAAATGGAATCGGGAAAACACTGATTATTAAGCACGCTTTAGACTTTTAAAGTTATTTTCAAGCTAAATTTGGGTGAATCTGGAGGCTGGAGGCATTTTTTGCATTTTCGGTAAATTTACCGAAGATCAAATTTACGGGTAAATGACCAACCCTAGTTATTTGGCATTAATATTAGTAAACTCTTACAACGATATTTAAACAAACTGAGAGACCTTCACGGAAAAATGAGTTGCGTAAAAAGTGCGTTACCGCACTTTTTTTGTTGATGGGTTATCCCCGCATTAAACCTCAATTTCAATGTAGAATTATCTAAACTCAAATTTACCGGTAAATCAGCACCCTAGTTGTTTTTTAACTTCTTCTCACACATATTATCTTCTTGTTATTGAACAATTACCACATAAGCCGACGACGCACTTACGGAGCAGCTACATATAAAAAGGAATTTTTTTGTGTTTTTTTTTTCTTTTTCATCCCAAAAGATTGAAGATGCTCTTTCAAAGTCTGTCTAACTTTAAAATTCTTTTTTTTGTAAAGAGATAAACAACATCCGGAATCCATTTTATTATTGTCGTTTTTTGCTTTTTTAATCGAAAGATGTTCTTCCATGTTCTTTCTTTTTCCAAAATATAATATTTTTTCCAAAGTCATCATTTTTCCCTTTTTGCATTTTTGCGTCTCCCCACTTTTTGTTCTTTGCATCGAAAGATTTTCTTTCAAAGGTTTAGAGATAGTGAAAAAAAGTTTATTTTTCGTTTGCACATTTTCTTATGTTTTGTACTTCGAGTTTTTTTTTCATTGATTGCGAATATTTGTTTGACCTTTTTACTCTAAGTAAAGGACACGATTTAATATTGATTGTCGTTAGTTTATGTGTAAAATTATATTTTTATAGATTCTGCTTTATCTTCTTTAACAATGGCAACTGATCAAATTAGTCAAATTGGTGATGCAGCAAATCGTATGCGAATTTCTGCAATTGATATGACATGTGCATCAAAAAGTGGACATCCAACAAGCAGTGCTTCAGCTGCAGAAATTGTCGCAACTCTTTTCTTTGGTGAAATGAGATACAGCGTTGAACATCCCCGTCATATTGGAGCTGATCGTTTTATCCTTTCAAAGGTAAATTTACAAAAATTTTAAAACTTTTTAATAACTTTTTTTAATTTAGGGTCATGCTTGTCCAATCCTTTATGCTGCATGGGAAGAAGCTGGTCTTTTAACACGGGAACAAACATTAACTTTGCGAAAGATTGACTCTGATATTGAAGGCCATCGTAAGACTTAAAAATCTTGTTAAAAGCTTAATTTTTTTTAATTTTAGCAACACCTCGTCTCAATTTTATCGATGTTGCTACTGGTTCACTTGGTCAAGGTCTTGGATATGCAGCTGGAATGGCTTATGTTGGTAAATATGTTGATAAAGCATCTTATCGTGTTTACACTTTATTGGGTGATGGTGAAAGCAGTGAAGGTACGCAACATTGCAGTTATTTTCTTTCATATTAATATTTCTTTATAGGTGCTGTTTGGGAAGCTGCAGCATTTTCTGCTCATTACAAACTTGATAATCTTGTTGCAATTGTTGATGTAAATCGTCTTGGACAATCTGAAGCTGCTCCACTTGGACATAATATTGAAATGTTTGCTGATCGTTTCCGTGCTTTCGGATTCCATTCTATTGTTGTTGATGGACATGATGTTGCTGCTCTTCTCAAAGCTTTTGCTGAAGCTAAAACCATTAAAAATAAACCAACAGCTATTCTTTGCAAAACTTTTAAAGGTAAAGGTATTAAAGATGTTGAAGATCAAGATAATTGGCATGGCAAACCTGTTGGTAAGTTTCAAGCTCTTTTTATTGAAGCATATTAAAATTCCCTTATTTTTAGCTGCTGAAGCTGTAAAAGAAATTCAAGCTCGTATTAAAGGTGATAAACCAAAATGGAATATTCCAGCTGTTGTTACGGATGTTAAAGAACATGATCTTAAACTTGGAAGTATTAAAATGTCTTCACCACCATCATACAAATTAGGAGATAAAATTGCAACTCGTCAAGCATATGGTACTGCTTTAACAAAGCTTGCTGATACATGCAAACAAATTCTTGCATTTGATGCTGATACCAAAAATTCAACATTTTCAATTGAAGTTCTTAAAAAACATCCTGAACAATTTGTTGAATGCTTTATTGCTGAACAAAATATGGTTTCTGCTGCAATTGGTGCAGGATGTCGTGATCGAACAATTCCTTTCTGTTCAACTTTTGCTGCATTCTTTACTCGAGCTGCTGATCAAATTAGAATGGGTGCTATTTCTTTTGCAAATGTTAAACTTTGTGGTTCACATGCCGGTATTAGCATTGGAGAAGATGGTCCTTCACAAATGGCTTTAGAAGATTTGGCACTTTTCCGTACTGTACCTAATAGGTTTGTTAATTTTTAAAGTCATAGCCTTTTATATGCGTTTCTTTTTTTAGTGTTGTATTTTATCCTTCTGATGGTACTTCAGCTGAACGTGCTGTAGAATTGGTAAGCTTATTAAAAACATCTTTTTGTCTTTTTTATCACTTGTTTATTTTTAGGCTGCTAATATTCGTGGAATTGTTTTTATTCGTACTGGACGTCCTGCTCTTCCAGTTCTTTATGAACCAAACGAACATTTTGAAGTTGGAAAGGCTAAGGTTTGTAATTATTCTATTCTTTTTTTTTAATATAATTTATTAAAATTTTTAAGGTCCTTAAAAATACTCTTGATGGAAAGGGAAAAGGTGTTGTCCTTATTGGATCTGGTGTAACACTTTATGAAGCACTTAAAGCTCATGATGAACTTAATTCTGCTGGAATCAAATCTGCTGTTATTGATCTTTTTACAATTAAACCAATTGATACAAATACAATTCTTGAAACTGCACGTGCAATTGGAGAAAATCCTCAAATTATTACAATTGAAGATCATTATCAAGCTGGTGGAATTGGAGAAGCTGTTGCATCTGCTGTTTCATCATCAAATGATAAAGTTCGTGTTCATAGTATCTTTGTTAAAGATGTTCCACGTTCTGGTCCACCAGATGCTCTCCTTGATATGTTTGGAATCTCTGCAAAGCATATTGTTGCAAAAGCAAAAAGCATTGTTTAAACATTCTCAAAATGATTGAACTAATCTTTTAGCGTCTGCTTTCTTTTATTATGTTGTTATTCACTTTTATTTAAATTGTCATTTATTTACTGTAGTATTTTAGTATTATAATAAATATTTAGTTAAAATTTGTTGCTTATGATTTTGCAAAAACATATTTTATTGTCGCGAGATTACTGTAAAACAACGATGATTGATTTATGACTTCTAGTTACGTATATTGTTAGTTCCCCTTCTTTTTATTGTTCGTCTCTCGTTCCTTTTCTCTTGCATTGTTTAAGCTTGGCATTATGTTACTTAATGTCTCCCCTAATTTGGTATAAAAGGATCGCTTGATCACTTTTTCGTGTTCATTCTGGTCGCCTTTTTCTTTTGCTCTTGTGTTTATTAGCTGTATGTGAATTATGTTATCCAATAAAGCCGTCTTGATTATCTAATTATCCAACTCCTATCATTCACTTCGTAGCCAGCACCTTAATATGGAGGGCTCCTTACCCGTCGTTATCCTCTGCTTTTTGGTATTGCACGATCAACGATTGAATCAAGCTGGATTCCTATATTTCTCTTCATTTGTCTGCGACGAATCATCTTATGGATGTTAAGTAAGAAATGGATGGAGCGAAGATGCTTGTGGATGCAGACGCAGCATGGAATGATTGGTTTTTGATCTTTGGATTTTCAAGTGATGTTGTATGGTATTTTATTTTATCAATGAGTGGTATGTATGGATGGATGTGGACCAGAATCACCATCAAGGCGCGGCGGATATGTTTTATGGGATGATCAAGTTGATGGGAAAAGCAATAATGGAATGCTCGTATTTCTTTGGATATATGCTGAAAGCTGAAGTCTCTCTTGGACGGTAATATGTGAGTTATATTTTCACTTGTTTACTGTTGCACATCATTGGATGATGCTGAATATATGTATTTGTTTGGTTGCGGGTAATCCACAAACCCAGGATGGATTCTTTTATCGATGGATTGATGTTGCTGGTGTATCAAGAGCTTGGATTGCTCGTAGATATTGTTTGGGTGTATCAATAGTGATGGCTATTAGATATTTTATGGTTGGGTTGCCAGTTATCCCTTAAAACTTGGAGGATGGGGTTGCTAGTTATCCCTTAAAACTTGGAGGATTATTATTATTCACTGGGTCGTGGAGTCGATGCCGTTAATGGTGAAAATAATGTTGGCTTATTGTGATTATGGAATATTTTTGGTGGATGATCTGGATTACCGTAGTCCGGCTGCTCATCTTATTTTATGGATGTCCTTTTAATGGTAGCAGTATACTGTCACGATGTCTCGTCGGTTGATTTGGATGTTCTGAAGCTGATAATATGGTCATAATACAATATGTTCGTGGTTTTGAAGCTGTTGCACATCAATGAAGATATCGAATGCTCGTGTAAACAAATGCTCTTGTTGCTCGTGTATGGAATGCTCGTGTAAAGATATCTCTTGAAAGAAATGCTCGTGGAAAGAAATCTCAATAATGGGGACATTATTTCATCGGGGGTGGGGCAAGTTACGTATATTGTTAGTTCCCCTTCTTTTTATTGTTCGTCTCTCGTTCCTTTTCTCTTGCATTGTTTAAGCTTGGCATTATGTTACTTAATGTCTCCCCTAATTTGGTATAAAAGGATCGCTTGATCACTTTTTCGTGTTCATTCTGGTCGCCTTTTTCTTTTGCTCTTGTGTTTATTAGCTGTATGTGAATTATGTTATCCAATAAAGCCGTCTTGATTATCTAATTATCCAACTCCTATCATTCACTTCGTAGCCAGCACCTTAATATTCTTTAATACTCTGTGAGAAACAAATTAAAATTTTCCATTTTCATACAAAAAATATCTTTTATGTTTTAGTAGTTTTTACAATTTTTATCAAGAGTTTTTTTGCAAACAGCAAAGTGGATTCAAGCCAAAAATCCAAAAGGTGTTTCAAAAATTATATACAAAAATTCAAGCGAATAAAGCTTTTTTTAAAAAAGAATTGAAAGAGCTGAATTTTATAAAAACATTGTTTTTTAGAAACTTGTTATCTGTTTTGCTTTTATGTTTCTTTCGAGAGCTTTGAATATTTGATAAAAGAAATTTGGTAAGAAATTTTAATTAAGTGCATACTGTAATTTGTTTAATAAAAATTGCATGAAGTAAATTTCAAACATTTTTTTTGGGATAATTCGTATATCCAGAACATTTATTTGTGATATTAAGTCCCTTAACATAGAAGTTCAAACAACTTTTTTTATTTATTTCGTTTGTAAATAAAAATAAATGTTTCCAGCTGTGGTGGTTTTCTGAAATCGATACAACAATGTAAAAGCAAATGGAGCAAAACGCCTTCAATTAAACCAAATGCAACTAAAAAAGTACGAACTGCTATAAATCCAGATTCAAAAATGAAATATTTGTTTTTGTTGTTTAAACTTGAATGAATTTTTAAACAAGCTCACAGTTTTTATGCAAAAATGAATATTTATTCAAGTCCAAACCTGAATTAATCTCCATTCAAGGTTAAAAACAACATTAAATTTTAAAAATATATTTTATTTACAACAATAATTAAAAATTGTTATAAAAATATACAACAGAAATGAATAAAACATTTTGTAAAACAATGGAGTAACAATTATTCGAGAAAAAAAAGGTACATTAATTAATAGATGATGAAATTTCATAAAGGAAATCTTCTGGAAGCGTTGAAAGATTAATAATGCGATTATTTTTAGCAATAAATTTAATGCAAGCATCTCTGATTGAAAACATTTTATTATGTTTTACAATAGTTAAAATTTGACAAACATTTTAAGCAGAGATTTTTCTTTCAAGAAATGGAATACACTCTCCGCACAGCAGGTTCAACTTTTTTTTGTGACCGAATGCCAACGCCATGTTTTTTGATGTTGAACATGTTTGTTTTATAACTTAAACACGAATTATCATCAATAAATTTAACCATTGTATGTTTTTTTAATATTACTTAATCATGAAAAAGATATGACAAAATGATTGTAAATCACTGTTTGCATTTAAATGCAATAGTGGAGAAATGCTATTGATTTTTCGTTTTTGCTGGATTTGGAGTAATAGCTTATTTTTTTAATTTCTTTTTTTTGAACATTAATTAAACTGTTTTAGTATTTAAGCCATATTAGCAGGACCCTAAAGATATATCAGATTTTGTTTTTGAGAATTATCTTCGATCCGATAAAGAAATATCGAGTGATTTGTGCAAAATTTCACGTTTTTTCCCTTTTTTACAGGGGGGACCAAGGCAAAATCATAAAATTTTCAAAAAAATTTTTTTTCTTAAAATGGTTGGAATATCTTGGTAAACTCGGAGATCTCCGTAAAGGTCCCGAACTCATGGTCGGGTTTTTGCATGATATATGGCCTAAGTGATAGGCCTGGTATAGAGAAATATTCATGCAAAAAATCAGCTGCGGAATCCTCATACTGGAGATTTAACAGCGGCACAAAGATGCTCTCATTACCTTCAACACCAAAAGTCGATTTTACTGGGTTTGAATTTTTTGGCATAATTTCGACTGATTTATAGGTTTTCGACATCGCTGAACACGATAAAATACTTTTCAAATGATCTTTCCTTGCTAAATTTCGAAATATAGGGTACGAAAAATTTAGAATGATATATACAAAAACTTACAAAGTTCGAAACCATATATCTCGAAATTTAGCAAGGAAAGATCACTTGAAAAGTACTTTATCGTGTTCAGCGATGTCGAAAACCTATAAATCAGTCGAAATTATGCCAAAAAATTCAAACCCAATAAAATCGACTTTTGGTGTTGAAGGTAATGAGAGCATCTTTGTGCCTCTGTTAAATCCCAAGTACGAGGATTCCGCAGCTGATTTTTTGCATGAATATTTCCCTATACCAGGCCTATCACTTAGGCCATATATCATGCAAAAACCCGACCATGAGTTCGGGACCTTTACGGTCAGCCTAAAAATTTAGAGTTTATATTTACTTTAAACATTTTTTCTTTGGGCATAAATTTTGCGGATTACTGTAATAACAAATGTCATCGGATATAGTCCACAGTTACAAATTACCGTAATCGAGTAAACTCTTACAGTAAACTTGATCAAATTCAAGACAGATATACAGTAAACCCAAGGACCAGAAAATACTTTTAGTAATACTTTTTCGAGAAAAAATTAATTTAAATAGCCACAAAACTACAAAATAAATTTCGATTTAAAAAATGTTAAAAGGATAAATTTTTTAAAAGTCTTCGTAAAAAAGGCACATTCAATCAAATATGACTAAAAAGTAGCGAGCAAAAAGAAACATTAAAAACAATTTACACTCGATGTCTTTTTCAATAAAAAATATCAAATGTTTAAAAGCACATTGTTAACGAATATATTTCTCTTAAAAAAAAACGGATTAAAAAGATTGTTTCAAAAAGAATTTGTTTGGGGCAAATTACAGTATCTCAAATATGTTTACAACATCGGCAAAATTTTCGCAGCCAAAGAAACATCGACTGACTATTTTTAAGAAAAATTGATGTTTTAAATGGAAGCACTTTCACTCAAAAAAAAATATTCTGTCTTTTAAGAAAGATCATTTTCAACACCTTTCGTGCCCTTTTAACGAAACAAAAAAGTGTTGCTTTTTTGCGAAACTTTCACATCGTTTTTGCTTGCAAAAGCATAAACGCTTAGGGTTCAAATAGGGATAACCCACTCTCTCTCTCTCTTTCTTTTTTTTCGTTTTTACATATTTTTTGTCTTTTTTGACTCTAGCATTTTTGGGCACACATTGTTTTTTACGACTCTTTTTTGCCCTTTGAAAAATCTTTTTTTCAACTTTTAAAATTATATGAATAAAAACTTTTTTGTTACACAGATTACTGCAGAAAAATGTGCCTTTTATTATTTGATCTAAAACAATGTTTTCCAGTTTCCAAATAATGTGAAAAACTTTTCCAGAAGCATAATTTTTTGTTTTTAATTCATACTTTTGTAAAACAGTAACCGCTTACAACAATAAATATGGTAATTAATGGTAATCATTAATTTATTTTTATTACTGAAAAAAATCAACACAAAAAAATGAGCAAAATTCTTATTCTTCTTTTTACATTAAATATTTAATTTAAATTGACAAAATAATTACTTACTTTTTACAAAATAAAAGTGATGTATCTCTCCTTTTTATATTTTACGTTACGAATTTCTTATTTGAGTAACAAAATTCAAAAACAAACATGTGATAATTTAGTGGTAAAAGAGCCTTCAAAAAAAGATACATTTTACACAAAGCAAAATTTAACCATTTTCTAACCATTCTAAGAAAAAGCCACGCTTGTTAACAATAAAGGCGCCTTTATTTCATAAGACCACATCGAAAAGCAATTATTAAGCTCTTGAAAAATGTCAATCCATTTAAATTTATTTTATTAAAATATTGTAGGCAAAGAATATTTGTGATAAGTAATTTTATTGTTGAAAACAATGATTAAATTAAATGATGGAATTTTAATATAAAGTATAAAAAAACAATTTTTTGTCTTTTGGAGCGCTGTGCTCAAATGTAAATCAACAAATTTTTAATTTTTAAATTTATTTTTCACTATTCACAAAAATTTTCATGTACAAGATGCTTTGATTATTTTACAAGATAATCAAAAAAACAATACAATATATAAGGTTGTTCCATAAGTTCGTGCCGCGGTTTACTGGTTGGCGTTTTGTTCTTCTCGAGAAAAAACGTTAAAAGCGCGGCACGAACTTATGGAACATCCTTATATTTCATTCATTAACACATAATTTTTTTCAACAAAAATGAAAAATAGAGGTTAATGTTGTATAATATATATCAAAAAAATAAAATTTTTTAAAAAATATATATAAATGTAAAAAAAACAAAATCACAGAGAGAAGGATAGGATTTTGAAAGTGGTGGTTAATAAGTCATTAATAATAAACATAGATTTTTCTTTTTTCATCACAAAAGAAGACGAATGTGTTGATTACTTTAATTAAAGAAATCATCATTGAATGGATCAGAGCGAGTTGAAGAATTTGGAAGAACATATTGTTGTTGTTGTTGAGTTGGAACTTGATGATGATGTTGAAGATGAATTCCTCCATTATTTTGTTGTGGCATTGAATACATATTATTTTTTGATGCTAATGCAATTATTGATGGCTTTGGTGGATTAATAATATCTTCAAATGGATTTTTCTTTTGTTCAGGAACTTTTTGCATCAAAACATTTGTATCAATTAATTCATTAAAAAGATCATCAATATTTATCTTCTTTTCTTCAACTTTTGGTCTAAAAAATGAATGGATCAAAAAATAGTCTTTGTGTCATCGGATATCTGATATGCAAATTTTTTAGCAATGATAGCAACTGCAAATTTTTGCTATTGTTTTTTTTTCATTACTATCACAAAAAAACCGTCAGTTATTGGAGCGGTTTTTTGAAAAACCGCTCCAATAAAAAAAAGTGATAGTAACTGTGAAAAATTTTTTGAAAATTTAAATGTTACCATCAAAATCTGAATTTTTTTTCAAAGGGGGAGGGACTATTTTAAAATCCCAAATTTTTTTTAAAAATTTTTATGAGCTTAAAAAATCCTAAAGCATGTTGAGTTTAATTGTGAAGTCAGTTTTTGGTTATCTTTAAAAAGAAAAATTTGGCAGCCAAAACAAAACCGGCAATTATGTCGGGACACCCTGTATTTGTAACATTTTGTCGACTATTAAAAAAAAACTTACGGAGAATTTGCATTTAATACAGAAAAATCTGCAAAATTATTTGAATTAATGCCATTTGATTGTTGAAGGGGTGTAATATATGTTGATGGAAGTGGTGGTGGTGGAGCTGTTGGAGGTAATGGTAATGAAGATAATTGTGGAATTGATGTAATTGCAGCTCGAAGACCTTGGGTATCAAAGGGATCTGATGGAAGTTGGGGATGACCAGTTGCAACATGATTAATTGGTGGATTAAAAACTGGGAAATTTTGTTGATGTTGAATATGTTGTTGTTGCTTAAATACAGGTGTTGGATTTGTCAATGCTGGTGAACCAGAATTTTTAACAGTTTGTAAAAATGGATTTGATTCAGAATATGCAATTGGAGTTTGAACTTGTGGAGTTGTTGGCCAAATATTTGATGATGGTGGAGCTGCCAAACTTCCAAATAATGATGTATGTGTTGAAGGGGATGCTGTGAATGATGCAGTACCAAATGGATCAAACCCGTTTGTTGTTGTTGCTGGTATACTCGTATTTTGTGTTATAGCACTATTAAATGATGAACCAAATGGATCGGATGTTGTTGTTGTTGTTGATGAAGATGTTGTTGGCCATGAATCTTCAGGCATTGATGGAATATTCTGTAATTGATTAAAACCAATTGCAATATGCTCTAATTCCGATTCCAAATCAATTAAATCTGCCATTCGTAAACCATTTTCAACCCGAATTCCATCTTCTCCAACTTGTTCTTTCAAAGCATTCTAAAAATGTAAGTCGTGAAAAGGTTGTCAAAAGAGTTAAGACAATGTTAGACACAAAAGTTTAAAAGCTGAATTCAACCTTGGTTATAAAAACTTGGATTTTATCTCCGACATGGAACTTCTCTTTTTTTAAATTCTACAACTCAATCAGATTAAATTGGAAAATGTTGTAAAATGAGGTATGGGTAAATTTTTGTTACTTTAGCTGAAACAAAGATCACCAATATCCCAATTTATAGTGTTTCCAATTGTATCTAAATGACTTTTGCTATCGTTTTTTTTTTCATTACTATCACAAAAAACCGTCAGTTATTGGAGCGGTTTTTTTGAAAAACCGCTCTAATAAAAAGAAGTGATAGTAATTGTGAAAATTTTTTTGAGAAAAAAAAATCTGAATTTTTTTTAAAAAATTTTTATGAGCTTAAAAGAATTCCTAAAGCATGTTGAATTTAATTGTGAAGTCTGTTTTTGGTTATCTTTAAAAACAAAAATTTGCCAGCCAAAACAAAACCGGGAATTACGTTGGGTATTTATTTAAAAAATTTTTTTCCGTACCTCATTATTTTCTTGTTCTTCTTTCTTTTGTTTAACTTCTTCAATTTGCTTCTTTTTCATTTCAAAAACGACTTGAAACATATCACGAATTGCTAAAACTGCATGATCGGCAGTTTGAGCAGTTTTAATACCATAAAATTTATATTTATTTTCAGCAGATCCAAATACAAAACCAAATGCTCGAGCATCAGTTGTATCCCGGGCAATAAAGGATATCTTTGAAACAGGAAAATTTAAAAGTAAATTTGAAGTTTTTTCTTCACGAATTTTAAGGCCTTCAATTGAAACATTTAATATAATTCGAGTTTTATGTGCTCCAGCAGCTTTTACACCATTTTTAACTAATTTCATTGCATCTGCACACATTGAATCTCCACGGGCTTCTTGAACATCTCTTTCACCAATAAGTTTTCCTTTAAAATCAACACCTCTTTCATGAAAACGAAATGGATCATTTGGTGAATTTGCAGGAGCTAAAAATGAGTATATGCATTTATTGTTGAAATTTTTTTATTGTCTGATAGTATTGAAGTCTTTTAATATTTTTGTGCAAAATGGTTAATTATCAGAAATTTGAAGCATTCAATATTATGTTCATTTTTTTTGCCAAAACATGTTTTTTGAATTAAATATTTAATCCCCGCAAATTTAATCGATTGCTTTTTAAGCTCCCCGCAAAAAAATTGAGGTCAAAAAGGTTCCGCTGTTTTTGACATAAAAGAACGAAATCTTCGTCTTTTTGAAAAGGGATAGTTTAAAACGAAAATTGTTGTGCATGTTTTTGCAAAAAAAAAAATGCACCAAAAATCATCGTTGAATCATGCAAGGAAAACAACAACGAAATAAAAAGGTTATGCTATTTGGATTTCGTAGTTTAAAGGGGGCGGACCCTTTGATCCATTTTTAAAAAAAAAAGGATTTCGAAATATTTCTTTTTTTCCAAACCGTCGTTATTCGTGATCAGGGTGACTCTCGAAACGAAAAAATATTTCCTTTGTTAAAAAAAAAACAATGGAAGCTGCATTTTCGTTTCAAGAGTTTGCCTGATCACGAATATCGATGGTTTGGAAAAAAAAGAAATATTTCGAAATCCTTTTTTTTTTAAAAATGGATCAAAGGGTCCGCCTCCTTTAAATGATCTTTCTTGTATTCAATTAGAATACAAGGAAGATCCAGTTAATCCATTTATAAAGCAATGGATTAACTGAGAAGTACATGAATGGCTTTTTGAGCTAATCTATGGAAATTTGATTTCTTCTAAGAAAGACTTATAAAAGTCAAAAAGTCAATTTTTTTACAAAAAAAGTTTTGCCCCTTTTTCACTTTAATTCCTTACCCTTTTGTTTAGTTGATGATCGTTTAAGCATGGATAATTTTGATTTTGCAGTTCCAAGTGCAGTTTTTTGATTATCAGATGATGAATCGGAAAGATTATCTTTCATTTTTTGTTGTGCCACCATTGTTGATATTTATTTTTTTATGGATGGATGATCTTTCCCTTCTAGAAAAAAGACAATATAAATCAACAATAAAAACGATAATATAAACTAATAAGAAAAGCTTGGCTTTCATTTTCCGCCGATTTCGCGATATGTTTTGTTGATGAAATATGACACGCCAATGATTTACACGAAAAAAATATATATTTCACGCAAATCAAAAAAAAAAGAGAGAAATTTGTGTACACAAAAAAGTGGGAACATTCTAGAGATTTTAGGGGGAAAAAGAAATTTTTTGGAGGGTTCGAATCCCATATTTTCCAAAAAAAATATAGGATTCGAAGCAGTTTTGGAAAAGATTTTTTTAGATTACAAAATATTTATATATAATCAACATCTTTTTTTTATCATTAACGTAACTTTTTTTGTTACTATCATTCTTAACATAAAATGATAATAATCCAAAATTGAAAAATATTGTCCAAATTTTGTTACTATCATTCAAAAATTTCTACATTTTTAGTGATAGTAATCAAAAAAAGCAATATTTTACAGCTTTCATTTTAAAATATACCACTAAAAGATTGAAGGGAAGAGGGAAATCATCATCGTCAATTCCAAACCACTTTAATCAAATTAAATAAATCTCGTCCAAAGCAAAAAAAAACGATTTAAAAAAAATTTGGGAAGAAAAAGAGAAGTCAATTTAAATCCCATTAAAAACATTCTTCGTCAAAAACGAAAAAAAGTTCAAGGACATTTAGAAAAAAATACTGTTTTTCTATTCAACAATGGTTTTTTGTAATTCAAAGTTTCAGTTTTCCCCAAAAAAAAACTTTGACAAAAAAATAATTTTGGGAAATGAAAAAAAAATTCGATGCGCGAAAAAAAACATTGAATTTTTCAAGTTCTTTTTTCCTCCTTTAAATACAAAAAATCAAGAGTCTCCAGCAACCTGAAAAAATTGCGCGAGCGAATTTTTTCTATTTATTGATTGATTGTTTTTCAGAATCGAGGAAAAACAGAGAGCAAAAAAAAAGTATTATGACAACTTTTTTTGTGTTGAAATTGAAAAAAAGAGAGAAGAAGAGACATTGAAGAAAAAAGGGAGAGAGACTAAAAGGAGGTGAAAAACAGGAGCTCTTATCTCTTTTATTTTTTTTTGTCTTGAGTCAGCCGGTTGGTTTGAAATATAAAAAAGTGATGACGATTTTTTTTTAACGACTGGTTTTTTTCTTTTCTTTCGTTATGGGTTAGACTTTTTTTGCTTTGCAAAGACTATTTTTTTAAAACATGAATATTATCATTGAGAAATAGCTTTTTTACAGACAACAATCAATGTTAAAAGAAATAGAGATAAGCAAAAAAAAATATTAGCAGACTATCAATGAAAGATCAAACAACTTTTTTCAATTTTGTTTATTTTGACCCTATGATTGTTTTTTAGTTGAAAATAATAAAACGCGGATTTTTGAAAAATTACACATGTGACAAGGAAAGGATGACAAATAACTTTGGGATTTTTTAAAGGTCAAGGGATTTGAAAAAATAAAAATCTCAAAAAAGTGGAAAAATTTTGTTCTTGGAAATTACAAAAGATAGTAACACAGTTTCTGTGAAGTATCGTCAAAGTTTGATTACTATCATTTTTAAAAAACTAGCTAAAAATTGTAAATCGTATTAATTTAGGCAACATTTTTTAAACAATATTGTCAAAACAAATCAACAAAGCCTTAAAAATAATTATTACTGATATGAAAAAGAAAGACCAGTGCAATCTTTAACTTAAACATTTAACCTTGAATGAACTAACTGATAATCACCCCAGCGGTTTTTTTCCTTTCTCTAACAAAACGAAATGTTGGCGGGGGTGGGGCTAAAAAAGGGAAACTATAGTAAAAAAAATTTAATTTCAAAGACAAAATAAAATATTTTAAAATAAAAAATTGATTTCTTGTCATTTACATTTTTTCATTGGAATGGCATATTTTTCTTAAACCTAAATATTTATAGTAAGAAAATGAGAAAAAGGGCATAAAGGAATGCCATTGACGGAAAATGAAAAAAGGACAGAAAAAGAAATAAGGGCATAAACAAGCTGCTGCTCACTGGCTTTGTGGCATTTTATTTTTAGGTTTAAAAAAAATTCTTTTCCATGGTTCGTCTTTTTTTTTCATGGAAAAAGAATAGAAAAGAAAAAAGGAAGAGGCAAATAACAAGAAAAGACAAAATTACAATTCTTTTCTTTTTTTTTCAAAAAAAGGCATAATAGAAAAATTGATGACGACTGAAACACTAATAACTCCACCAAATTTGCACTCAATTTTTTCACCCTAAAAATAGTCGCTAACAATTTCCATCCAAAAACAAAAAAAAATTAAGTGGCAAAAATGAAATAAAAAAGTCAAGGCAAAAAAAATTACAAATATACCTCCTTTTTTTCTCTTTCATTTATTTTGACATAAAAAAAAGTTTTTTCATTTTTCGAATAGAATCAAAATATGACTCTCTTTCCTTTTTATTGACAGAATTGTCCTTCGTTCGTTCGTTTATAGCCCTTCAATTTGAAAACAAAAAAGTTTTTAGTTTTTAATAATAAAAAAGTTTTAGGTCAGTAACGAACGGGGAAAAAAAAAAAAGAGAACGAGTTAATTTCATTAAAAAAAACAAAAGTTTTTTTCATAGGGTTCAAGGTTTGAAATCAATCAAATTAAATTTTATGCGAAAGTTATCATAAAAAAAATTTTGTGGTGAAAAAAAAAATGAAATAATTTTAATTACTACCGGTTACGTTAAAAATGATGAGAATAATGAAAAAGTGTAAAGTATTGTAAAATGTTTGTTACTATCTTTTTTCACAAAAAATGATAGTCATTTAAATTGAAAAAAATCGTCCAAATTTTGTTACTATCATTTTGTGTTAAAAATGACAGAAATTAAAAATTAAAAAATATCGTTCAAATTTTTTTACTATCTTTTTTGACACAAAATGATAGTAATCCAAAATTGAAAAATATCGTCCAAATTTTGTTACTATCATTCAAAAATTTCTACACTTTTTTAATAATAGTAATAAAAAAAAAGCAATATTTTACAGCTTTTAATTTACCACCTAAAAATCGAACAAAACCGTTTTAAAATCTTAAAATCAAATAAAGTTAAATCTACAAACGCTTGAAATAAAATAAATGCAAAAAACTTTTTAAACCTTTTTTTCATTTTTTTTTTCAAAAGTAATCAATGGTCTCAGCTGTCAACAAGCAAAAAGTGCTACTGCTTGCTTTTTTTTCCTTGTTTTGAGAGGGGAAGAAAAAGCTTGGTTGAAAGCAGCAGCAAAAACCGCGAAAAGAAAAAAACGAAAAGCTTTTTTCTGAGTCACAAATAAAGCAAAAACTTTTCATTTTCAAAGAAATAGAGAAAGAAAAAAGAAGAAGACGGAACCAAAAGAAAAAAATTAAACCACAAAAACAAAATTTTTCACTCAAGTTTGAAAAATGCAAGAAAAAAGCCATTGAACAAAATTTCCAAAAAAAAATGGAGATGAGACAACTGTGGACACTGAATGGCAGCGGCAAGAGCAACAAAACAACGGTGTAAAAAAGCTGTTAGCCATCTATTTTTTTTTGAAAGATGTCATATTTTTTTGCCTTAAAGCTATTCCCAAAATAAAAATAGAACGTTTTTTATATATTTATTGGTTTTGGTCATTTTTTAAAAATAAGAGACGAAAAAATATTTTTCAATAAAAAAACAAATAATTTTTTGATGAATTAAAAATATATTTTTTTTGAAGGATCATCAATAGCAGCTAGCAAACAGGAGCAGAGCCTTGCTGAAGCTTTTTGATGAGGAGCATTTAATTTGAAAGCGAGAAAAAAAGCAGCACTTGAAAAACGTGAATAAAAAATTTTGAAAAAAGCTGACGAAAATATGTCTCATCAGGTTTGTTTTTGGAATAATAATTTTATAGGTTCATATATCGGGAATTAGAAAGCTATAGAAGATAAATGAGAGAAAATATCGTCCAATTTTTGTTGCTATATAAAAGGATAGCAACAAATAATAAAAAACATTGTCCAAAATTTGTTACTATCATAGGATAGTAATCCAAAATTGACGATAAACTTTAAAAAAGTGTTACTATCAAAAAAGATAGTAATCAAAAATAAACAATAAAAACAAGATTTTGGTTACTATCGCTTTTTTTTCAAATTTTTTGAATTTAAATCCATTTTTAACCTTTAAGCTTACAATTGTACTACCGCGAAAAAGAGAGAAAGAAATAAAGTAAATACAAGCATAAACCATCTGGGTTTAAACCTCGTATATTTTTTATTTCTATTTTTTCTCGGATGCATACCAAAAATTGTCATGACCTCGGCCAAAAAAGAAAAAAATGTTTTTCATTCGACGCGCTTTTTTCTGCTTCGTTATAGTAGTATTGAACTGCTACTGCCTGCAATTTTGCAAGAAGGTAGGGCATTTGCGCGGAAAAAGAAAAAGCATCAAATAGCCATTTTTAGTCAATTTTTCCCAGGTGGCACAAAAATTTATTTTAAAATCAAAACCACCATTTTTCTTCCTTCTTTTTTCACCTCAAATGGGTCATCGACAAAAACAAAATAGGAAGAAAGAGGGCGCTTATTTTTTTCTATATATGTTATTTGAGATTTTCTTTTGAATTATAATTTTTATTTTTTGATAGCGTTACAACTTTTTGAATTTTAGCAATGACTCATTTTTAGGGGATTCTTTTTTATTACTATCAATGAAATAAAAAAAAGCGATAGTAACCAAAATTTTGTTTTTATTGTTTATTTTTGATTACTATCTTTTTTGATAGTAACACTTTTTTAAAGTTTATCGCCAATTTTTGATTACTATCCTGTGATAGTAACAAATTGCGGACAATATTTTTCATTCTTTGTTACTTTCCTTTTAAAAAAAACATAGCAACAAAAAAATGGACGATATTTTCTCTCGCTTATCACTTGATAGTAAAAAAATTTGAACGATATTTTACAAATTTTGCTTATTTTATAATAATGATATCATAAAAATCGAGAAATTTGTTAAACATTACCGATACTGAAAAAATTTCAGATGGAAACTCCATGGGATAAAAAGCTTCACACTGCCGCTGAAACTGGTGATCTATACAATCTCCAACAAATTCTTGATTCTGGCAGGGTTCACGTTGATTGCGCAGATGAAGTAAGTTTTCACTCTTTTGTTTACAAAATTTTCAATTCAAAAGCAAACAAAACGCTTTTTTCGTATCCGCTTTTATTTCTTCGAATTTTAGATATTTTACAACCTTTTTTGTAAACAAAAACATTGTTTTCAAAAATAAAAAAAAGAGAGAGATTAAAAATTAGAAAGAAAAGGAAGTGAGAGAAAAAAGAGTTTCGGTCAAAAGATTTGAAAAAAGGAGTTGTTTGAAACAATGGATTTGAAAAAAAGTTTTATGGCGCAGATGTTATAATTTTTTTTAAATTTTTCGTATTGTTTTTGGAGCTTCGAAAACGAAAATGAAACGAAATTAATCAAAAGCAAAAGTGTGAAGGAAAAATTAAAATCAAAGGTAATATTGTCAAAATTTTGTTCAACTTGGAATACTATCTGCTGGATAGTAATCCAAAGTAGGCGATAAAATTAAAAAAAGTGTTACTATCGAAAAATTTTTATAATAATAGTAACAAAAATTCCACAATAAAAATTCACATTCTTTCCACAAAATTAACCCTCAACAAGCTTTCTGATGAAAAGATACTTATCAACTCCCCTCAAAATTCTTCGTTTTTCAAAATGACTCAATGAAACTTGTTTTTGTTCCTTAAAAAAAATTCAAAATTACAACAAAAAGCATCCCCCTTCAATCTATTTTTTAAAAAAATGGAAAATTGCAGTTGAAAAACAGCTTTTCGACCTTGTTTTTTTTATAAACAAAATCTCTTTTTTTTCAATTTTAAAAATTTGGTGAATCATACTTTTAAAGGAAAAAAATCAACTCCCCAAACAACAACCAGTCATCCTTCTTTTTTAAAAAAAAAAACTAATGATAGAGACATAAAAAATCAAAGAAAAGATTTATCCAACGTTTTTTTTTTCGTTTTTGGGTTTGTAAAAGAATCATCGGCCTTCTTTCTTTTTTCCATTTAAAGCAACCAAAACTATTGCTGCGCAGAAAAAAAAAATATTTATATAAAGCTTTTTGCGTGAAAATGAAAAAAGAAAAGACGTAATGGGAGTGAAAGAGGAGCTTTTTTTTATTGATCCTTTGAGAAATAATTTTTTTTGAAAAAAAAACCAGAACTAAAGAAAGGAATATAAAAAAAAGGAGTTAGACACGATTTTAGAAAAATAAGGATGAGGATGGAAAAAAAGGGAACGAAAGATGACAAGATTATGTAAGCGGAGATAGCGGTCTGACTGGGAAAAGGAAGAAATAGAAATGAGAAGAGTTTTTGAGATTTATCGTTCAAATTGAGGTTATTATCGTTTTATGTTTGAGAAATGATGAGAATAACCTAGAATTTAAAAAATGTTGAAAAAGTATTTCTATCAAAAATGGGAACAGTTATCGTCCAAAAAATGTTACTATCAAAAATCAAATTCAAACTATCGTTGAAAAAATGTTACTCTCGTTTTTCATAGTAACAAAAATTTTATAATCATCGCCAAATCTTATTACTATCAATAAAGAGAGTAACTCAAAATCTGAAAATATTGCTACAAAATTTGTTTTTATCTCTTTCTAACAAAACTAATTTTAATTTCATTGAAAAACATATATTCAAATTTACTCTCTGCCAGTGAAAACTCAAAAAAAATTTTTTAAAATTAAATTAAATTCTTAGAATTATAATTTTCAAATTTTTACAACTATCACTTTTATCTTTCCGTATATTTGAACTTTATTAATCAGACCCGTTTAAAGAAAAAATTTTTTTATTGAAAATAACCGAAAAAAAGACAGGTTTAAAATTTCACTTTTTCGAAAACTATTTTCAAGTTTAATCTTTTCTGTTTTACTTTTTTAAGCAAAAATAAAAAAGATGAAAAGAAAAATATAATTTTCTTTTTTTAATTCTTGCGCATGTGAGAGAGAGATATATCACGCGCCTATCTTTTTTTTTCTTTCATTTTTGCTCCAAACATCGGGGGTATAATTTTTTTATAGATATTTGAAGAAAAAAAAATGAACTGGAAATATTGGAAATATCAGTATATGGGTGTGTGTGTTGAAAGAATGAATGATGACTAAAAAAGTTACTGGCCTTTATCTTTTTTTTTGCCCGTCTGATATAAAAAAGTGACTAATTTGAAAGAAAAAAAGGTGTGATTCAATTTGGAAGCTATTAAGGAGGTGATATGGATTCGGTGGATCAGGGAGGAAATTCTTATTCAAAAATTATAATTATCATAAGTTAAAATTCTTCTGACAATTAGTTTTTTTAGTTATAACATTTTTAAATTTCGATAGTAACCCAGTTTTAAAAAAATTGTTAAATTTGTTACTATCATTTCATAATTTTCGTTGCGAGATCACTTTTTCGAAAACAAAATATTAATCACTTTTCAAAAGCCTTCTAAACTCTAATTCATGGCATTTTTTATCTCTTTCAAAATTTTTAAAATCAAAAATTATCACTTATCACAACTACCATCACACACATCTCTCAAACCACCCACTATTTTAATAAAACAATTAACAAAAAAAAAGTGATGATCAAATGATATGATGACGTTCTTCCCCTTTTTTTTTGTTATCATTTCCATTTTATAAATCAAAAAAAGAAATTCAGAGACTGGTCAGTCACATTTAATTTTTTCAAAGTTAATTAGCAGCCTTTTTTCCCCCTTTTTTTTCTATCAATCATCGTTCATTATTATTTTCTGCTTCAAACTCGTTTCTTTTAAAACAAAACCCATTTATTTTTTTACGCACACGCAAAAAAAAGAAGTTTTATTATTACACAATTTCATTTTCTTTTTTAATGTCTATAATTTATAACAGCTGCTGCTACTGCTACAATAGAAAAACTACAACACTTACTTACGACTATCATTTTATCAATAACAAAAAGTTTTTTTTTCAAAAAAGGTCAAATCATATGACCTCTGATAAATTTTCTCTTTTTCTTATCATTGTTTTACTCCAAGGCCAATTTTTTTTGAATCAACTAAAATTTATTGCTTATTTCATAAATTTTGTTTTAAACAATGAAAAAAGTTTTGTCTATTGTAGTCAGTTGTTCAGGACCCGAACTTAACTTATTGGTATAATGACTTAAAAATAATAAAGGGTTATAAATTACTTTGCAAAAAAATAGCAAAAAAAAATTTCTTCTATTTCTGTCATTACTTTTTCGGTACTTTAACCTTATATATGCCCATAAGACATGATGATAATAAAATTTATTTTTGTACTTTTACAAACACAAATGAGAATAGACATGAGTCTGTTAAGAAAAAAATATGATTCTGATCTTGCGCTTTGAATGGAATTATTTAATTAACTCATATGACTATCATGCAAAAAACAAAATCGGAAAATCAGTTGCATCATAAATTTCTGATTCATTAAAAATTGCAAAAAAAAGTTTAATAAAAATTTCTAGACTTCTTTATTCAAAAAAAATGAATCAAGAATATGAATGTGATAAAAACTTATTTTATAAAAAAATGTTCTTAAAAAAATGTTCGATAGTAATCCAAAATTAACGATAAACTTTAAAAAAGTGTTACTATCAAAAAAGATAGTAATCAAAAATAAACAATAAAAACAAAATTTTGGTTACTATCGCTTTTTTTCAAATTTTTTGAATTTAAATCCATTTTTAACCTTTAAGCTTATAATTGTACTACCGCGAAAAAGAGAGAAAGAAATAAAGTAAATACAAGCATAAACCATCTGGGTTTAAACCTCGTATATTTTTTATTTCTATTTTTTCTCGGATGCATACCAAAAAAAAGTTTAAAAAAAATTTCTAGACTTCTTTAATAAAAAAAAATGGATCAAAAATCTGAATGTGATAGAAACTTATTTTATAAAAAAATATTCTTAAAAAAATGTTCCATAGTAATTCAAAATTCACGATAAACTTCCCATTCGCTTTACTATCATTATTGAATTTATTTCTACAAATTCAATGATTTAAAAAACTAAAAACACAAAAAAAAACTCCGTAAAAACAGCTGCCATGGTTTCAAACTATTTTTTTAAAATATTTAGTTTTCGTTTCAAAACGCTTTACTTTTTGTTTTGTAAACATTT
Organism: Panagrolaimus sp. PS1159; assembly: GCA_963922195.1. Lineage (NCBI taxonomy): Eukaryota > Metazoa > Nematoda > Chromadorea > Rhabditida > Panagrolaimidae > Panagrolaimus > Panagrolaimus sp. PS1159. The sequence continues at coordinate 2,187,022 of CAWUHW010000011.1, read as the reverse complement.
AAAATTTACAAAAAAAAGTTACACATTAATATTCAATGTCAAAGAGATGTCAAGGAAGAAAAAATGTGAGGAAGTATGGGATTAGCGAACGTCAGAGAGAAACAAAAAAAGAAAGAAAGAATAAAGCTAATATGAAGCTTTTTTGCAGTTTCAAAAAAAGAATTTCTAAAAATATCTTATTTTTCAGCATTTTTTTAAAAAAGAGAGAAAACACATAATGGGTATTTTTGAAGTGTTTGAAGAAATTTTTTTGCAAAAAACATTAAGTCAAGGAAAGCCATAAAATGATGTCATCAGAAGAATCCAATTAAAATAAACAATGGAGTTTATTTTAATTGGATTGGAAAAACAAAAATTAAAGTTTTGGGTTAAATGTTTTGGATTTCAAAAAAAATTCGTTTTCACTTGCTTTAAAAAAAATGTATGCTTTTTTGCATTTTAAAAACTAAACATAATACAGGGTGTCCCAACATAATTGCAGGTTTGTTTTGGCTGGCAAATTTTTCTTTTTAAAGATAACCAAAAACAGATTTCACAATTAAACTCAACATGCTTTAGGAATTTTTTTAAGCTCATAAAAATTTTCAAGAAAAAATTGGAATTTTAACCCTTTAAAAAAATTCTGATTTAGACAGTAACATTTAAATTTTCAGAAAATTTTTCACAATTACTATCACTTTTTTTATTGGAGCGGTTTTTCAAAAAACCGCTCCAATAGCTGACGGTTTTTAGTGATAGTAATGAAAAAAAACGATAGCAAAAATTTTCAGTTGCTATCATTGCTGAAAAATTAGAATATCAGATATCCGGAAAATTTCACGCCATTAAAAATCCCACGATTTATCGAACACAACTGTGAAATCCGTTTTCGACTTTCTTAAGAAATAAAAATATGACAGCTAAAACAAAACCGGCAATTATGTTGGGACACCCTGTATAATAAAGACAAAATTTTCTTAAACAGAAAACCGAATAAATTAAAACTCTAATTTTTTTATTATTTACTTATTTATTTTCCTTTATTATTGCAGAATGGAATAACGCCATTAATGAAAGTTGCGGGAAAAGGTTTCTATGATGCATGCATTTTGCTCATTGATGAAGGCGCTGACGTGAACGCTATTAAACCGGTTCGTTTTTTTTCGTCTTTTTTTTCTATTTAAAATTTATGGTTTTATTTATTTTTGGGTGTTAAAAACCAAAACAAAGAAGATGAAAAAAGTAATAATTGGAATGATAAAAATTAGAAAAAAATAGCAAAAGTAAAATTTTTTTCAATAAAATTAAACTCTGAATTTTACTGAAAAACAATGAATTTAAATTCTTTCAAGATTATTGAAGACAATAATAATAGATTTCTCTAAAAACAGCTTAAAGCTATATTTGTTGAGTATTTATGAGGGCGGAAAAAGAGCTTATCAAGAATTTGTAAAACTAGAGACTTGCAGACTTTTTGTTTTTCAATAATATTATATTGACCGCTCACTTTCGCGCATTTTTTTTATTTTATCTGACTCAGAAAAAAATTTTGCATCTGATAGGCAGAATTTCAAATTGGGGAATAGAGGGGCAAAAAATTTGGCAGAAAAAATTGCTGTAGTTTTATTTTTTCTTTATCAATTATCGTTTTTATCAGCATTTAACTTAATAATTTTTTTACCAATTCGTATTAATATTAACGTTCTGCATTTTTTGGTACCAAAATTATGTTTATTGCACATATTTGAAAAAACGGTACACATCCCTATATAAAACAATAAAAAAATTTAAATTGGATTTTAGCAGCTTAAAGTTCAGGGTTCAAAAATGTTGCTATCAAAATGAGACTAAACGAATTGTTGAAAATTGTCTAAATTTATTTACTCTGTTCCATTTGTGAAAAACAATGAAATCAACATATTGTAACCTCCTAAAAATGATTCCAAAAAGCTAAACCTTTACAAACGTTTTTTTCAACATTTAAATAAAACGTTCAAAAATAGAGAAAAAATTCCAATTGACCAACACGAAAAAAAGAAGCAATGATTCCGGATTTCTCTTCTTTTTTTGCAATTCATTTTTTTTTTCTAAAGCAATCTTTCCGGTCTGTTTAATGGACGCCTCTTTTTCATTTTTTGATCTCTATTTTTTTCAAGCTTTTTTCCTGAATTTGAAAAAAAAATTGTTGTTATCCTGTTAGTCACAAACAGCCCATTTTTTCCATGAAAAAATGTTTAAAAAATTGTGTTCCGGTCAGTCAATTTTTAATTGATTGTAAATACAAAAAAAAGTTGTTCTCAAAAAAATGTATGAGTGGAAAAAAATTTAAATGTGAAAAACGCTTTCTTAAAAAAAGTTTAAATCAGAGCCATTTAAAAAAGGATATATAAAAGCTTAAATAATTTAACAAGCAAAAAAGCGGAAATTGCAGTTTAAAATAACAAATGGATGGAAAGAATTTTTGCTAAAAAAAAGTTCTATCGCATAACCTTGGTTTTATTCACGGTCTCTTTTGCCATCCAGTTAAGACGGACTTGACATAAAATGATGCAAAATAGCATCATTTTATGTCATAAAAATCCAAGTATTCAAAAGTGGAACTTGACATAAAATGATGCAAAATAGCATAATTATGATTAAAAATCATATCCCAGTTGATTTTAAGTCATTTTATGAAGGTGCGGTAAAAATTCAAAATTCAGAAAAATGACGTAAATTTGCATATTTTGGCCCAAAATAATAAAATCAACCTGAGATATGAAAAATCTACCACCAGAAGTACTACCTGTATGCTAACTTTTGGTAATAAAAAATTGTAGCTACCCTTTAAACTAATAATTTGGCTGCACTTTGAAAACTTCAATAAAAATGAAAAAAAAAACGCATTTTTGGAACTGTTTTCCCCATTCTGACCTTATTAGAGCTTGAAATAAAATTTTACCAATTTGTGCCAAAAAAAACATTATAAAATATCATTTTTGAAGGATTTTGTGCAAAAAATTTTTCGGATTCTGAATCCGGCTCCAGAATCTTCAGAAGTATCTGAAATCAGGATGCACTCATCTGATATCACTCAGGGAATTTCATGCTACATTTTGATACCAAATCACCCCCTACAAAGCTTTTTCGCAAAATTCACCTTAACCGGACAAAATAGAGGTAAAACAGAGACCGTGGCTATTCAAAAGTATGGCAGATAATGTAATAAAAAAATAAGCTCGTCTGCAATAAAGAGAAAACTAAAAAATGACTTCGATTCAATTCTTTCATTTAAAAAGGCGGAGCATCGATAAATACGAGACATAAACAAAACAAATGAAAAACATTGTGTTTTGATAAACAAAATTTTATTATACACTTTTCTAATATTTAGAAATCGTCACTTTTCAATTTTTAACCCCCTAAAAACAGATCAAAAATCTTCAAATATGACTCATTTCTTTAAACGATCAAAAATTCAAGGATGATTCTTCCTTCTTCCTTTTTTTCTTAACCTCAAAATCTCGATATTTTTTGATGCAAAAAAAATGCAAAATGACACACACGGCGGCCGTTTTCTACATTCAAAAAGCAATAACCTGTAATTTATTTTTTTTGAACGGAAAAAAACTATTATTCTCCGTTCAAATTCCGATAAAGAGTTACAAAAAAAAGAAGAGGAGTGTCAAGTTTGACATTGGAATTTTTTGGGTCATATTTTTAGATAAAATATATTTTTTATAAATTTTCAAAACTAAAAAGTGGATTTTCTTCTTTTTGGGAAACAAAACTTTAAGCTTTCAAAATACAATAAAACACCAAAAACTAAAATAGGGATGTGCACCGTTTTTTTTAAATTGTGCAATAAACATTATTTTGGTATCAAAAAATGCAGAATCTAAATATTAATACGAATTGGTAAAAAAATTATTAGGTTAAATGCTGATAAAAATGATAACTGATAAAGAAAAAATGAAACTACCGTAATTTTTTTATCCGAATTTTTTGCCCCTCAATTCTCGAATTTGAAATTGTGCCTATCAGATGCAGAATTTTTTCTGAGTCAAATAAAATAAAAAATAAATGCGCGAAAGTGAGCGGTCAACATTTTACTATAGAAAAACAAAAGTCGCAAATTGTTTCTGCACGTCTCTAAACAAAAATACAAAAAGTAAAATACAAAAAAAAACAGCTGTAACAAATGTATCACCGTTTTTACACATAATTTTTTTTCTCAAGTATACACTTGTTACTATTATTTATTTTCAAACTTTTACTTTTTACTTTCATTCATTTCTTCTTTTTTCCTTATTTACAAAAAAAAACTAGTCATATTTTTTAATACTCTGTAAAAAACAGAATTAATCTTTCTCACATTTTAAGATTTCTTTTTTTTTCACAAAAAATTTTCTCTTCATTAAAAATTTAAAACATCTGTTTTTTTTGCCCTCATTTAATTTTATCCTTTATTTTTTTTAAAAAAAGAAATCCTTAAATAACGAGGTTCAAAACGATTAAAGAATTTTATTTTTTTTTTCAAATATAAAATGCTGATTGTTTAATAAAAGAAATTTAGATTAGAGGAAAGTGAAGTGGAATAAAAAATGAACGCGAACACGGAAAAAATCACACTCAATTTTTTTTCTAAACAAATCAGGAAGAAAACGGAGCTTCTTCCTTCTTTTTTGACCATTCAATTCTGTTTTTTTTTTGGTTCTCTATTTTGTTTAGCTCTTTTTTATGTATAATATGGAAAAAAGAGAGAAATAAGTGGATTGAAAAGCAAATGACAAAAAGTAAACAAATACTTTTTTTTTAACACGAAAGAAAATCGAATAAGCTAAACAATGTAATAATATAAAAAACGTAAAGCAATAGTATGATTTTTTGAGGATAATAATGTTTACTCATTTCAGGGATTGAAAATCGGGCCGAAAAAGTCGGCCGGCCCGGCCAGGGGCCTAAAATATGACGGCCGGCCCGGCCCGTCGTCGGAATTTTCTCGGCCCGGCCGGCCCTAAAATATTTCAAGTTTTTTTAAAAGTTTTTTAGAATATTTTTCGAAACCTGCAGCTTGCAAAAAATAGTTTTTTGCATCTTTTCTCATCAATATGAATTAATATAACAATGATTCATAGTGATGAGAAAAGAAAAAGTGCGTACTGCGCACACCACAAACATAAAAACTACCAAAAAACAAAATTTGAAAAATATGCCGGGCCGGCCCGCGGGCTTCTTAACGCGGCCCCCCCCCCGGTCCAGAATTACTAAGGCCCGCCCGGCCCGGGGGCGGGCCTCATTTTCAATCCCTGACTCATTTTATGACAATGCTGTTAACAATGGTATTTGCATAATTTTGAACTTTTACGCTTTGGTGGAAATTACTGGATCACAAAATACTGGCCCTCACTAAAACCCAATCCAATCCAAGTTCCAATCCAATCCGATCCAAGAAAAACATTTGGATTGGATTGGTTTTTAGTGGATTGGATTGGAACTTGGATTGGATTGGATTTTAGTGAGGACCCAAAATATTAAATTTTTAAAAAAATATTTGAGAATAATTTCAATGATTACATCTTACATTAAAGGGAGTGAACAGTTTGATATAATTTTTCTTTTTAACATCTTATTTTCGAAATGTCATGAACGTGACGATCAAGGTCTTTTTCTATTGTTCTATTGCCTGATTATATGGTTCATGCAGTTTCGAAAAAAAATGTTAAAATGAAAAATTATATCAAATTGTTCACCCCCTTTAATAAAAGATGTAAGCATTGAAATTAATCTCAAATATTTTTTTCAAAGATTAATATTTTGTAATCCAGTAATTTTCAACGAAGCACAAAAGTTTAAAATGTCGTATTGCCAGATTATCAAGTTCGTGCAGTTTCGAAAAAAAATGTTAAAATGAAAAATGTACCAAACTACTCCTTTAAATTTCGATAAACCGGAAAAATACATTATAAGCTTTTTATTAAAATTATAGCAAAGCCTTAAACCCAAAACAAACTGAACTTTAAGTTGCTAAATTCCAATTTTAATTTTTTTAATGATATTGAAAAATGCTATTGTTTTATAAATCCCTGATATACTCTTTTTTTTCCACCCTCATAAATACTTAACAAATATAGCTTTAAGCTGTTTTTAGAGAAATCTATTATTATTGTCTTCAATAATCTTGAAAGAATTTAAATTCATTGTTTTTCAGTAAAATTCAGAGTTAAATTTTATTGTAAAAAATTTTACTTTTGCAATTTTTTTTCTAATTTTTATCATTCCAATTATTACTTTTTTCATCTTCTTTGTTTTGATTTTTAACACACAAAAAAACTATTAATAACGCAAAATTTCCATATTTTAGGATGGTGCAACAAGTCTCATGTTTGCATCTCAATATGGACAATTAGAAGTTGTTGAACTTTTGTTAAAAGAAGGCGCAAAATCTAATTTACGAACAAAAGTAATCTTTTATTCTTCTTTTATGTTTCCTTACAAAAATCCAAGAGAATACATTTTTAAGGAAGGTGGAAGTGCATTATTATCTGCGGCACAAAATGGTAAATCACAATGTTGTAAACTTTTACTTACAACCCCTTCTTCGCAATCTGATGTAAATGAATGCTTAAATGATGGAGCAAATGGAATATTTTTATCTGCACAAAATAATCATTTACAAACTTTAAAAGTATTAAAAGAGCATGGATGTTTAAGTGGAAAAGCAAGAAGCGATGGAACAACTCCATTATGGATTGCCGCACAATTGGGACATGATAATATTGTTCAAGAACTTTTATCCTATGGTGAAGAAGATTTTGAAAAGGCAAATAATGGTGCAACTGCATTATTTAAAGCATCACAAAAAGGTCATGAAAAAGTTGTAAAAATATTGCTTGAAAATAAACCAAATCTTGGATTGTTAAAGGTACTGTAGCTGCACTATAATCAAAAAAATTTCTTTGTTTACAAATTTTTTTTAATTAAACATAAACTTTTATTTCTTTAGAATGGTGAAACTTGTTTACACGCTGCTGCACTATTTGGAAATTTGAGTATCGCAAAAATGTTGATCAATGCTGGAAGTGATCCTAGACTTCCCAATCGAGTATGAAAAAAAATTATAAACAAAGTTTTATCAATTTTTTATTTTCAGTTTGGTGAAACTCCGTTAGATCTTGCAATTCAAATGAATTATGAAGAAATTGTTGAATTTCTTAAAAAAGCTAAAAGTATCCACAAATAATTTATATATTTCTACAAAAGCAATCTATCTATTCACAACTACCATAACCAATGACAGTATTGTACTTTTTCATGACAGTCTTATGTGTAAACAATCACAATTTAATAATAAAGAAACTTTAATTTAGCAATTTTTGAACAAATCTCAAAAAATTTTAATCCTACAGTATCCAGTTTTTCAAATATGAATAAATTTTTATTTTCAATAATCCAAAAAAGATAAAACTCAACAAAAAAAGAAACAATTTTAAATAAGCTAATTTTTTAACGCCGTTTAATCCATTTTTCTACATGCTTTGAAACTCTTCCAGAGTTACGACGGCCACCTTTTGTACTTTCTTGCAAAAGTAATTCTTTAAAATTGATTGATGGTTGAACCATTGCTGATGGAGCTGGAGTTGATGCTGCTGCAACCACTTTTAACTTAACATCTCTAAAAATAACAAACTTCAGCAAACATTTTAACAGCTTAAAAATGCTTAACACTTAAAATTAGCAGGAAAATAGTTTTAAGCATTTGAAAAAACTTCAAGTGCTAAAAAACCACGTTTTACAAATATATTTCTCTTGCAAAAGACCATCCCCACAAATATCCCCCAAAAAAAAAATGCCAAAACTAACTCAGTTTCAACTTGATAAATTCCAGGGCCTTCTTTCTTGATTTTTCGTTTCTTTTTTTTCTTTTCTGGTAATGGAACATGTTCTTTTTGTTCAGATTTTTTCGTCGATACTTCTTCTGGCATATCATCATCATCATCTTCGTCATCATCTGTTGGAACATCTTCTTCACCACCTTTATCAAGGAATAATTCTTCTTTGAATGGTTCATCCAAAAAATGTTTTCGACGTTCACGAACTTTTTCTTCTTTTGATTTTGGACGTTGTTCTAAAAAGAAAGAGGTTAATAAAGCTTTGAAACATTCTAAAAGCAACTTACTTATTTTTCCCATGATTAGTTAACAGAAAATATAAAAACGAAGTAAGGAATTCAATAAACTAAAATAATAATTAAAAAAGTGTTTGAAAATATTTCGAGTTTTTTCCGAAACTTTTATCTTTCATTATTTTTTTCAAGGACATTTTGCCAAAAGAAAAAACATTTAAAAATGGAAAAAACTTGAAACATAACGATTTTTTTACAGTAAACTTCGATTTTAACAAAGAAAAAATATTACCAATGATAAAAACAGGTAAAAGAAATAAAAATGACACAAGTAGGAAAGAATATTAGTAATTTATTCAATTTAAACAAATTAACAAAAAACCCTGAAATCTCTGTTTTGCATTTCAAAGAAGCATAAATTAAAATAAACCTGAGATCATAAAAAAATGAAAAACAAGAAAAAAAGAACTATAGGAAAAAGAGATATTTTTAATATTGATTATTCAGCCATGGCGTTGAACCATGTAAAGATGTTTGATAACTATTTCGTCGAACAGATCCCATTCCTTGTGTTGCATTTCTTGGCAAAGAACGTTCTCTTTCACGTCGTTTTGATGGTGGTGGAGGTTCATCTCTATAATCAAATGGTCGAGATTTTCGGGATCGTGGAGGTGGAACTGATGGCGGAGATGGATATGCTCTTACAGGAGCATGTAATGGAGCTGGAACAAAATCACGTCCACCGACTCCTTCCATGTATAAAACTTCTTTAAGTTCAATATATCGTTGTTCATTATTTACATGAGCATAATTTGAAGCATTGGATGCAATAAATTGTACCAACCCCAATACAATAATAAATGCACCAATAAATCCAACAATATTCCATGAAAATACTGTAGTTGTAACAGCACAAAATTGTTGAACATTTCCACCACAAAGTTTCAAATCCTAAAAGGTTAAAACTAATAAGATAAAAAATAACAATACAAAAACATACAGGATTAGAATATTGTTGTACCAAAGGTTTAAAGACATCAAAATCTAGGCAATTGCTTTCTGAATAATCTGTGAGCGAAGAACAAAGTCTTGAAAAAATATAATAAATAAAGCTTAAAATTGCTGTTATTGCAACAATAAGCACCCATAAAATATTAAGTAAATATGATACAATAATTGCTATAGCACATATAATACGACCTCCACGTCTTGAATCTTTTCTTTTATATACTTCTTCCCGTGTTGAACCAGTTGATAAAACACCAATCAAAAGAAGGAATAATGAAAAAATTGCCATTAAAACAGCTAAAATGATAAATGCAAGATGAACCTGAAAATGAAAAGGATATTAATTTTGAGCTAAAAGAAAGCTTCGAAGATATAAATTTTAATGTATAATCAAAAATAAAATATTCTTACTTGCTCCAACCATGGAATATTTGTAATATCTAAAGCTCGACGAGCTTGTTCAATTGTTGCATTAAATGACCAAATCATCATTGTTGCAAATAGTATTACTCCAATTAAGCACATCATAAATGCCATTACAGATGCATATGGAACTCTTGAAATGCATCCATCTTTTGATGGATATGCAGGAACTGCATCCACGAGTTCACTATTAAGAGAATCTCGCCGATACATGGCGAAATTACTGTAAAAAAAAGAGATTTACATTTTAAACAAATGTCAAAAAGAAACAGTAATTGTGGAAAAAAGATCAACAAAAAAAAGTTGAAAAGGTTTAACAAAGTTCATTCGCGCACGTTGCATGCATTTTTTACTAAATAATTCTTTTAAAAAGTTTTTATCAAAGTTTAATCGTTTTTCGAATCCTTTAAAAAAATTTAATGATTCATAACTTTTCTACAAGCCTTTATTATTTATTGATTGAATGTCCACTTTTTTCAAGCTGCAGCTGCTGGCCACGGGACATGAATCATTCATTCATCACATTTTTGGAAAAAAAGCAAACAAAACTCTGACGCATCTTTTTTTTTTGCTTCTCCTCCACAAAAAAGGTAAAAAAAATTTTTTTATTAAAGCTATCTACAAAGCCGATGGTCACCTTTTTTTCTTAAAGAATGAATGAAGGAAAAAAAGAAGACCGAAGATGGTTAGTATAAAATTTTTTTTGAACGACACTAAACAAACAAACTGCGGAAAAAAGGTGTACAAAAAAAATGTATAAAAAAAAGAAGCAGCAACAGAATTTTTTATCGATTTCAAATATGCAAATTGTAGTTTGTCAACAAACTGGAAAAAAAAAGGAATGAATGAAGTGACCAATGGCTACTTGCTAACCCTTTTTACACTTGTTGCCATAGCAATGTGCTAATTTAAAATGTATTTGGGTTTGTTTTGAGGTTAATTTTTTGCATTTTAAAAATGTATTCCTAGATGAAAAGGGTTTTTAGAATCGTATTTAATATTTTTTTATCAAAAAATTTTGCTATCAAAAAATGTTTTATAAAAAGCAATCGCTTCTTGACTTGATTTTCGGCCCCCCGAAGACAAGCGTTGATGGCGCAGTCGGTAGCGCGTAAGACTGTAGTGCGTTTACTTTTACGGGTTCAATTCCCAAAGCCATTGATGAAAGTTTTCCATGCACCACTCGGAGATTTGCTGACGATTATGGAATTCCACTTTTGGCTGAGGCTTTTTTTGCGATTTTATAATTTCTTTAAATCCCCTTTTCAAAAATAAAAAAAATTCAAATTTGTTCAAATAAAAAAAATTTGCAGTTCTATTAAAATTAAGCATACTGAACTACGACCACATTATAGAGCCTGAAAGAAAATGTGCTACAGTTCTGCTTTTTTCAAAAGTTTTGATCGTCAGGTTCATTCATTCGAAAAAACGAAATAAGTTAAGCGTCCGCCTCCTTTAAAACAATAAACGTGTAACTTCATGAGTATGATATAATTTTTATGTATTTTTAAATTAAATCGTTATTACAGACAACAAAGATGTCATTTCATGAGTGTTAAAACACAGTTAACAAAAAAAAATTTTTTGTTTAATATTTTATAAAGCTTTTAAAAAAAAGATAGAAAAAGGGGTTGGATTTGTCTGATATTTTTTTCATACACGTATCATAATCAAATATCTGAATTATTATCACCTAATAATTAACAATATTTATTGTAAAATGATTTTGGATTAAATTCATAGTTTGGATCACACCAGATTTTAAAAAAATGTAAATTATCTGCAGCGATAAGCATAAGCATATATAGGAAACTCATGAAAATGAAGAAGAAATAACCATATTCAAAATAATTAGTATGGTCGTAATAAAGATAAATGCATAGTGGTATAATAATAAATATCAGATGATACTGCTGAGTGTACCATATAACAGCACAGATGTATGTTATAGCAGAAGAAATGGGCACATTATCTCCTGTTTCTTCACGATATAAATAATAAAAAGCTTTAATCGGGAGAACATAAATAAGCGACTGATATGCTTTAACAAAACTGTTTGAATGCGTTTTATGATATTGTTCAAATAAATTTTTCACTCTGGACTTTAAGCATTTTCTTTTCAACTGTGACAAACGCTAAAAAGAAAAACTTTAATTTTAGATAAAAAAAGACAAGAAAGAGTTTAGTATCGTGGAATTTAAATTGTACTATAGGGTTCGCATTTTAGTTAGCTAATGTTGCCGCCCAAACCATACTGAACAAGTTTTTTATGCAAAACAACAATATTTTTACGCAAGGAAGAGAATTGTTTGAATCATTTGCCAACAAAAAGAAAATGTTCTAAAGCTGTGGAAAAATAGATAGGTTTTTTAATCAAAACAATTTATTCAAATAAGAAAATTGGATAATCCAGAATTTGTAGGAGATTGAGGCGCAGCGAAATATCATACCAAGAATTTGGAGCATAAAATTTTGGGCATTTTGCAGACGTCATACAAAAACGTGGACCGAATGAATGCGATGCAGTTCTTATAAAATATTTGAGTGTTTTTTTTAAAGTTACCTGTATTGTTGAATTATTGATAAAATTAAAATTGCGTTTAATGTGATTAAAATTAGTTGGAATTGGAGTATAATGTGTAACAATCTGAAAAATTTTGCCGATATAAATCTGACAAAAAATACAATAAAGTAAAATTACGTTAAATAAATCTTGGACATCTTTTCCAGAATTTTTAAAGTTTTTTTGAAAAATTAATTCAACAAATTTACACGGTTCATTGCATGAACGGGGAACTTCAGACTCTTGTTCATGGTAGTAAGCCGGCATAAAAACCGTTGAAAAATGCATAAACATAAGAAACGCAAGTGATATCATAAATTTAGTAAACTGAGTTACGTGGCGAATTTTTCGTCTTCGATGACATTCACAAAGTCGATGCCTCCACATGGCTGCTAAAAAAAATGGCATGAACAACCTATCTTTTATACTTGTTTGCATTGGTCACAAAAGCTTTTTAATCAATAGTTTTTCTAAGGTCAATTATTTCTATTTTTTTTTTCGAAAATCCAATTTATAAAAATCATAAATAAATTTATTTTTTTAAAAAAAATTTCAAAAAGCACCATTAAACAAAAACTTAGCACCAAAAATAAATTACAAAAAAATAACAAAGATAAATATAAAAATTTTGTAAACCTTTAAAAAATGTGACATTAAAAATAAATTGATAAAACAGAAAAAAACCTCGTTTAAAATTTTTTATAAATACATTTGCCTTAAATTAGCACCATTTTTTCCATTATTTTCAAAAAATCGAGCTTTTTGGAAGGCACGAAGCCCTTGTTCATTCTTAGTTTTACTTCAAAAAGGTACCCGAAGCATAACAAACAAAATATATGATGAGTTTGTAAATTATAATATAAGCATTCTTTTTTTATTTGTTAACCCTGGAGGAGCAATAAAGGTAATAACAAACAAGAAGCAATGGACTTAAATAAAATATAAAAGACATATTTTACATTCTTTTTGAAACTGGTAATTGATTAAAAAATTTGAAATTTTTGGTATTTTTAAATTTTTTTAGAATTTTGCTATTGTCATTTTTTTGCCTGCGTTTATTGCAAAAATTAAAAACCCAATAATGCCTTAAGTAACATTACCACGTTTTTTTGAGGTCGTAGATCATTCCGTCACAGACTCACATTTCAAGGGTATTTTTTTTCATAAAATCTAATATTTTTGGAGCAAGTTTGGTATTTGTAAAAGTTAAAAATTGCCGCGTCATTTGTCTAGTGGTGAGCGCAGTTGGAGAGAGGCCGGAAGATCCCGGGTTCGATCCCGCTCGCGGCCACTTTGACATGTGATGACGGGAGCTCGGTGGATCCGAGGTTAAAACGAATTCCATGGATGGCAACCAGGTTAAACGGCAGCCACTTCTTAGAAGTTATCTGACCATTAGGGTCATATAAGATATTCACGGGTATATCGCTTTAGGGAATCAGCAGGTGTTAGGGCGTGCACATACTAAGTTTTTTTTTAAACAAGATTCAACATCTTCTTTGAATATGTGCTTTAAAAATGTTATTTCTCCATTATCTGATGATAGAGCATGTAAGCCATTCATAAAATTTCTTCATAATAAATATCTTACAGCGAAACAATCAAGACTTAACGACGGGTAACCTGTCAGGTTCTATTTCCATTTATTTATAAAACAAATAAATAATATTATTAATATCGATTTTAAATCATAATATTTTATGGAAATGCATTCTTTTAATACATATCATATTTAGTACTACTTAATTTATTTATTTATTCATTATCTAAATTAAGTTTTAAAATAAGTTTCACCAATTTTAAAACTTAATGAATCTATGGATCGACAAAATGAAATTTTTATGTGCTAAATTTCTTTATTTTCTGATTTTTTCTAGTGCATTCTTTTACCAACCTTTACTGAGAGCTATACGTGTTCTTGCTTGTTGTTGAGGATGCTTAAGCTTTTTTTGAATGCCCGTTGTCTCTTAGATTATCATGAATATTGCTGAAGAATTTCTTCTTCCGGCTTTGGAAGTTAAATCCATAGAAGATGAAAAACGTGATTCTGTTAGAATCGCAAATATTTGTGCTGCTAAATCTGTTGCCGACGCTGTCCGGACGTCTCTTGGTCCACGTGGTATGGATAAAATGATTCAAGCTGCTGATGGCGAAGTTACAATTACAAATCATGGTGCAACAATTCTTAAACAAATGTCTGTGATTCATCCAACTGCTCGTATGGTTAGGATTTTTTAAAATCATAATATTTTATGGAAATAAACGGTACTTGCCACTATAATACAATATTTTAGCTTGTTGAACTTTCTAAAGCACAAGATATTGAAGCTGGTGATGGTACCACAAGTGTTGTCGTTATGGCTGGAGCTTTGTTAGATGCTGCAGAAAAAGCTTTAGATATTGGCATTCATCCTACAACAATCTCTGATTCATTTCAACGTGCTGCTGCTCATGCTATGCAAGTTTTGGAAGAGATGTCTACCCCGGTTGATTTGGAAAACGAAGAAGAACTTATTGAACTTGCTTCAACATCTTTAAACCCAAAAGTTGTTTCACAAAATTCAAATGGTTTATTGAAATTAGCTTTAAAGGCTGTTAAACAGATTATTGATCCTGAATCTCCTGATAATGTTAATTTAAATATGATTAAATTGGTTAAAAAGCTTGGTGAAACTGTTGAAGAATCTGAATTAATTGATGGGACTTTGATTGAACAAAAGTCTATGGGACATGGTGGACATTCTCGTATTGAAAAGGCCAAGATTGGCTTGATTGAATTCCAATTTTCTCCTACAAAGAGTGATGTAAGTTTACTATTACATTATACCTTAACAACGTACAAAAGTTTAGATTGAAAATCAAGTCGTCATTAATGATCGTAGAGAACTGAATCGAGCAGAGAAGAAATATGTAATTGATTTATGCAAACAAATACAAAATGCTGGTTGCAATGTTTTACTTATTCAAAAATCACTCCTTCGTGACGCTTTTTTGAATCAAAAAGCTTTAGAAACTTTTGAAAAAATGAAAATTATGATTGTAAAAGATATTGAACGTGAAGATATTGAATTTTATTCAAAGATTTTTGGATGTCGTCCTGTTGCATCTATTGATCATTTTGTTCCTGAAGCTCTTGGAACTGCGGATTTAGTTGAAGAAATTCGTACATCATCTGATGAAGCCGTAATCAAGGTTACAGGCCTACAAAATCCTGGACAAGCTGTATCAATTCTTCTTCGTGGTTCAAATAAACTTGTTCTTGATGAAGCTGATCGTTCACTTCATGATGCACTTTCTGTTATTCGGTGTTTGGTAAAGAAGAAGGCATTATTACCTGGTGGTGGAGCACCTGAAATGGAAGTTGCTGTTAAATTACGACAAGTTGCTTTAACAAAACAAGGTGCTGAACAATATTGTTGGAAGGTATGTTATTGTTGATAGATACTGTAACATTTTTAAAATAATGGTTTTTAGGCATATGCAGATGCAATGGAAATTATTCCGTATACCCTTGCAAAAAATGCTGGCTTTAGCCCATTTGAAACTGTTAAATTATTGCGACGACAACATGCTAAAGGTAAAAAAGATTTCGGTATTAGTATTGTTAAAGGCGCTGTTACAAATATTAAAGAAGAAAATGTTCTTCAACCCCTTCTTGTAACATCATATGCAATTATGCAAGCATCTGAAACTGTTCGAAGTATTTTAAAAATTGATGACATTGTAAGTTGTTTGTTCTTTTATCTTAATTGCCCTTGAAATACCGCACGTATACTATTTTTAGATAATTAAACCACCAAAAACAACAATGCCAAAAGTTAAACGAAAATTTGATTCTAATATTGTAAGTTCTTTTTTATATCTTTTTATTTTCGTAATACGATATTACAATATACAATACCCGTCGATACTTTGATTCCAGCGCATGCGCTTTTTATGTGCGCTCTTCTCGCGAAAAGATTTGCGATTGAAAAAAATTCTCCCACGAAAATCGCATGCGCTTGGAATCAAAGTATCGCCGCACATTGTATATGCTACTAAGATTCCTTCCATATTTCTGGTTGTATCAAGAGCACTGAAGAAGAAAGTGTCTGGGGTTAATTTTTGTATTCAATCCAAGATCCGACACAAGATCTTGAATGAGACCTCTTATATTCAAAAATTTCTAATTCAATGACATTTTGTTGTAATTAAATCAGAAAACTAGAGAACAAGTCAAGATAAGAATAAGGTAATCTACCTTGTTCTTTTCGTTTTCGGCCAGTCAATAGTAAAACGATGAAAAAATGGAAAAATCAAATAAATTATCTCATTTCCAGTATTTTTCGAAATTTTTTAAACGAAATTTACTTTTATTATAGTTTTCCAAAATCTATGATTCCGATGAAAGACAATAATGTTTGAATATATATATACATAAACAGATGAAGGATCATTGTTTGCAAAACTCTTTATAGTAAATAAATATCTCTTTTTGTAACCAAAAAATCTTAAAAATGAAATAATTTTTTGACCATAGTCAAGTTTTATAAAATATTTTATTGTTACACCATAGTATATTTAAAATTAACGAAAATCGAGGAGAAGAAAACCCGAAACAAATTTTATAACTAAGTGATCATGTCATAGCTTTTATTATTTAATAATTTGCCCCCAGAAATAAAGAAATTGTTTTTAGATCCTGTGTTTAATGTTAATTTTACTTTCCATTACTGCCATTGCCAGTTTCATTATGTATGGTATTTTGTATTATTCCACGAAAGATACTACATAATATAATAAATAAAATAAAGTAAATTATCATTTTTCAAATTATTGAAACCTGAAATATCGTTATAATTAGATGTTATGTGTTTTCTTCCATGCAGGAGCACCGCTTTTCCTGTAGGATACAATGTAAAAGCTTTAATAAACAAACTTTTACATTATACTGTACATATGACATCATTCGAAAGAAGAAAAGTCTTATTTATTTTGGTAGCAAATTTTTATTTTGGCATAAATTTCGACAACGTGCCGTCGAGCAGTGTGGCTGTTTTCGCCAGGGTTTGTACGAAAATAATAATACGACACAAAGATTAACGATGCATAATCAACCAAAACTTTTGTAGTTAATAAAAATTATTTTTTAGTGCTTTATAATTGGTGGCCTTATTTATGGCATATTTTTTGGACTTCCACCAGCCATATACATGGCAACTATAGAACAATGGGTTTATGTTGGAATTGGAGTAGCCGGTGGAATTCTCGACACCATTTTTTACTCCATTGGTTTATGGTTATGGTGGAATAAGAATTAAAGTTGCTTATTATTTTGCAAATTTTGTTATTTTGAACAATTAATAAATGTTTGGTCTCATCTTTTTTCTATTATTTTTGTTTTATTATATTTTTAATGACATCTTTGCTTTTTTTAAGCTTCTGTTTTTCTTCCCCGCTGTGATATACCAAAATATTTTGTTTTGCTGTTGCTTGTATTAATAATAAAAAAATTTATTTTTTTAAAAAAAATTTCAAAAAGCACCATTAAACAAAAACTTAGCACCAAAAATAAATTACAAAAAAAAACAAAGATAAATATAAAAATTTTGTAAACCTTAAAAAAATGAGACATTTAAAAAAAAATTAATAAAACAGACACAAAAACCTCGTTTTAAATTTTTATAAATACAAAGGAAAGATATAAATACTATATTACGGTGAATTATGCAAAAAAAATGATATACCCTGGATAATATTTTCAAAAGTCAGTTTAGAGTTAATTCTTTTTATTCAATTTTCATCAGTTGTTGTAAGACCAGTTCCATTCATTTTAGTAATAAAATCAAATCCAAAACGTGCCAATGCCAAATTCTTTCTCATTGATGCAATTTCAAGATATGAATCATGTGGAGTTGATTTAACAATTCCATTTTGAAGATATCGAAGATATGTTAAAAGATCACATACTGCTGTAATCTGAAATCAATACAAGCATTTAGAAATTGTATTAGAAAAAACTACAGTAACCCTAATCCTTATCAAACATAAAATCTGCCCAAAAACAAAACATACCCGATTTCTTGCTTGCAAAGAAATATAAACCCATTCATTTTCCATTTCTGTCTTCAATCGATATGGACAAAGCTTTTCAATTTTTGTTAATTCACAAATTTTTATTGTTTCATTTAAACATGGTTCCATTTCAAGGGTATTCTTTTTAATAGAATCTAATATTTTTAAAGCAAGTTCAGCATTGGTAAAAGTTAAACATGGTTCAACATCTTCTTTAATAACACGCTTTAAAAATTTTGTTTCTCCATTATCTGATGATAGTGAAATAGAGGATGACAGCCATTCATTAAATTCTTCAAAATAAATTGGATCAACTTCAACTTCTTCTTGGGAAATAGAGGCTGAAGATTTTGATGATTTAATTGGAGTTAAATGTAAACTGCTACTTTTTCCTTTTGTTGGAGTTAAAGAATATACTTGAGATTCAGATTTTTTATCTAAAATTTAAAAAAATGTTTAAATTAATTTTTAAAGTATCCCCTCCAAAAAAAACTTGCGTCCAAATCGATCTTTTAGCGTTCTTTTTGATGGAGATTTTACAATATCTTTTAATGCTTTAACTTCAGCTTGTAAAAGATCAACTTTAAATAACGCTTCATTCAACAATTTTTCAGCTTGTCTTCTTTTTGCTTCTGCTTCATCTGCAACATGATAAGCTTGCTAAAAAAAATCAACATTAAACAAAAATTCCAAAAAAAGAAAGTTAAACAAACCTGAAAGAGAGTTTCAGTTAAATCTTGAACTTCATTATCCAAAGTTTTTTGCATTTTAAGTAACTTTTGACATTCTGCATCAGATTTTGCAGCTACTCGACGAGATTCTTTTAATTCATGCTCCAAACGTTTAACTTTTTCTTCTAATGTTTCATCAGGATCATCAGCAGAAGATGGAATTAAGCCACTACTAAAATTATTATTTGTTGATTTTTTATTTTTTGAAAAAAATGCTGTTAAGCGTGAGAAAGAAGGTGGTGGCATTTAATCAGTATTTTTCGGTCACCGTCAAATGATAAAAAATGAATACAAAAAAGAGAGGAAAAGGGAGTGCTCAAATTTACATTTTTTTATGCCAGGGAATGAAAGAAAGATGCAAGAATGACTATGTCACACCTATTCATCTTTTAACTAATATGGTTCAAACATGAAAAAAGCTACAGTATCTATCACAGAAGAAAAATACATCTCAAAGTGCAAAAAGTTCGATACTTTTAAACTACCGCAATAAAAAAAGCAACTTACTCAGTTGATGAATTACGATATTGTCCAAAAAATGATGAATGACCAGTTGATGAAACTTCATCTTCGTCAATTCTTTTCAACGCTGAATCCGATGCTGATTGTGGAATATCAACCATACCAGATTTTTCTCGAACTCTTTTTGATAAACGAAAAAATAACTTTTTTGATTTTCTTTTTTCTTTTTCTCGTTGCTTTTCTTTTTCAAATTCTATTCGTTCTTCTTCAAGTTGAAGCTTTCGACGAGCATTTGATAAAAGTAAAATTCCAATATGTGATGAATTTGGTGCGTCTGTTGAAGAGCTGAAAACGGTTGTTGAATCTGTTGATGAAAGTGTAGGTGGAGATCGTGGTGGTTCAGATACGGCTTGTTGAGGTGATGATGAATTTGAAGATGAGGTATTATTGATTTGTGAAGTTTGTAATGTTAAATCAAATGATCCATGTGGTTTTGACAGAATATATGAATAATTTGTTGTTGTATTAGTAGTAATAGTTGGAGGTAATGGATCTTCTGGATCTTCTAAAAAGTTGAAATATAATATTAAAAATAATTATTTTAGTGTTTAAATAGACGGACGGTTTGATACATTTTAATTTTAACGTTTTTTTGAAATTGCATGAACCTGACAATCATGCAAAATAACAACAGTAAAAAATCTTGATTATCATGTTCATGCAATTTCAAAAAAATACAAGTTAAAAGGAGAAATGTATCAAATCGTTTCCTCGCTTCTAAATTTAAAGTACTGTAAAAAGAATCTTTAACAAAATAATGAGAGAAAAAAACAATAAAAAATATAGCATTTATATTAGGAATACTGTAATTAAACTCAAATTTTTAATACAATGCCCGTCGATACTTTGATTCCATCGCATGCGCTTTTTATGTGCGCTCTTCTCGCGAAAAAATTTGCGACTGAAAAAAATTCTCCCACGAAAATCGCATGCGCTTGGAATCAAAGTATCGCCGCACATTGTAGTCAGTAGTCACGGTTTTTTGATAAATGTATTACAGTATCCATAACCCTATACAACCAATTATAAAAACACCAACCTCGAGTTTTTCGTTGAATTAGCGGTGAATTTAGAACAACAGCAGCTTGTCGATTTATTTCTTCAAGCAATGAACAATCAATTCCAGAATCAGTTACACTCACAGAATCAGGAGTTTTTAGAGGCTGAAAATAAAACATTTTAAATATTTTTTGTAAAGCATTAAAATCCAAAAAAAGAAACAGAAAAAAAGAGAGAGAAAAAAAACGGCGGGCAACAAAATTTATGCTAACTTATTTTTCCCAAATGTTTTTGCGCATTTTTTTTCCTAAAAGCAAAAACATTAAACGGACGATACTGGCAATAAATGTTTAGAAAAAATAAAGGAAAAGAATTGTGTGTCTTTATGTCCGAAGCAGAAGAAGAAGAAAAAAGAATTACACTATTCCTTTGGCAAAAATAATAAATAACAGAAGAAAGAAGAAGAAAATGGCATGAATTTTCGCGCAGTCATCAAAAAAAAGAAGAAAGAAGAATTGTTTCTGCTTTCTTTCTTTTTTTCGTCTATTTTCCTTCCACAAAAAAATGCAAAAGCATTCAAGAAAAGCATATTCTATTTTTTTTTCCTGCTGCTACATCTGGCAAATCATAGATCAAAGAAAATGATTGAATGACATATTTTAAGCCAACAACTGGGAAAAAATTATATTAGAATAAATTAAATAAAAAATAAACCAAAAAAATAAAAGGGATGATAGAACAAAACAGAGTTGAAAATTATTTTTTTTAAAAGTGTTCAAAAAGCTTAAAATTTTTTAGCTAAACAAAATTAATGAGATACCAATTTTCTAAAAAACAGAAAACAATGAAATTTTTGATGGCATTTTTATTTTCTAAAACTTGCTTAATAACTATGTATAATTATTACGTTAATTCTTTTTAGAATGCGATTTTTCGATGCATCAAGTTTTTTTTCTCTGTTGTAAAGCGACAGTTTAATTATGTCGCTTTCCCCCTTTTTTTACTGCTGTTGCTTTTACAAATTTGAAAAATGACCGGAAGTCGCTTTTATAGAGTATTCTTTTTTCTGCTTCAAGCTTTTTTGACTTTCAGTGAGACAGATGGCTGACAAAAATCCTGACAGCAAAACATTCGACTTAAAAAAAGGGTCAAAAAAAGAAAAGATGTTCCAAAAAATTTGCTTCTTTGTTTTAAAAGAAGAAAGTAGCTTGCTTTATCATCTAAAATTGTATGAGATAAAACTTTTCCCGAAAAAATAATGTATAAAAAAACTTATCTTCCTAAAATGCAAAAATGTGAATTGGGATTACAGCAAAATTTTCAAAAACACGTTTAAGATGACTGTATTTCAAAATAAGAAAAAAATCTCAAAAAATTCAATTCAAACTCAATAAAAATGCCTAACTATGTTTTTCAAAAAAAAGAAACATTTTGAAAAAAAAGCACGCAACACAAAAAAAACTCATCAGTGCCATTCTTTTTTTTTTGAAATACTCCAACACTTTGCTTACATAACAATTCTCGAAAATGATGTTAGCAAAATTTTGGCAAAAAATTTTATGAAGAAGAGGCACTAAACTAATCTATTTTAGAAAAAAACAAGCAAAAAAAGGAAAAATTATGTCAGCTGAAAATAAAAAACGAAGAATATTTTAAAGAAATACCATAAATAAGCAAAAAAAAAGATATAACGATTATGTTATAAATCATTTTTAGAAAAAACTTTGTAAAAATGAAAATACTAAAAGCACATTTAATTGCCAAAAAATGGAAGTTGTTTCAAAGCAAAAAACTTAAATCCAAAATTGTAAAAGAGTTTTTATGATTTTACGTTAAAATCCAATGCTCCAAAAAACGAAAAAAATTCCAATTCTTATTTTAAATTTGGCATTGAACCAAGTAAGTAAAAACAACAAAAACAGAAAAACGAAATTTGTTTTGGCGGAATTGACAAAAGATTAACGTGATAAATAATGGATTTATGAAATCTACGATATCTCGGCTTTGATGTCGAATGTTCACACATGAAGCATTTCAAATCTAACGAATTTTATTAAAACGGTATTAAAAAAATTTTATTAAAATAGTATTGAATTTTTTCAGCTTCGAAAAAATATTTTCTAATTATTCGTTTATATGCAATTTTATCTTTGAGTAAAAAGATTTCAAAAATCCAGAGATTAATTTTCGACAAAACTTGGAAATGTTTAAAAATTTTTTAAACAGCCAAAAATATTTTCACACCAATTGTTTGACATTGCCCAGTCGGTCGTTTATCTTCCAAAAAAAACAGACAAAAAAGATCACAAATCGATTAATCTTTTCAATTCAATATTTTTTGAACATCATTTTTTTATCCCCTTTCCAACTATTGTTGCTGTTATTGTTATCGGCTAACAAAATCTCACAAACTTTTTTTTGCACTAAGAAAGTTTATATTTTTTGACTTGACCAAAGGCATTTAAGAAAGTTAAAACTGAACTTCACCATTTCTTTTTAAAAGTTCCAAATTTCGTAAAAAAGGAAACGCATCCTTTTTTCGTTTTTCGGCAAAAAAAGAAGGAAAAAAGCAAGCTTTGAAACACGGCAAAAAATGAAATGAAATGACAAAAGAAAAACAGCCTCTCTCTTTTCAATGTCTTTAGCAAAAAAAAAATGATCCCTGACTTTTTTAAAAAAATAAATAAACAAAAAAATGAGCTTAACAAAACATTTCATGAAAGAAAAAGAAAGAAACAATATTAAATTCCAAAGTATTAAAAAAAACGAAGTTCATGCGACAAAGTACCGTATCTCAAAAATACTTTTTGGCTTAAAAATATAGTTTGCATTTGAAATAGTTTCAACTATTTTTAGTCAATAAATTCATCAAAATTTTATATAATATTATATTATATTTTATAAGGTTAAAACCCATAAAAAATGGATGCAATACATTAAAAAAAGGGCTGAAAGCCGAAAAAATGTTGGACAAAAATGAAAAAAAAAACCACAGAAAAATGATATATTTAAAAAACTAAACAAAATTTTTTGAAGAATAAAATTTTAGTAAAAACTGTATGAAAAGGAAGTGCAGAAATTTGAAGTATCAAAAATATTAAAAATCAGAATTTGAAATTTTCAATTTCTTACTGTAATGAAATTTCAAAAAATAATGTTGACTATAGAATGTCTAATGAATCTCAAATAAGCACCGATTTCTAACACTATCAAAAAAACTTTAAAAAAATTAACAATCATTTTTTCTACACTCAACTTTTCCATGCTTATTTCAACAAGCCTCATTAAAAATGCAAATAAAATTCCAAAAACAACTTCAACTAAAAAGAAAGGCATCTTAATGAACATGAAAAGAAAACATTTTCAAAAAAATAATGCCTTTTAGAAAATGGAAGAAAAAACTTCTTATCTGTTGCTTCTCAAGTTTACTTTTTTTCGTAAAAAGTAAAACAAGAAAAGCAAGTGTCCCTCCAAAAAAAATTTTTTTTTTAAATGTATGGAATGTTAGCTGTCGGCACATTGATGAAAGAAAAAATGCTCCCATGAGACTAATTCTTTTTTTTGTAGCGGAACACAACAGATATATATTTTGAAAAAAAAACAAAAGTGGTTTAAGAAGAAGAAAAGTGACCGCCGGAATGTTTTAAAATGTAAACTTAAAAGAAAAAAGAGTAGGTTCTTAAAGTTTTGAAAAGACATGAAAAAGCAGTGGTTCAATAACACGGCAAACAGGGTTCTGCGAAATCAAAATTCCAATTTCGACAAATCCGAAATATGAAAATTTTAATTTTGGACGAAAAAATTATTTCGGCATTTCGATATTGGCAGAAAAAATTATTTCGTAATTTCGATTTCCCAAAACTCTGACTGCGAATGGTAGAAAAGTAAGCGAACGCAAATATTTAAAGAAAAAAATAGAGTTACAAACCTTATCCATTTTTACGACAATTTTTCTTTTTGAAATTTTACAACAATTGAAACATTTACCACGTAACTGAATTTGATATATACCCTACAAAAAACAACCACAAAAAAGGATTACAACAATCACAACAAAATACATTTCACAAAACAAAGGAATAAACGCAGTACCGAATTTAAACGGGTATAAAAAACTTAAAAAAAAATTCAACATTGCAAAAAAAATTTTATTTCTACAATAACATCATCTACAACAAAAATATACCCTACTTTAAAAAAAAACATAAAACAGTAAAATTGCACATAAGGCAAAAAAAAGTGATCAGATCACATGTAATATATTCGCTTTAATGAGATGTTGTTGAAGATGGAGATTTTTGTGAATCTAAAAATCTTCGATATTCATTTACTGATCTCCAATGATTATTTCTTAAAAGACATTGCGGTCGTGCAGTTTTAATAATATTAAATGCAACATTTGGTAAATAATCATATTTTGACATTAAATAACATGTTGCAACAGTAGCAGATCGAGTTCGGCCAGCTAAAAAATAAGATACAATGTTATAAAATTAAAAAATTCTACCGTACCTTTACAATGAACATAAACACTTTTTCCATCTTTTGCAACTTCATCAATAAATGCTACAGCTTTATCCAAGCTATCACGAGAAGTTGAACCTAAAAAGAAGTAAAATCGGTAAAGTATACTGTAAAATTGAAAAGTCTAACCTGTAAAATCTTGCATTGGACATGCATGAAATTGTATTCCTTCTTTCTTCCATTCTTCTTCATCCATTGCAGAATATGCAACTTTTGTTTCAAATTCTTCTGTACAACAAACAACACCACCAACATTTTCTTTCTAAAAAAACAGTGTTACACTTAAAATTTAGAAAAATATATAAAATTTTCTAACAAAAATAAAATTAAACAAAACTTACTTCTTTCAATTCTTTAACCATTGATTGAAATGGTAATGCACCAAGTACAACATTTTCATCCACACGATTATACCATTGCCATCGCTGTGGTTGTAAATAATTTCTTGCAAGATTATATGCTAGTGATGGATAAAATGCTATTGTACCTAACATTCTAAATGTCATAATTGTGATCAACAATAAATTACAGTAACAATAAAAAGATATCAAAAAAGTTAAAAAACTTTTTTTTGCAAAACTATTCTTTTTCGGAAAAGTAAAAATTTATTTTACAAAAAAATACATTCTTTGAAACTTCAACAAAAAAGAGAGACTAGAATACTGATTGTTATGGAGATAATTAAATACAAAAAAAGGTGAGATCATTTTAAAATACTTTTAAGTTGTATCAAATTTAAAGATCATCAAAAATATTTGAGGGCATTGGATGATGTTGATTATTTGAATTTAATGAAGGATTATTTTCTTGTGCTCTTGCAGCTCGTTGTGCACCAGCCAGCGTTAACTGTGAAGGAACAAATCCGCCTTCAGTTGCAAATGAAAAATCAAGATCATCTGAATCTGATGCAGTAGAATTTAATAAAGCTGATGAAGACCCAATATTATTATCATGAAGTGAAATAAATCCACCTTCAATATCATCACAGTCTTGTAACATTGGAATTCGATCATGATCTTTTCGAGATTTTGGTATTGATAATCCTCCACCACTATTATTTGAACTATCTTAAAATGTTAGAATTTTAAAGTGTTAAATTTTAACAAAGGAAAATAATACCTCCACCAAATCGCTTTGAAAATGTTGAATTTCTTTCTTCTCTTCCTTTTTCTCGAATAAGTCGATTCCTTTCAATTGTAACATATCTTTTTCCACCTTGAATCATTTCGGAGCTATAATCATCTTCATCATCCATAAATTGATCAATACCAAGTGATTGCAAAAATCTTGAACCTAATTTAAACCATGTTCCAAGGCAAAGAAGAAAAATTAAAATTGGTAAATAAATATTTATTCCTCGTGCAATTAGTGGAATAACATCCAAATGTCCCATCAAAGATGTAAATTGTGTTTCAACACCAAAATTTGTATCTGCTGTTACATGAGAATCCAAATGAATCATACCAAGAAAGTTTAAACATATTGGTGGAGTCAAACGACAAAGAAGCCTAAAAAAGATGAAGCTTATATTTTACAACAAACAAATAAAAAAAGGATAAAATTACAAAAGTAAGTTTTACAAAATTCTTTAACTTACATGGCACTAAAGAGTAAACTATTTTCATCAGTCATATGATGAGGATCAAGATGATAATATTTATAAATTCGAAGTTTGAATACAGTAAAATATGCACAAAATCCAAGATATGAAATAAGTCCAACAGCAATAAACTAAAAAAAATTACAGTAAATTTTTTGAAATTTTTTATATATTAGCTTACTTGAATGTATTTATAATGATAGCCCAATGCTGCAGCTCTTAAAATTCTTGCTGCAAGTGAAAGCTGTGGATGTATAATAAAAAATGTACATTCACTCCACATAATTAATACGGTCATAAATGCAAATAAAATTGAAGTAACCTAAAAATCAAAAACAATATTAAAATGATTGTGGTACTGTAAAAAATTAAAGCAAGGGTTCTGCGAAATCAACGAAATAATTTTTTTAGTTAGCAATCTAAATACTGAAATAATTTTTCATCGAAAATGGAAAAACCGAGATTTCGGTTATGCTGAACCTTGATAAAGATTCTCGAAAATTAAAAAAAATCAAAATGCGAAATAGTTTTTCATCTTTAACTCTTTTATTTACAGTACCCTCAACATAGAATTCCCTCAAAAAACATACCTGTGCAAGTCTTCTTTTTCCAGTTATATGCCATAATAATTGAATATTTTCTGGTATCTTTATTCTTTTATCAGCAATTAATAATGAATGTGGTAATTTTTGAGTAATTTCTGCTTGTTCACAATCTTCTAAATACATTGCTAAATTTGTTGTTAATTTCCATTGTGATTGTGTACGTTGAAAATTTTGTACTGCATCAATTAAACGTTTATGTAAACGAATCTAAAAAAAATAAAAAGTATTTATTAAAAATGTATTATCATTTCTTTGTTAAAATTTTTTAAAGATTTTGAAACATGTTTATTGGTGTTAGGTGAAAAAGCTTAGGGATTGTTAGATGAATAAAAAAATCATCTCATTTTTTATGTAAAATTTTTAGAATCAATGAACAAGCAAAAAAAGAGAAGAAAAGAAATACAGATAACATTCTCTATATGAAAGAAAAAAAGTGGTAGCCGTAATAAAAAAAAGGTCAAATTTCCTTCCTTTTTTTCCGACAATGTTCAATTCACCTTTTTTTTTGAGAGTTGATGCGTATTAAATCAATTTTGTGTTTTTAGTAGTTATTTCTATTTTTTCTTTTTGAATAAAATAAAAACAAGTTAATTCATCAATATTTGCGACAGCAATCAAACAAGAAAAAGAAAGATGAAAGTTAATAGATTTGGAAAGAAATATTGTAAAATTGTTTTAACTGGTGGGCCATGCGCAGGTAAGTTGGGTTTTTTTTAAAATTAAATTTGACCTAAATTAACACAATTTTGTGTTAATACTTAAAATTGATTGAAAAAAGCTGAATGTCATGATCGTTAAAAACATAAAAAGAGGATATTTTACTTTCAGAATGTTTTTAAAATTTAAGGGTTTTAATTTTAGAATTTTGAAAATGTATCATTAAACGCTGCAGATGCTTCGATACATTTTTAATTTTAACATTTTTTTCAAAATGGCGTAGGTTCTGACAATCAGGCAAAAGAACATTAGAAAAAGAGCCTGATTTTCAGTTTAATGCCATTTCGAAAAAATGTTAAAATGAAAAATACATTAAGTCATCGCTTCCTTTAATAATCAAAATTGGATTACTGTAAAAAACATTTCGGCATAATTCATTCTAAAAATGATACATTTGAATCACTATATGAGTCATTTAAGACAAAAAAGAAAAACATATTAGTCATTTGGCATTTTAAACTTGCGCAGTCGAAAATTAAGGTTCATCGCTCAAAAAGCGAAACAAAGCAAGAACAGAAAAAATGGGAGAAGGCATTTTAGAGAAATTTCGAAATTTTTAAAAAATGAAAAAATTCTACAGTGATTTTTTTCATCGTACTATAAAAAACTCAAAAATTTTACAGGAAAAACAACCGCTCAAAAGCAATTACACGATCTCATCAATGTTCAACATTCTGAAACATGGCAAAGTTTTATTGTTTCTGAAGCATCAAGTCTTTTATATCATGGTGGAGTACATCGAAATGCTTTGGATGAGAAACAAATTTTACAATGGCAAGAAGATATGGTTCGCTTAATTTTTCAACTTGAAAATTCATATGAAAATATTGCAATAAATGAACAAAAAAGAAATACTTTAATTATTTGTGATCGAGGTGAGTTAAAAAAAACTGAATATTTTGATTCATTTGTTTCTAATTTCAGGGGCAATGGATCCAAAAGTTTTTACTGGTTCAGAAGATGACTGGACGAGTATTTTAAAAAATCTTGGTAAAACAGAAAAAGATATTATGGATGAATATGAAGCTGTAATTCAACTTTATACTGCACCAAAGTAAGAGAATTTTTAAAAATAAATGAAGCAGTGATAAAAGAAAAATTTTAAAAGAAAGAATTGCAAAACTAAGGATACTGTAGATTCTGAATTAGTGTTACAGTAACATAAAAACGAATTTTATCGCTTTAGTGACAATCCATATCCCTCTCTCTTAAAACTACAGTAACCCAAAAGCCAAAATTTTTAGAGAATATTATTGCTTAAGTGATAATCCATATCGCCGAGAAACCTATGCTGAAGCACAAGTAATTAATGCACATTATGAAAAAATTTGGAAAGCTCATCCAAACTTTTATCAAGTTGATAATTATGATCATAATGTTAAAAGTCATCTTGGATGGGATGAAAAATGTGCAAAAATTGCAGAAATTGTTAAAGTTATTTTAAATGAATAATTTTCGTTAATAAATTAAAAAAATCTTACCAAATATCGATCTGTACTTATTACAGCAATATCAGTTTCGCGAATATTTGATGATGCACCAAAATTTGATCTTGTTGAATTTGCATTTAGCTCTTGGGCAAGTGCAGATGGAACTTTTGAAATTATTTGTTGTGCTTTTGATCTTGCATCACCTCGATGATTTTGTAATACATTCAAGACTTCTCGAGCTTCACTATAAATATATCTTTGTTAAAAGAGAAAAAAAAAGAAGGAAGCTTACGCATAAATTTCTCGAAGTGTTTCTTCAGCATCATTTTTATCAGCAGAAAGTTTATCCACTTCAAAATATGTTTTCTTTAAGCGATATCCTTTATTTGAAATTTGCCAAAGTTGTCGTGGAACTTCAACAAGTCCATATCCAAGTAAAACAGTTAACAAAAATAGCCCCCATGTATTTGAAGCTGAGACAATAAGAACTTTAAGATGTTCACTAAAATTATCAAATGTTAAAAAATCTTACTTTTAATAAATAACTAACGGATTTAAAGAAATTCCTTTTGAAATTGCATATGCAAGTAAGAAAAAGAATATAATTGCATATGTAACATAATAAATTATATTACTGTAATATGCAGCTTTCAACTTTCCAATTGCATCAAATTCACCAGCTTTTGAATAGCTTTGCATCATTGGAAGAATAATCCTACAAAAGTTTTTTTAAGTTGAACAAATCTGTAACAATAATTTCATTTACCAAGTTAACAATTGTGCTGTCCAATACAATATCCTCCAGATAGATAATAAGGTATGATCAGAGACATGTCCTTGTGGCTCTTCACAATATAATGTTGTATTCATTTTAACTTCTTCTAATTTGCATTTTTTATAAAATGTCTAAAATCGAAAAATATAAGATTTTCTCTTTAAATGTTTTTGAGAAACTTACAATTGCAATATCCAATGGAAGCAAGAGAATAATTAAAAATGAAAAATACCATCCAATAAATGTTGAAACTGTAACAAAGACATGCTGCTTTCTATAACAAAAACAGTTAATAAAGAGATGTTTATTAAAAAAAACCATTACCTCCAATTACCATATCGATGCAATAAAAATAACGTTAAACAAAAAACAAATATTAATTGAAAAATTAAAGATGCATAACCCATATTTAATAAATTTAGAGATTGTGTTGATAATTGTTATGGCAAAAAAATAATTTAAAAAAGAATATGGGTAAAACCCTTAAAGTTGATGGATATTATTATTTATGTTAATTTTTAACACGTTGTCTAAAAAGTTGGTAAAAAAATTTTTTTGTCGATTACATTTTTTTGGCATTATGTGTTTCAATGAAATTCAATGTTTGAAGCAGGAAAAGAAAGACTCATTTAATGTTAGAAAAAATTATTGGAATTAATTTAATTCAAATGATTTTTTTCAATTAAAAAAAGAAAAAAGCAAAAAAATATTAAACATAATCACCCGGTTAAGGTTGACTTGACATTAAATGATGCAAAATAGCATGTTAATGATTAAAAACCATATATCTTAGTTGATTTTAAGCCATTTTATGAAGGTGCGGTAAAAACTGAAAATTGCCGAAAAATGACGTAAATTTGCATATTTTGCACCAAAATTTTACCAAGAGTTTTAGATATTGTCAAACCTAACGGACAATTTAAAGTATTAAATATCTACACCCTTTTAGTAATAACAACTTTTGGATATCACTGAAATTTACGATTTTGCATCGACTTGAAAATAGGCAAAAATAGTGTTGACTATGACCTTATTTCACTCTTTTTGTTGTCCAGATCTTTCTAAGGCTTGTAGTGTCGTAAAAAAACGGCCAGAATTTTCTTGAGGACCTATTTTATATGTCTGAGGTATTCACATATGGAATAATAATATTTTCTACCCATAATTCATCTTAATTTCACCCATAATTTTTTAAGTGCCCATATTTCATCTTAATTTTACCCATAATTTTTTAAGTGCCCATAATTCGTCTTAATTTTACCCATAATTCAACTTATTTTTACCCACAATCTTTTTTTTCCAAAATGATGTAAGAAAGTGTGGAATTGAACTTATTCTTATTTTAAATAATGTAAAATAAGTTATTTTTACTTAAATTTTTTTTTCTATTTGTTTTAATGAAAGTTTGGTTTTTTGACAAAGAATCAGTTGTGTATCTAAAAATCTTGTTTCGTCTTTTGTCTGTTTTTATAAGCGAAAATATGATAGACAGTTATCACAAACATAAAAGCTTCATTAATTGTTGTAAATAAAAACAAAGACTTTGTCAGCAAATAGTTTTAAGTTTGTGTAGCATGGGAATGTAATATAATATTATCCACAAATGTTTTCTAAGAGAAACTTGGAAAAACGAACAAATATGCAATAGGAAAATTTGAAAAGTTTAAACAAAAACCAAGTTGAAATCGTATTATGTGAAATATTGAAACAGAATTAAAAAAGTGAATTTTTCTCTATTATTTCTTATTTAATTATTCCATTTAATTTGGATAGTTGAATGGATTTTTTAAATGCTAGGCTTTTAATAGATGTTTTTGTTATTTAGCTGGAGCTGTAAAGTTTATTGTAACTTTGTTTAAAAACAAAAATCCGGAGTTGCACATGGCAAACTTTTTTTTACGTATATTGATAAATTGGTTGTACGTATTGGTGGATAACCTGCAACTGTTGACATTTACGAATAAAAAAATTGCTGCTGCATTTTTAAAAGTTATTCCTTGCTTCGAAATTGTTATGCTCATATTATTCAAAAAGTAAATGAAAATCTAAAATGTGCTGATGAAGAAAAATCTGGAATTATGAAAAAATCTCTGGACTTGCGCATTGTACAAGTGAACTTCATTTTGATATTCTTGGGTAGGCATTTGTTACTTCTTGGAAATTATCAACAAATCCGGATGTTGTTAAATTTGCATTTTATTTTGATTCTTCTTATCTTATTCGACACAAATTTTGGTTTGCTAAACTTGGAGCTTTATTACTGCAAAATAATGGACTTCTTCTGCTGGACGAAATCGAGCTAGTGCACCAAAAAAACATACACCTGCTTTACAAAGATAATGTATGATTTTTTTATTGTTGATTTATTATAAACTTTTCTGATTGTTATTGTTAAAGCTTTTGCAACGTTCTGACATTTTAAGCTTTTGGAAAACTTATCTGTTTTTTAAAATTTTATTTGTTGTTTTTTGATAAACAAGTTTTGGTTTTTTAAAAAATATTACTTAAAAAGATTTGTTTAAAAAATGATATCATATTGTGGGTAAAACTTACATTAAAACAAATAGAAAAAAAAATTTAAGTAAAAATAACTTATTTTACATTATTTAAAATAAGAATAAGTTCAATTCCACACTTTCTTACATCATTTTGGAAAAAAAAAGATTGTGGGTAAAAATAAGTTGAATTATGGGTAAAATTAAGACGAATTATGGGCACTTAAAAAATTATGGGTGAAATTAAGATGAATTATGGGTAGAAAATATTATTATTCCATTCACATATTGAATTGACATCGAAATTTTTTTTCTAACAACTTGGAAATGGCGTCTTTTTTGGTGTTTTTGCTACAGTAAAACTTTGAAGACCTAAATTTCAGAAACTTATTTTTTTAACAAAGATAGTTTGTTAGAACTGCCGGAATTTTTAAAGATTGTTTTAAAATTTTTTCTGAATTTTTTTTATATGTTTTTATTATTTTTATGAAACCTTTCATTTAATTTTTTTCTAAAACAATTTGTAAATCAGTTTTTTCTTCTTTTTTCCATTTGTTGATTTTAAAAGTTTTTTTGTATATTTCTCGAATTTCTCTGTTTTTAAACCGCTCTTTTTTTCACAGACAATTCCACAAAAATTGAGCTCCGCCTTTAAACAAACCAGACAGATTTATTTCAATTTTATGGAATCAAAAATGGATAAATGCTTGTGTATTTTCAGCTATAAAAGTAAGGATGATGCAATCTATGACAAGACAAATGTGCCTGTAGCAAAAAAATAGTTTGCTGAGATTTATTTCGACAGAAAATATCGTGGACAAAATGTTTTTGTCTGCCACTGCTCAAAAGATTTTATGATCCTTTGAAATGTCTACAAAGGCATCTTTCTTAAAGATTACAAAACTTACACAGTTTTTTTAAATACTTTTA
The DNA here is from genome assembly GCA_963922195.1 of Panagrolaimus sp. PS1159. Lineage (NCBI taxonomy): Eukaryota > Metazoa > Nematoda > Chromadorea > Rhabditida > Panagrolaimidae > Panagrolaimus > Panagrolaimus sp. PS1159. Next base: position 2,153,563 of record CAWUHW010000011.1, on the reverse strand, counting down.
AAAGCGATTAAAACCTTAAATATTGGCTTTTCTTTGCAATTTGAGTTTATTTATAATAAAACAATTTTAAGAACTGTATTATAATTCTCATTAAATTTTTCCTTTAAAATTTTAACATTTTTTTAGATGGAAAGAATTTTCTTTATCACTTGAATCTAAAGAAGATTTTGCTGACAAATCAAATGGCCAATACAAAAATTTCAATTTGAAGCAAAAAAATCCTTTAAATGCATTTTTTAAAAGTTCAAAACATGTTTCATCTGAAAAAGTCTTGAATTATGGTAAAACAAAAAATGCTGCAGTCATGCTTTAAAGGTGGCGGACCCTTTGATCCATTTAAAAAAAAAAGGATTTCGAAATATTTGTTTTTTTTTTCAAACCATCGATATTCGTGATCAGGGTGACTCTTGAAACAAAAATGCAGTTTCCTTTGTTAAAAAAATAAAAACAAGGGAAGCTGCATTTTCGTTTCAAGAGTCGCCCTGATCACGAATATCGATGGTTTGGAAAAAAAGAAATATTTCGAAATCCTTTTTTTTTAAAATGGATCAAAGGGTCCGCCACCTTTAAAACATTCTTTTACTGATAAAAACAAATTGCAAGCGAATCATTGTTTTCCTATTTTTGATTCCCTTTAAAAACAAAAACGGACTGCAGCATCAACAAAATTGTTAGGTTTTGCAAAAAATAATTTTTCACAAACTCAAAAACAATCCCATTCATGGAAAAAAGCAACCAAAAATTTATCACCAACTTTTGGATGCATTAATGGCTTCAAAAAAGAAAGTGGTCGACAAATTTCATGCTCAAGTACCACCAGTAACAGCACCCTTTCCCTTCATATTGAAGAATATGAAAATTCAACCAAAAAATCTTTAAAACTAAATGGTTTAATTGGGGGAAATGCAAAGCAACTTCCTGTTCAAGTAAATTTTGGGAGAACTTTTTTTCTGGTTAAAAAAGGTTGTTTTATAGAATCCATTTGAATTTCCAAGACAACAAGAATATCTTGAAGCAATGACGCCCGAAGTTGCACAATATACTGCATCCCAACGTTTGCTTAATCCAAATCAGGTAAACCAATATTCTAGGAGAGGCCAGTAGAGGTTTGTCTAAATGACCCCGGGGATGAATAACTAACGACCTAGGCACATCGAACCGAGTGTCTTTTTTTTCGTTCCTTGCTTGGCAAAATGTTTAAAAATGCCAGGTGAAAAAAAAAGGAAAATTTTCCATAACGATTGAATAAACGCATTTTCCCCTTTTTTTTCCACCTGGCATTTTTAAACATTTTGCCAAGCAAGGCACGAAAAAAAAGACACTCTCTTTGTAAAAAGTTTGATGTGTAGTAGGGTGGTCGACTGCAAAAACAAAGACAAAATCAACAATTGAAGCTCTATTTTTTCCTGGTTTTATTTTTTAACAAAAATAATATTTAACTGTAAAATAATAACGTATCTCATGTACACTTTTTAAACCTTTTAATAGCTTTTGATAAACCCATCTCATATTTCCTTGCTTTCTTTAACACGTTTAATTCTCGTGTTTTTTATTTTTTATCTTTTCAAAGACGCTGTTGTTTTGTTATTTGTTTGCTTCGTTTTTGCTCATTTTTTTCGGCTGCATTTTTTGAAACAAAAATAAGGGTTGCATCTGTTGTTTTTCGCTTTTATTTTACCCGCCTTTCTTTTTTATAAAAATTATAGAACGAAAAGGTGTTTGATTTGCAGCTTCTTGTTGTCCGAAAGTAATAAACTTTGTCTTTTAATGATTCTTCTTTTTTGAATCTACGATTAAATATCTGATGATTCTCTAAAACCGTTTTTTTATTTTTGTCGTTATACTTTTTTTGTAAATTTAAAAGAAGTTAACATATCCAATGAGGGATGAGATAATAAACTCATCAATCATTATAAAATTGCTGCAAACTTTTGTTTCGTTAATTGTTTTTTTTCTGATTGCAGTCTGCCGGTTTTTGATTTTTCTTTAAAAATAAAAACATAAACAAAAATAATATTGACCTACGTCGTGGCGTAATTGATAATGTCTTATTTTTGTGATTGCTCTTTTTTTATTGCGATCGCGTTTTTTCTGCTCCCTTCTTTTTATAGTCAAACAGGCAAACAACAATTGTTTATTGGCTCTTTTTTTTGTGCAGTCATTAGTTCTGCAAAAAGGCCAGTTAAAAAATCTTGCTTTGTTTTCTTTCGTTTTTGAAATTTCGATCTTTATTCTTAACTTTATAAAGTTAAGAATAAAGATCGAAATTTCAAATTTAACACAGGAAAACGAAAGAGCTGCAAAATAACGCAATGCCAAAATTTTTTTCAAAAAAAGAAAGGAGTTCAACTCCCAATAACGCAACTTTTTTTTCTCTTTTCGAGGATCTTACTAAAATCTCTTATTTTTTCTCTTTCCAATGAAAAAAAAGAGTTGCGGCGTTATTTTGGTAAAATGTTCTTTTCGAAAAAGAATAAAAGGAATTCCTTTTCAACTCTTTCTTCTTCCTGCTTTAATAAATTTTTTTATAGATGGCTGAAATAGAACCTTCTCAACTTAATGTTTTAATCGAGCGTGATGGATATCTTACTCCACAAATTCCAGAGATTAAACGTCGTTATAAAGTTTTCCGTGAAAGTTTACAAAAGTTGCAAGATGTGAGTTTTTATCATTTTTTTCCATCTTTTTTTATCTTTCTTTTTCAGTTACCAGGTGGATTGGATCAATTTACATTGAGTTATCGTGAATATGGTGTTCATTTAAATGAAGATAATTCAATTTCTTGTCTTGAATGGTGTCCTGGTGTTCAAGGATTATCATTGGTTGGAGATTTTAGTTAGTTTTTTTAGACATTAGCAGTGCTTAATTGGTATAACCTTGTTGTTCCATTTAAGATAATTGGGATCCAAATGCTCATCCATATGAATTTCTTGAATTTGGTAAATGGCGTCTTCAAGTTCCACCAAATTCTGATGGCACTCCACTTTTGAAGAATGGTATTATCTATAAAATAGCTGTAAAGAAAAATGATCAATATTTTTACAAGCTTTCTCCATGGGCAAATTATGTTGAAAAAGCAAAAACAAACATTTATGAAATGGTAAACACTTTAAATCAATTACCATAATCAATTGATCTTTTGTTCTTTTAGGTCTTTTATCATCCAGAAAATGCTTATCAATGGAAGAATCCAATCACTCATTTGAATAAATCTCTTCGAATTTATGAAGCTCATGTTGGTATTTCTTCACCTGAAGGAAAGGTTAATACCTATCGGGCATTTGCTGAAGATCTTATTCCACGAATTAAACGACAAGGATATAATTGCATTCAACTTATGGCAATTATGGAACATGCATATTATGGTTCATTTGGTTATCAAGTTACTTCATTCTTTGCTCCATCAAGTCGTTTTGGAAAACCTGATGACCTTAAATATTTGATTGATCAAGCACATGGTGCTGGGCTAATTGTTTTATTGGATGTTGTACATTCACATGCTTCAAAGAATGTTGAAGATGGTCTTAATCAATGGACATGTGATGATGGAGGATATTTTCATTCAAATGCTCGAGGATATCATTCACAATGGGATTCACGATTATTTGATTATACAAATCTTGAAACTCAACGATTTCTTTTATCAAATCTTCGATATTGGCAAGAAGAATACAAATTTGATGGTTTTCGTTTTGATGGTGTTACTTCAATGTTATATCATTCACATGGACTTGGTGATTGCTTTGGATCATATGATGATTATTTTGGTCTTAATACTGATACTGATTCTGTAACATATTTAACACTTGCTAATTATTTAATTCAAAAATATCATCCTGGTTCAATTACAATTGCTGAAGAATTTTCTGGTATGCCTGCACTTTGTCGTCCAATTGAAGAAGGTGGTCAAGGATTTGAATATCGTCTTGCAATGAGTCTTCCAGATATGTGGATTAAAATTCTTAAACATCAACAGGATGAAGATTGGAATATTAGTGATATTGTTCAAACATTGGAAAATCGTCGGTAAAGAGTTTTTTCTTTAGTACAAAATAAATTTTTTCTTTTTTTAGATACATGGAAAAGAATGTTGCATATGCAGAATCACATGATCAAGCATTAGTTGGTGATAAATCTTTAGCATTTTGGTTAATGGATAAAGAAATGTATGATTTTATGTCAATTAATTCACCATATACACCTGTAATTGAACGTGGAGTAAGTTTTATCATTATTAATGGACTAATGCTAAATGAATTTTTTTTCAGATTGCTCTTCATAATCTTATTCGTTTACTTACTTATGGACTTGGTGGTGAAGCATGGCTAAATTTTATTGGAAATGAATTTGGTCATCCTGAATGGCTTGATTTTCCTCGAATTGGAAATAATGAATCTTTTCATTATTGTCGACGACAATTTAATCTTGCTGATGATGAAAATTTACGATATAAATTTATGAATTCATTTGATCAAGCAATGAATGCTATGGAAGAAAAGCATCAATTCTTATCTCGTGGTCCTGTAAGTTATTACTGTAGTTTTATTGTCTTTTTTATATCCATTTAACATTTTTATAGGCATATGTTACAACAAAACATGGTGAAGATAAGGTTGTTGTATTTGAACGTGGTGGTCTTGTCTTTGTTTTTAATCTTCATACAACAAAAGCTTATACTGATTATTGGGTTGCTACAGATGTTCCTGGACAGTAAGTTTATAATTTAAAAAGGGACTAATGCTAATGACTTTATTTTTTAGATATCGTTTAGCTCTTGATAGTGATTCATCTAAATTTGGTGGACATAATCGTTTAAATCCTGATCAAGTCTATTCTGCAATGGAACCTGGACATCATGGTCGGCGATATCACCTCTCTGTTTACATCCCACCTCGAGTTGCTATTGTTCTTGAACGTGTTTAGGAGATTTTATAGTAAATTGTTTTATGTTTAGTAATGTTGCAAATGTTTAAAATTATATTTATTACTTAATAATAAAGTTTTTTTTTTTTGCATTTTGGCTTTTTTGATTTCATTTTTTTGGGGATGCTTTTTATCTTGTGGTTTGCATTTTATGTGAAAATGAAAAATTTTTTTTATAAATGAAAGTAATACAGAAAGATAAAAATAGTAAAAATAATTTGTTTTAAATTAATATTTAAGGCACAAACAGAATTGCAAAGATCATCTTCACAAAAGCAAATTGTATTTCGTTCTGATTGAACAAAAGATTGCACAAAATCATCACTGAAACATGCACCTGACATTCGGTGTTGAAATGGTCGAGGATCCTTCCACATTCGATCCCAACATTCTCGATATACAAATGCTTCACCTAAAAAAATTTTTGTTTTGGAATACAGTTTAAAATGCATTGTTCCTTACTAGGGTTGCCGTCCCCCCTCGTTTCCCCGATTTCCCCGCGGGGATCCCCGTTATCCCCGTCCCCGGAAGATTTTTGATTTTCGGGGATCCCCGTCTCCCCGTCCCCGAAAAATTTTCATCCCCGAAAAAATTAAAGTTTCGATAATAAAGGAAAAATCACTAAAAAGTTATTTAATTAGTGCTCCTCTAATGATTACTGTACATAATAAACGACTTTTACCACCTTTGAATCTTTAAATTTTAAAATATCCAAATTTTTTCTCTTCCCGTCCCGTAGAAAACAGGGTTCCCCGAACGGGGATCCCCGTCCCCGAAGGATTTTTGATTTTCGGGGATCCCCGTTTCCCCGTCCCCGAAAATTTTTGCATTTCGGAGACGTCCCCGTCCCCGAATTTTTCGATTTACGGGGGGGGGACGGCAACCCTATTCCTTACCCTTATAATATCCTTTAAATTTCACACATGCTCCAGGTTCTTCATCCGAGTTTGGACAAATATGTATATTTGCACCATAAAAATTTGGCTAAAATTTCCATTTTTTAATTTAAACTACAGTAATTTTTTTACATTTAAAATAGGAATTGTATCTTCACATCGATTAACCAAAACAGGGATATTCATTCCAGCATTTGTAATAATTGAAATAATTTCAGATAAATTTTGCATTGTTTGAGTTTGTGGAAGTCTTGAATTTACACTAACTTTCCCGGAATTTTTTGCAAAACATGAAAAGCATGCAATTTCACCCTTTTTTCGAGTTAATGGTTTTTGTAACGGTGAATTTGGAATTACAGTAACTAAAATAAATATGTGAATAACATTTTTGAGGTGTTTTATTAAAAACTGTCCCAATGAAATTGATGATTTTGTTTTTGCTGGCATATTTTTTTCTATTCCAGATAAACAAAAATGAATTTCTCAGTTAAATCGAGTATCGTTAAATGATTTTTAAATAAAAAATTTATTGGATATTTGATTTACAAATTTTTCGAGGAATGATAGTAACAAAAATTTTTAGTTATCGTTTTTTCTCAATTACTATCACAAATTTTACTGGAGCGGTTTTTTGAAAAACGGCTTCAACGAAAAACAACGATGGAAACTAAAAAATTTTTTTTTCTAATGTAAAAAATTTTCGATAAAAATTTTTCACTAAATTATTTTTTTAACATTTTTATTATTTTGAAAAAATCTTTAAAAACACTGATTTTAAATGTGAAGTGCGTGTTATTAACAAATTTATCAGAAAATGAAATACCAGTAAAAACAAAATCCTCAATTGTCGCGAGGATACTGTGTAATTTTGCACACAGGTAAATTCCAAAAAACTCACCAAAAATGGAATAAAATAAAAATATTTGAAGCAACATTTATAAAACATTCTTGAAAAAAATATTACAGTAGTATTTTCAAAACCTTCGTTAAAATAGAATTAAGGCATCTTTGAAAGCTAAAAATTTGAGACAGTAATAAAATATAAACGATAAATAAAAAAGTTACTATCCAAAAACGGAGATGATAGTAACAAAATGTTCACACAGTTATCAAAAAACGTAACTATAATTTTTTTAAAAATCGTCAAAGAATTAAAATTACGGTAATTTTTTTTATGTTTGCGTATTTTTAAAACTGAAACAAAAAAATAACTTTTAACTTCTAAAAAAAATGCCAAAAAAAGAAGTGAAGAAAAAAGAAAGATAAATAAACGGCGGCACTTTAGAGTTACTACTTTTTTTTCAAAATGTTCCAAAATGGAATGAAACAAAAGCTTTTAAGCTACTTTTCAAGAAAAAAAGAGCTAACAAAGATTTTTTTAAATTCGTTTAACCCGTTTTTCTCTGTTTTTCTTTTTTGCCTGAAGCTAAAAAAACAAAGGATAAAAAGAAAAGTTTTTTTCCTTATAGAAGTAAAACAATGCCGTTGCAGCAGCAGCAAAAACAGACATTTAAACATTGATGGGAAGGAAAAATAAGCAACAAGGAAAATAGGGGAGCTAAAGTGGATAAATAGCGAAAAAAAGCAGCAGATATTTTATGTTTTTAAAATCAATCAAAGAACCACAAATTTTTAATGAGCTTGTTTTTGATAGAAAAAAAAAAAGATTTGCTGTTGGCTGTTTTTTAACGATGAAAAAATTTTTCATTAATGTTTTTCTCTTTTTTGCAGCCTAAAATCACTGTCATGTTTGACGAACAAAAACAAACTTATTTTGATGAATTTAAAGTTTCAAAAGTGAAATTAAGAACAATTTTTCTTGATTTTTAATTAAACGATGCCAAACAATAAAACAAAAGCAGAAAAAAGACGTTTTAAAAAAAAACTTTATAATTTTCATAATCAAATATTAAATTTTCAATCGTAAAAAAATTGTTTTGAAGAGCTCTAAAGCAGTAGCTTTTTATTTTTTAAAGTCTTCTAGATAACAAAAGAATATGAGCTAAAAATTCTAGAGACATCATATTTTTTAAAAATTTGCAAAACAACTGTAAAAAAAAGTTTTGTTGGCTAGCAACTTTTTTTGTAATTTTTATTTTCGGTTTTACAGCTGTCCAGGGTTGTCAAAGGGAAATTCCCGGGAAATTTCCCGATTTTTGCGGGAAATGAAATTAATTTCCCGGAATTTTGGGTATATAATTACCAAAATTTTTTAAAAAATATAATTTTTTTTAATTATAATAGGTTTTTTTAGCTTTAAAAATAATTAGAACGAATTAATATAGGTAAAAAAGGGTAGTTACTCTTAAATCATGTTTTTAAATTTTTCGGGTGTGAAATGTAAAATCTGAAAAATTGGGTTTACGGGAAATTAGCGAGAAATTTCCCGGGAAATTCCAGGGAAATTTCCCGGGAAATTTCCCGATTTTTCTGATTTCCCGGGAATTTAACAACCCTGCAGCTGTCTCTTTATTAACACAATGATAAAAAAGAAAACGGTGAAGCTGTACCACATTTTATTTCCTTTTAATAAATATTGATAGCCAATCTTACAAGTTTTTTCTATAAAATCTAGGGTTGTTCATTCCCCTTCCCCGGGGAATTCCCCGGGGAAGGGGAATGAACAATCTCGAAAGACAACGCTATTGCAGAAAGGCGGAGTCTTCGAGAAAGAGAAAGAACGAAGAGAGAGACCAATCGTGGTGAGAGATCTCATAAAGATACAATAAAAGAACAAGAAATATATCTGACCATAGGACATCAGATATTATAGAGATTTTTGGCGGGGAATGAAACGGATTCCCCGCAAAAGCTTTTTTTGTTATTATATTAAATAATATTTTTCAATACAAAAATAACATGAAGATCGTCAAAAACTAATAGAATTACCCATTTTTTATATTCTGAAGCCCAAAATGCTTTAAATAAAGAGGTTCCAAAAAATATTCGCGATGTTATTGAACTTCAGGATACTGTAGACGAAGATTAACTTTTATTTTCGTTGTTTTAGCTTTTGCTTACTGTTTAAAAACATTTCAAAAATAAAATAAAGCCTATTTTAAGTCAAAATGGAGGACAATATTAAAAACCAGTCAAAACAGGATTTCGGGGAATGGCGGGGAATTCCCCGGGGAATGAACAACCCTAATAAAAACTCTAAAAAAATCGATAGCTGAATGCCGGAAAAAATTAAAAGGAAAAAGAATTAATCGAGAAAAAACATTTTATTTGAACAATGATAAAACGCCTGTTCACCATTTTTTACAAAATTCCGATACGTACAATGAACAAAAACCAAAAATAACTTTTCTTCGTGGGATCACTTTTTTGGCCATTTTTATAAAAAACAAGAACATCCTCACCTATTTCATTTGCAAATTACTATTGAAGGGAACGGACGGTTCGATATACATTTTTTTCTAACACTTTATTCGAAATGACATGAACTTGACAATCAGGGTCTTTTTCTATTGTTCTTTTGCCTGATTATAAGGTTAATGCCATTTCAAAAAAATGTTTAAAAAAATTGAATAAGATTTTTCGCTTCCTTTGATATTAAGCTTTTTAAACTTTAGAACACATCTCGGGACACACTAAATGGTGGATGGACGGGTCCGGTGGAGTGGACGTCTAAACGGTGGATGGATTACTAAACGGTGGACGGATTACTAAACGGTAGATGGATTTTTGAAAAAAATTTTTAAAAAAATTCGAAAAATTTCACAATACCCAAATCAGAATTTGAGAAAAAATTTTTATTTTTTTAAAATTTATTTTTTCAAAAATCCATCCACCGTTTAGTAATCCATCCACCGTTTAGACGTCCACTCCACCGGACCCGTCCATCCACCATTTAATGTGTCCCACACATCTCTGCAAAAAACTTAAAAGCATTTTTAGCACAAAAATGCCTTCTTTTAAAATCTATATCTACCTTCAACATCGTCGTTCCCAAATGAAAACTAAATAAAATCCTTCGCTTGAATGAATGAATTACATTTACAATATCTCTCTTTCCTCCTTTCTCTTCTCTCTGAAAGTTTAACAAACTTCTTTAAGAAATTTCGTCGTCTTCTTTTTTTAAAAGTTTTTCTTTTTATATTTCCAATAATGCCATCGAAAATATAAAACTCTTTTTTTTAAAGAAGCAAAATAAATAAAAATTTTATGAAAAAACTTTTATGTCCTTAAGGAAAAAAAGAAATGTAAAATTTAAAATGAAAAGAAGAAAAAAGTGTAAACTGCAAACTTAATTATTCTCTCGAAAAAATATTTAAGTTTAAGCGTGCTTAAATATTATTGAAAAACATGTTGCTACGAAATATTTTTGTTATAGTTTTTTATTTAGTCCAAAAATTTATAACGATCTAATTCGGTAAAAGATATGAAGAAAAATTACATAATGAAAATATTTTTTTCGTTTGCAAAATTAAAAATTTATGGAGTATAAAAACGCGTTTATATTTTTTACGATTTTATTTCAATATTTTTTTAAAATAATTTGAAAGCTCTATTTGAAACAGGGGAAACGTTTTTCATTTATAACATTGGAATCACTGGAGAAAAAAGTGTTTTTTTACTTTAAATTAAAACAAAAACAATAGTAACGCTTTTTCGAAAATTATGTCGACATTATGTTTTATCAAATGGGATTATGGATAGTAACTTAATTCTTCGTTTATCGTTTCAAATTTATTATTGTCTCAAATTTTCACAAGTTTTCAAAAATGTCGTTTTATAAATTATGGCTCCTTCGCAGCTGGAATGGATTATGTTTAAGCTTAAAATCAGTTGCAACTTGAAAAATAAGTTTTTTTTTATTTATTTATTCAATTTTCCAAATAAATAGCAATACAAGTAACAAACAAAAAAAAAATATTTTGAAAAAAGTGTTTGTGGATTCTCCTAAAAACCACCTTTTTTCTAACAAGAAACAATTTAAATTTTTTGTTAAGAAAATACAAAATGCTTCAAAGAAAAAATAAGTAAAAAAACAGAAATTTTGTTTGGAAATTCTCAAAAATGAGTAGAAAAAAACATGTTTAAAGTTGGCTTATATCCATCTTTAAACATTTCATTTACGACATGTCTAAAAGATGTATAAGCGTATGGAGCACTAGGAGAAAATCCATAAAAACAGATTTCGCATCCATTTGCTACATTCTTTTTAATAAAATTACAAAGTAAAATGTTGGATCAAAAGTGCAATCAAATCTACATATGTAAAAAAGCTTGAATTTCAAAAAATTACTCCAAAAATGACATAGATAAATTTTTTCTAATATAACATATGAAAAACAAAAACTATTTTGAAAGTTTTATTTCCAAAAAAAGATCATCAAAAATTGGAAATTTCTGGCACTTATAGGCGTTTTTGCTCAATAAGTGTACTATAAAGCGCCTATAAGTGTCAGAAATTTCCAATTTTTGATGATCATTTTTTTTGAAATAAAACTTTCAAAATAGTTTTTGTTTTTCACGTGTTATATTTCACCAGAAATATATCCAAAGCGATCATCATATGTAAATTTGACTATATTTGGAAGATTTTCTAAAATTACATCAATGATACAATGTTTACCATCGGAATCGAGTATTAAAGCAGAAGAACGTTTTGCAAAATCTTGAATTGTATTCTCCATTGTAAGCATTTTAAATTCATTGATTGAAATGATTCCACTTGACATAAAAAATTCTTTTAATGTACAGCGATAAATATTTTTAAACAATTTTAAATTTGGATTTCGCAAATGATTATTGACATAAAAATATAAATTGCTATCAAGCCAATACAAAAATGTTTGAGGTAATTTAACATTCATCCGCCAATCTAGTGGCTTTTCACTAACATCGAGTAGATAACTAAATACATCCCAATTATCTGAATTAACAATTAATACTTTTCTTTTAAGGAAAAAATATTTGCATGTTTGATGTTTTTGTAATCCATTTGAAGATAAAGGAGATTTCCATAAACGATAAATTACATCAGATGGTAATGAAAAATTTTGAGGACGTGGTATTTTAAACTTATATTCTGTCATAGCTAAAGCAACCTTTATATAAACAAGTTTAGTTAAATAAATGTTAAAAAAAAGATAAATCATTCGTTCTGCTGCAAAAATTTTATCCGCATTCATTTGCGTCTTCCTCGTGTGTGTGTGTATTAGGGTTGCCGTCCCCCCTCGTTTCCCCGATTTCCCCGCGGTGATCCCCGTTTTCCCCGTCCCCGAAAGATTTCTGATTTTCGGGGATCCCCGTCTCCCCGTCCCCGAAAAATTTTCGTCCCCGAAAAAATAGAAGATTCGATAATAAAGGAAAAATCACTAAAAAGTTATTTAATTAGTGCTCCCCTAATGATTACTGTACATAATAAACGACTTTTACCACCTTTGAATCTTTAAATTTGAAAATATCCAAATTTTTTCTCTTCCCGTCCCGTAGAAAACAGGGTTCCCCGAACGGGGATCCCCGTCCCCGAAGGATTTTTGATTTTCGGGGATCCCCGTTCCCCCGTCCCCGAAAATTTTTGCATTTCGGGGACGTCCCCGTCCCCGAATTTTTCGATTTACGGGGGGGGGGGGGACGGCAGCCCTAGTGTGTATGTGTGTATTGATTGGCAAAAATAAAGCCTTTTTTGCACAATTTATTTCTTATTTGGTCATTATGGTTTATTTGTTAATTTTTTTTATAAAATAAACAGTACCTTGATATAAAATCAATTGTGTCTTTTTTAATATGTGGTAGGAAAAATTTAAAAAAACAATGAATTATTATTTAATTGTAGAACACAAAAAAGTAAAAATCTTCAAAAAAAATTTATAAAACAAAAAGAATATTTTAAAAAACTCAAATTATAAAAAACGTCATAATTTTCAATAAAATAAATTATTAAAACTGTGTAACTTACATAGTTAAAGCCCCGATGTTTGCTTGCAAAAAAGTGCAAGGCAAATGCACGTTCTTTGCAAAAAGTGCCTTGCGGTCATGCAGGTTTCTTGTAAGGCACTTTTTGCAAAGAACGTGTATTTGTCTTGCATTTTTTTTGCAAGCAAACATCGGAAGGAGGCGGACGTGAAAAACGAATTATATGGGATCGAAGATTTTTTGGTGCAATTTGTCTTTTATTACTATTACTTTTTTTTGGTATCAGTCAATTGGGGGATGCAATTGATTTTCCATTTTCAAAATATATTGTAAGTTTATTTTTAATATAGAGCTACAGTAACCCGTTTTATTTTGATTATGGTTACCGTATTTTTGGCATTTTTAATTTAACATTTGTTTTCAGTTAATCATTGTTCAATTCCTTTTAACTTTATTACTTGGGTTTTCGTTTTGGCATGGAATGGTTTTTTCTTACAATTACTGAAACGAATATTAATGATATGTTGGAACGATGATGAAAAAAGTGCTTTCGAATAATTCTTTTTTTTTTTGCAAAAAGCTAGTCTATTCAATTATTTCTTTTTCTCATTTTCTTTTGCCACAGATTTATTTTATATTTTTTTGCAGATTTCTAAATTTTAAAAGAGTATTTTTTATAAATATTTATTAATTAATAATTTTTTCTTGCAGTTTGTATTGGAGAAATATTTAGTTCCAATACAGATAAAACTTGTGAGATAAAAATATACGACTTTACTTGACGAATAAATTATATAAAAAGAACATACAAAACGAAAGACATAACGGGTTTATATAGAAAATTAAGATAAAATTTGCATATTTCTTTGTTCTCAACGACACTCCCGGGCCAGGCAATAATGATTATTTTCGACGATTAATAAAAGCATCACGTGCATCTTTCATTTCAGTACGGACTTCTGCAAGTTCCATCAGTAATTTATCACGATTTTTAATAGAGCCAATGATTTGTTCATTGAGCTGTTGCAGCTCAATGGCAAGATCACCAGCAGGATGCCCTTTGCCGATACGATCTTCAAGATCTTCAACCATCATTTTTGATTTATCAATAAGTTCACGAATAAATTGTTTAATAGTTTTAAGTTCTTTGCGGAGAATACGTTCTGCTTTGCGGGTTTCACGAATTTCTTTTCTGCCCTTTTCAGCTTCTGTATCAGAAGTGCCAGAATCAGATGAGGGGAGTTCATCACTTGAAATAGGAATAAGGCCATCATCAATTGGAATACATTTATTGGATGACATGATGAGAGAATAATTTTCAGCTGTTTTACTTGAAGGAAATGATGTTGAGAATGATAATAATTTATCTGTGGATGAATGTGGGGAATTATTACTAATTTTATTCATATTTGATGTAATATGTAAATTAATATTATTATTATTTAAGCCTGGATCTGTGTCAGATTCATGGCATAAAATATCTTCTTCAATCGGGTATAAATGATTTATTGATCTTTTGGTTGTGAATCCATCTTTGTATTCAATCTTAACAGATCGAATTTCATTATCGGAGCTTACCAGTAATTCTTTCACTTTAGCAACTTTCCATAAACCACGAGCAGTATCAGGCTCAAATACCAAAACCATTTCATCAACTTCAGGATGACGTTTAATTGCTCCACGTCGATTACGATGTTCTTTATCATTACGTTCTCTGATAAAGTTAAGGTAATCTTTAATCCAAAGATTCCAAAATTTATCCAAATAAAGTGATGTTCTCTTGTAATGCTCCAAGAGCTTCTCCCCGCCACCAAGAGTTGTTGGAAAATATGATGGATCTTCAATTTCATTTTCAGCTGTTACAACTGGCAATTCAACATGAATTCCTGGTGAAATAAAATCAACAGGTCGAATAACAAAAGGTTCTTTTGAATGAACATATGTTAATGGACGGGAATTAATGGTTGCTTCAACTTCACACAAAAATGTCCAAAATTCAACAAAGTCAATAAAACGTTGACCAATAGATTGTTTTAAAGCATTTTTAACTATTCCAACCATTCGTTCATATAATCCACCCTTCCATGGTGCACGCTCGGTGATGAAATCCCAAATAATTCCATTATCTTTGCAGTAATTTGTCATTTGTTTATCTCGAATACATTTTTTCCAAATTTCTTCAAGTGCTGTTGCAGCAGTCTTGAATTGTTTTGCATTATCACTTAATACATAATATGGAACATTTCTTCTAGCTACAAATCTTCGAAATGCAAATAAAAAATCTTGTGTTGTCATTGATGTTACAGGTTCCAAATGAACTAAACGGGTTGTAAAGCATGTGAAAAGGCAAATCCAAGCTTTTTCTTTTGTTCCTTTAATTTTAAATGGTCCGCAATAATCAATTCCAACATTTTGAAATGGCTTTGAAACATGCTAAGAATAAAAGAAAATGATCATTTCGCCAAGGCTCGCTTCATTTTTCTCTCGCTCTCTCTTTTTTAGTCATCCTTTTTTGTGTTGTCTCTTTTTTATGCGATCATTCTTTGCTTGTTGATTTGGTTGTGTTGCTGGCCGCGGTGCCTTTTTATTATTAATAAATACTAATTAATTAACTTGCATAAATAAAGGAAGCCTTTATTTATAACAGTGGTGACGAGGAGATTCTGATTCAACGCCGCAGCAGATAAAAGACACCATTTACACGATTTGATGGGAGACTTGGCATATGAGGTAATGCGAAACTTTTTCCTTTCCAATATTTACAACTTTTGCATTTTCCAACGATTTGTTTGACCATTTCTCGCCCAGCTGGAATCCAATATTCTTCTCGTACTTTGGACAAAGTATGAGGAGTTCCAGCATGATGTAATTTTTCATGAATATTTTGGACAATAAGTTTAACCAATGGAGAATGTTTTGGTAGAAAAATAGGATGAGGATTAATTAATTCAGAATGATCAAATCGACAATTAATACGATATAATTGATCTTCATCTTTGACTAATTTAAATTCCTTCACATCTTTTTCTGTTGTGAAAATCTGTTGTTCTTGATGAATTAAAAATTTTTCTGTTTCTTTTAAATCAGAAACAGTAATATCTTCAGAACTTTTTTGAAGGAGCTTTTCAGCAACGACAAGTTTAAATTTTGAATAAGACGTTTTTGTATCAATTTCAAATTCACGACGTTGTTCATGGTTCTGAAGAGAAGTTGTATCCCAAAGTGCAACTAAAGTTGTTATTGTTTCATTCATCTGTTCACCAAATCCAGGTAATTTTGGCCATTCTTCGTTATCCTTTTTCAAAAAATCTGGACCTTTCCACCAGCATTCTGCATTCTTTAATTGCTCAAATGTAATTCCACGAGTTCCAAGATCAGCAGGATTCAAAATTCCAGGAACAAAATAACATGTTGCATTACATTTCAAAACTTCTTTAAGACGATTTGTTACAAATACATCTTTTGGAAATTTTTTAATCCAATGATATGCAATTTTACTATCAGTCCAAATATATTTTTTACATGATTCCAGTTTTAATTGTTTTGCCACATAAATAATCATCTTTGCTGCTAACCATATTCCCATAACTTCAATTTGTGGAATTGTTAACTTTTTATTCAAGGGTTGTAATCGAACTTTTGCAAAAACAAGAACTGTTTCGATTCCATTTTCTGTTTTAATTCTAAGATAAATGACGGCACAGTAGGCATCTGGTGAAGCATCAGCAAAAGAATGCATTTCCACATTTTCAGCATCAGGAAATTTATCTTCAACATATTTCCTTGCAACTTCAATAATACCATTCCAATCCTTGAATATTTTTTTCCATTCATTTAACAGTTTGTCTTTTAATAGTTCATCCCATTGCACTTTTTCTCGAAATAATTTCTGCATAAAAACCCGTCCCTTAACAGTTACAGGCGATAAGAAACCAAGTGGATCAAAAGTGGATGCAATAAATTTAAGAATTTTTCTTTTGGTCCAATTTTCTGTGCCAGAAAATTGTTTCATTTCAATTTGTAAAGAATCTGCTACAGAATTCCAATTCAATCCAAGAATTTTAGTTGTTGTATTTTGTTGTCGAATTTCTTCTGGTATTGCATGGTTAATTTTTGGACTATTTGACAACCATTCACGGATATTCATTGAAGCATCCAAAAAATGATTTCGAATTTTTGTAAATTGATTTACACCTTCTGTTTCATCATCCACAAGTAATGTAATATTATCAACATAAAAGTTTTCATCAATATGTCGAAGATTTTCATCCTCCAATTTTTGAAGATGTAACATAATTATACTCCATAAAATAAATGGGCTAGAAATAACTCCAAATGGAACACCAATAAATCGATAAATAATCAAATTATCATTTGTAATAGGTTTGGATATATCTTTTACCCAAAAGAATCGAACAGAATCACGACTTTCTTTATTCAGATAAATTGTATGAAAAGCTTTTTCAATATCTCCAACCAAAACATATTTTCCACGGCGAAATCTTAACAGAATTCCACTTAAATCTGGCATATTCAAAGGTCCACGAATAAAGCAATCATTCAAGCATGGAGCAAATTTTGAAATTTTTGCAGAAGCATCAAATACCATTCTAATTTTTGTTGTTATTTTTTGTGGAGTAATTACTGCTTGAGGTGATAAATAATGAACAAGATGTCCTTCAGGGATTTCCGGTGCAATTTCAATAACTTCACGAGCATGTTGATCTTTTACAATTTTATCACAATCATCCAACAACTTCGGATCACTCGACAATCTTTTAAACATTGATTTCATCCTTCCCAAAGCTAATCCAGCATTTGACGGAAGTTCTTCATGATTCTCTTTTTCTGGCCAAGAAACGAAATATCGATGATTTTCAAATTTAACATTTTTCTTGAACTTTTCGAGAATTTTAGCTTCTTCATCATTGTTTTCTGAATCTTTTATGCCCATATCTTCAAGATTCCAGAACTTTTTCAAATTGCTTTCATCTTCATCAAATGTTTGAGATTCAATTGCTAATGAAGTTACAGTATTCGTTTGTAACTGAGGCATGCTTTTGCAAATCATTTTTCCAACAACAGAATTTACAATGTAAACATCTTGTCCAGCCTTTTCCAATGAAGTTATAAATTCCATAAAATAATCCATGCCAATTAAAACATCTGGAGTTTTATAGCTAATATTAACTTCCATTGGTTTACCAGGAACTCCATAAACAACCGGAACAGTTGTAGCAATTTGTTGTGTTGAATTTGCAAAAAGTTCTTTAGGTCCAATATCTGTTTTCATAACAAATTTTATCAATGATGAATTGAAAATTGTGGTTTTTCCACCAAAACCAGAAACATTAATTTTTTCATCTTGAACTTTTTGAAGCTTTAGCTTTTGAATAATTTTATTTGAAATATAAGATTTTTGTGATCCACTGTCAAAGATAACAACTGTTTCAGCTGATACTTTTGTAACTGGATTAAATATCGAAACATCTTTTGTTAACAATACACCTTGTTTCTTTCCAACAGTAACAAAGGCAGATGACCTTGCATTTTTTGAAGTGCATAAAAATGGCATATGACTTTCTCCACAATGCTGACACTTCATCTTTTTGAAACAACTATTTGTGTCATGATTTGAAAATCCACATTTGGTACAATAATTTCTTTTCCGCAATTGAGAAATTTTATCATTTGGTGAAACAAATTTTGGGCATTTTGGCATATAATGATTTTCATCGCATAAACAGCATTTGTATTTGCTTTCACGTCCATTTGGAGGAGGTGTCAAATTTGTAGCAAATTTGGCATCATTCAGTGGGATCAAATTTGGATTTTGTTGTGGCATAAATGGTTTACGTTGTGAATGAAAATGTTGTGGATGAGAAGTAAATTGTTTCTTTGCAGAAAAAATTATATCTTTGTTATTATGACATTTTGAATCAATCTCTGCTTTTAAAGCATAATCCTTCATCTTTTTCATTAATACTTCAACTGTAGCATTTGCTGGTTCAGAATAATAAAACCAATTTAATTCCTTTTTTTCACGGATTGGAAGCTTTTCAATAATATCCATTTTCATAGAATCATTATCAATATCAACACCAAGATTTTGAAGTTGTCGACACATGTTGCAAATATAATTTACAGTACTTCGAAAGCTTTCAGGATCATTAGGTTTTGCAGGTTCAAGACCACGAAGCTTTGTTTGAATATCTTTAATTATCAAAGGCTTTCTTCCAAAACGATCAATCAGAGTTTCAACAACTGTATCATAATTTTCTTCTTGTACAGCAAATCCTTCAACTTCTTCCAATGCTTTTCCTTCCAGAAATCCGAGTAAGCTTATCAGCTTTTCGATCTTTGGATATGGGCGATTATGTACAGCATGTTCAAATCGCTGCCAAAATGAATTCCATTTTAAATATTCACCATCAAATTTTGGTAATTTTATGTTAGGTACTGTTACAGTAGCCTTAACTTCTGCCATTGCTTGTGTGGAATCGCTTTTAACTGAACTATTATCATCTTCTGATTCCAATTGCAAATATTGTTCACCATCCAAAATAAGTATCGTTAAATCTTTCAAGAGCTTTCGATGTTCATCGTTATCTCTCCAGCTATCAAACTTTGCATATTCAGCTGTTCTTTGATCAGCATCTTTGGTTTTCTTTGCTAAATCTTCCCACTTTTCCATAGCTTGTAGCATATAACTATGATGTTGCTTTATTACTTGTAAACGAGATGCTAATCTAATTCTTGTATCTGAAGACCAAGGACGTGGATGATTTGCCAATAATGTGTTATATTCATCTCTTGATTCCAATACTTCATTGTATGTTCGTTGCAAATTAATTTGAAGGCGATCAGACATATCGAATATTTAATTTTAATTAAATGAATAAAACTGTTGCAGTTTTAGTTCCAAAGTTTGAGTAAAATATTTTAGACAGTTCTGTGCAGATCCTGTCAAATTATGTGGTGATAAAAATAATAAATAAATAAATATGCAAATGTGATTATGTTGAGCGGTCGGCAGCTATACAGCTACCTCCGAGGTTCAATTATCCAGAGGCACCAAAATGTATTGGAGAAATATTTAGTTCCAATACAGATAAAACTTGTGAGATAAAAATATACGACTTTACTTGACGAATAAATTATATAAAAAGAACATACAAAACGAAAGACATAACGGGTTTATATAGAAAATTAAGATAAAATTTGCATATTTCTTTGTTCTCAACGACACAGTTAATCGCACAAAACAAATTTAATTAGAGCTTGTAAATACAATAAATTTTATGTAATGTTGGAAAAATATATTATTTTTTAATTTTTCAAGTTTTTCTTGTCCGTTCTTTTTTCCCACTATTTAATAAGAATGATGAAATTCGTTAGTTTTTTGACCGTTTAACAGAAAGTAATGATGAAAGTTTTGCAAAACACGACATTTTGTTAAAACTTTACATATCCCAAAAAATGTGTCTGATTTTTTGAAAAAAATTTTTGTCTGCGATGATTTTTTTTACCATTTAATAATAAGAATGATGAAACTTTTGAAAAGGACGAAAAAACTTTTTGGTAGGAATGAATTCATTTCAAAAACGATTAAAAAATAAGGAAGATGGATTGCAGTCCTTTTTTAAATATTTCTTTTTGAAATTAAGGATTATTTTTACTTTCAAGAAAAAAACAATTATAAAGTCGCCATAAAAATTTATTAAAACTGTTTCTTGTCTTTAAAAATTTAAACCCTTTTAAAAAAGGACTACAGCCGCCAAAACAAAGATTTGTTAGATTTTGCAAATAATGATAATTTACAAAAAAAGAAAGAATCCCAGAAGATTCATCATCAAATTTTTTGAATAATGATTGTAAAACTGAAGATGGATTAAAGAAAGATCCAAAATCAAAGGCCACCACCAATAATAAAAGCACCCTTTCCCTTCATATTGCAGCTTATGAAAATTCAATCCTCATTGCTGCTCCTGTAGATGGAAGAAAAGAAAATTTAATTAAAAAGGAAGAAGTTTTTGTTAATTCAACATTTGGTAGTATTCAAGTAATAACATTTTGTTACTTTTTCAAAAACTATAGAAAACCTTAATTACAGAATCCATTCGAATTTCCAAGACAGCAAGAAAGTGGTGGCGCAAAGATGCTGGAAACTTTGCAATACAGAGCATCCCAACAATTACTTAATCCTAATCAAATGAAGTAAGGAATTGACCCAATTAATCCAAGGTTTTTTGTTACCCATGAAAGTTTTAGAATTTTAATTGAGGAAAAATGCGAATTTTCTTCCGTAAACTGAGCTTGTTAATTTCCCTAATCCACAATATCCCCCTTCCTCTAAAAAAGCATTTATTTGTTTGCTTTCCCTTAACTGGGAAAAAGCCTTATCCCCTTATCTAGAGGAGCATCAAAATAGTTAACTTTGGTTTTTTGTTCCTTGTTGCCAAAAATATCTCTGGGAAATTTCAAAAAAATCTTATCTTTTTCGCCCTGACTTTTTGCAGCTGCTTTTAGTAATTGTTCTGACTTTTACTTAATAATATTAAGTAAAAGTCAGAACATATATTATATTTACTAACAATATATGGTTGTAATCACATACACTAACGAAATAAATTCAAAAAATAATTTTTAGCAGCTCATCTCCAACAATGGAAACTATCAAGGTTTATTTAATTACCATATTTTAATTCCATTTTAAAATCAAAATATATGTAGGATATTCAACTACGCTTACTTCGAAAATTTCGAGCATTTCCACCACAAAATTTGCCATCAACAGAATTTGGTCGGAAGCTTGTTACAATTTCTTCACGATATGGATTTGCTGTAATTGCTGGATCAGATAATCGTTTGATTTCTGTTAAAACTCATGAACTTCAAGCTTTACAAGCTGATGACTTTAAAGAATTGGATACTTTTCCAAAACGGGATATAGATTTCTTTAATCTTCAAGTAATTTTTAAAGTATATGAACAATATTTTATCCTTGCCTAGGCATGGCATCGGGGCGACTTTTTTAATGCCCGGCCCGGTGAAAAGAAGCCCCGGCCCGGCCCGGCCCGGGTAAAAATTTAATTTTTAGTATTTTTGCCTTGGTCCCCCCTGTGCAGTTTTTTTCAGAAATCGTGAAAATCAAGGCCCGGCCCGGCCCGGTACCGGGCCGGGGATTTCCGGGTTTACCCGACCCGGTGCCATGCCTATCCTTGCCCCATTTTTAGGCTGAGATGTTTTCAGCTGAATTTAATTCTGATGGTCGGGTACTTGCTGTTGGTGCAAATACACAAAATGGTCCATTTGTATATGTTTTTGATGGATTTACTTTTCATCCATCTTATTCCCAACAACCTTTTCCATTGCAATATATTCGATTAGGAGAAAATAATGCCGCAAAGATTACAACATTTGAATGGAATCCATGTATTCCTGAAGTTTTTGCAACTTCAACAACTGATGGACTTGGTGTTTATCAATATACCCTTAATGTGAGCTTTTTGCTTTATGTAAAATTAAAATCATAAAAATTTTCAGAATCCAAAATCTTTCGGGGTCATGGGAGCTATTCCTTTAAAAGTTATTACAACTTGTCTTACTTGGAGCCCAAAAGGTAAACAATTAGCCATTGGTGATGCAAGTGGATGTATTACTCAACTTAAGCCCGAACTTGTACCAGTTCGAAGAGTTGAAGCTCCAACATCCTTAGATGGACTTGGAAATCCACCATATAAATGTGTTGGAATTTGTTGGTTATCAAATACTGAATGGGCAGTTGTACATACATCAACAACAACAAATTATCTCAATTTATCACTTTTAACTGCAAAAGAGAATGTACCACCTACATATAAATCATGGTCAGGCGTACTTCCACCACCTTCTGATCCATCTTTACCAAGATCTGTAACATTTTTACCATTATTTGATTGGCAATTTGTTTTGGCAACTTCAACATGTCTTACAAATGCTATAACATTCGGAAATAATGGTGTTGCATGGAAGCTATGGGAACTTCCTGAGTCTTTTAATATTAATACTCCGTTATCAATAGCTTATAAAGATACTTTTATTATGGGATCTGAGTAGTTATGCACAGGTAAAATGACCAAATTTGACCTTGAACTTTGATCTCTTAGCTCCTACGGTAGCTTACGGTAACTCCCTGTAACTCACAGTAAGCTT
Source organism: Panagrolaimus sp. PS1159 (assembly GCA_963922195.1). Classification (NCBI taxonomy): domain Eukaryota; kingdom Metazoa; phylum Nematoda; class Chromadorea; order Rhabditida; family Panagrolaimidae; genus Panagrolaimus; species Panagrolaimus sp. PS1159. Next base: position 2,130,683 of record CAWUHW010000011.1, on the reverse strand, counting down.
TTGGATACGTTTGAATTTTTTGTTTTGCAGGGTTACTGTAAGTCTTTATGGTGGAGGTAATGAGGTGATTGTCTTTGAAGATAGCCCCAAGTGATCAAAGGATATCCCCTTACTTGGTCATCAAGGATTAAAGCTATTTGCCGACATTTAAACGCATGTTAACTGGAGACAAATTTTATGGAATTACAGTAATTGTTGATTACAGCAGCTTACAATAGTTAGCCCTTGTTTACAGTAATCCTAGCTTATGGTAATTCTTGCAATCCTTCGTTTGAATTTTTGTTTTAGCTGTTACGGTAAGACTTTATGGTGAAGGTAATGAGGTGATTGTCTTTGAGGATAACCCCAAGTGATTAAAGGTTATCCCCTTACATGGTCATCAAAGATCAAAGGTGTTTGCCGACAATTAAAATGAAAGGAGTTTTTGTTAACTATTTCTTGTTTTTTTGTTGAAATTAGTGAAATTTTTCAGTAAAAAAACATGTAAATCTTAGATTTCTATTGGTTTAATGGGAATGATACATGTACTTAATCTCCGGATAAGCTAGGTTTTTTTTTTGTATAAAAACAAGAAATTGCTTTATTTTTTTCATAAAAATCGTGAAAATTTGTAAATAAATTTTAAAAATAACTATTTTTATCATAATTAAACCAAAAAATTTCCCTTTTTTACTTAGTTTTAAGGAATCCGTGTGGATATGCTTAATCCCGAGTGGATATACTTAATCCACACACAAGAAAAATGTTGAAAAAATATTGTTTTTTTATTTTTTTAATTCGAACTCCTATAAAGTATGAATATTTTGATATTTTTTCTTGTTTTAGCAAGAGGATAAGCTAAATCCGTATTAGCTGAAGATATGCTTATAAAAATTTATATCCTTTTTTTACTATTTTTTAATGAAAAATATATAAAAAATCGTTTTTTTTTCTGTATTTAGGGATTTGAGGGGATATGCTTAATCCATGGATATGATAAAAATGAAGAAAATGTTGTTCTTTTACTCCTTTTTCAGCCTTAATAATAATCAAACATGGATATTTTGGCTTTTTTTGCTGTTTTTACAAGCGGATATGCTTAATCCCTGTTAGCTAGAAATTGAATTATAAAATTTTATATTTTTATTGCTATATTTTTAGCGAAAATGTTGAAATTTTAGGTTTTTTTCTTGTTTTTAATGTGAGATAATAGGGGATAAGCTTAATCTCGTACAAGCTGAAAATTTGGATATCAACTTTTTGTCTGTTTTGCATTGTTTTTGTATGTAATTAAATCAAATTCATTTGCAAAGAAATTATGGGATTACCTTAATCCCCCACAACAGATATTCTTAATCCGTTTGGATATGTTTAATCCCTGTTTTGAGTGTTTGAGTTATCTCAAAATAGAAACCTTATTAGTATTAAATATCCAAAGAGAAGGATTCGTTAATTATGTATCAGTTGCGAAACAATTAAATAATAGTCATCATTTTCAAAAAATCAATGACTCTTCCAAACTACAACATCTGTATTTTACTCTCCTTCTTTTCTAAACTTTCAAATTTTCCTTTCTACAAAATATAAAAAATACCAAAAATGTTTAAAAATTGGACTTTTTTTTATTAAAATAGTAAAATTCTCTGATAGCGTGCAATATGTATACATACACGTATTGACTGTACAGTAATATCTCTGTAAAAATAGTAATTTTTGGATAAATTTATGTTTTTTAAATGGAAAATTCTGTAAAAAGTGCTAAAAAGATAAAATGAAAACTATAAAATCGTAAAATAAATATAACTTTTACGATTACACATTTATTTTTCAAACAGTTTGCCCTCAAAAATCATCATTATTGTCCATAAAGCTATCAGTTTCTTTGTATTTTTTATACAAAAGAGTATTCTTTAAAAAGTTTTACAACATAATTACATCAGTAAATAATCGTTTTGAAAGTAATTTCGTAAAATGGTTATGCTCTTCTTTTACTTTGGAAGAATAAAACAATAAACTTAAGCTATTTTCTCTACATTTAAATATCTTAATTCTTTCTGTTAACGTATAAGTAATTTTTAATATATGCTTCCACATCCTAACATTTTTAATCAAGTTTTGTGCATGTAGTTTTTTCAAAAAAATTGTTCCCCGAGGGTTCGAACTCCCGACGACAGCAGTGGTTATGCACTACTGCAGGTGTCAGTACAACGCTCTCACCACTGAACTACCGGGAAATATTTGAAAAGATATAGCTAACGTTTATGTAAAACAAAAAAAAAACTAACCATTTCTTTTATTTTACTTAAACATTATGGAAAAGGAAGTAAAGCAATTGTTTTAATTCTTAAGGATTTGGCGAATATTATGTTTATGTATCACAAAAAGTTGGCTATTCATATATTTTTTTATTAGAACGTTGTAATAATTACATCTCTTTTTAACGTTAGTTTTTAATGTATTTTTTAAATTAATATGTTTCCCAATCTTTAACAGTAAATTGTCCTGTTGAGTTTGCTCTGATACGTTGAACAACAGGGTCTTTATTTAACTTCTTCTGAATTTTTTTATAACCTGGTGGTGTAAATTTTCCTAATGTATTTATGGCATAATCAGCAATATCTTTGTGGCTACTTTCTTTTACGGGTTTTTTGCTTTTAGGACTGATAAGTTGTCCATCCTCTTTGAATCCATATTCCTGAGTTTGTAACAAATGTTTCGCCAATTCTTCAGATTTTCTCGCATCAATATCTCCTTTTGATACTCTGTCTCTTACATTTCGGCTTAAAGGCGTACCCTTTCTTGCAAATAAATTGTTGAAAAAATATGGACTTTGAGCATCGGGTGGGCTTTGAGCATCGGGTAAGGGAGAAGAGGGATCGTTTGAATCCTGTGTATCGTCTGATAAGAAGGGCTCAGTAGCTGATTTCCAATTAGAAGGAGGTTTAAGAGAGACATCAGAATCAAGATTCTGATTTTTTAATGGCGAAAAAGAAGAAATGCCGTGTGATGAAAGAGGAGTTGTAAGAGAGATCTCAGAATCTAAGTGCTGATTTTTTGGGGATATATCGTAATTTTCATTAATTAATCGTTCATTCTGGTTTTCGATACCTAAAGGTTTTTGTTTTTCTAATAAATTAGACAACGTTTTCAAAGTATTGTTTAAATTAGCATTTATATCAGTTAATTTAGTGTCTTCTACTTTTATAGGTTTTTCTGCTACATGTTTTCTTTTCTTAATTAAATCTATTAAAGTCATATTATAATATGCATTTTTTGAAGAAATATTCAAATCCGGATTTCTTAAAATATCTTTTACGTTATTTTGGGCAATTTTTAAATGTTCAGGGTCATAATCATATTTATCTATTAAAGAATAATATTTATCCTTGTCAACTAAAAAATATTTTTTAGCGGAGCTCATTCTAAAAGCTTCTGTCCAACAGCAAGTAATACTGGTAATAATAAAGATGCCAGCGGAATACCATCTCCATTTTGAAGGACTCTTTTTACTGTATTTACAGTACGAGCTCTGGATAATTCACGAATGGGTGTGGCATAAGGAGTGAGTTTTTTCGTTTTTGCTGGTGTTAATTTAAATTTTGAATGTACAATATTATGTGCAATTTCAACAAGTGCCTGCATTTCATCTGGATTTGCATATTTAATTAAATTAAACCGTTTTTTCGAACTCTGTGTTTTGGCTAATTTCTTTAAAAAATCAAAATTGTGAAGAACACAATCTCCGACTTTACAACGATGATGCATTTTGTTATGAATGAAGTGAAGCATGTGGTATTAAATACCATAATGTTTTTGGCGGGGAACTAGGTTGCTGGAAAAAAGGGCGTGGCTTAATTAATAGATCAATTGAAAACCTTTTAAAATTATTTGGAGTTATAAAGATGTCAACGTATGAGAAAGATGGTAGCAGAAAACATGCAATTTTCAGAATAATCCATAAAAATGGCGAAAATTTAATTAATGGTAACTGTTGTGAAGATGCAAAGGAATTTTATCTGCTTTTAGAGAAAATTGGTAAACTCAGAAGATACAGAAAAGAAGTAGATTTGATAAAACTGAGTTTATCATTTCCTATTTTCCAGTTTTTGTATGAGAATTTTAATATTAAATATTACGATGATGGAAATTCTCGATATAAATGGGGGTGTGGGTTTAAACACTACCTCTACGATAAATTTGAAATAACAATGGACAAAATCATTATTAAAAAACACTACATTAAACATAAAGAATATTCCGGCAGTTGTTCAAGCACATCAGAGGACCAAAGTGAAAGTGAAGGGGGTTGTGAATCAGATGAAATTTAAATGAATAGTTACTTATAATTTCTAACAATGAATTCGTGTAGTACTATAGATATTTGTGGCTCTAAAATTCAAAAAAATATTCATACAAATGAAGACGGTACTGTTAAACTTTTGGGTTATTGCTGCGGCTACGGTCACAGTTTTTACCAAATCTTGGAAAATATAGCAAAATTTAAAAATTATCGTGATAATTTAGATTTGTCTAAAATAAATATTGAAAACTCCACTGAGGAATATTTAAAAAAATATCGGAAGGTTAAGTGTATAACAGATAAAACAACATTCTGTAGACCTATGATTGGTTATTACCGCGAATGCGATTGTGGTGTTACTATTACTCTCAATAAAAATTTCACTATTGATATCGAAAATTTGTTTAAAAAACAGCAAAATTTGACAGACAGATCACTTGTAAAGAACAGTGACACTGAAAGAAAAAAAATCCTCCTTTTAAAAATTAAATAAAATAAGTATTTTTTACCTTTTGTTTTATTAAGATTTATTCTTTTAATAAAATTTTAGTGTTTTAAACAATAAAATTACTTAAATTACATACAAGGGAAAAAATTGTTTTAATCTTTTACAGAAGATGTTAAAAAAATTTGTTGTTTGCTGGAAAATCATGCTTTTTGAATAAACTTTTTAACATAGTTATCAGCATCTTTCAGTCTGTAAATCCTATCCAACGTTGCTGTTCGATTAAGTTTTAAAACAAGTCTGAGGTAAAGGTAATAAAGAGCATGCTCACCACAGGTATCAGCAAAAATATTTTGAACAGGTTTAAAGCCATAACTGAATCGTTTTTTCCAAAAATAAAGCTCATCAGGGGGCTTCATTGCCAAACTGTCAAAGTATTCAACGAAATGGTTATAAGGGTGTGGATGTACATATAAAGCAACCCAGTGTGACCCAGGTTGATCGATTCGATCGTGATTCATAATGAAAGACGCTGGTTTTCCTTTAGTATCTGGAAGCCTATCAACAGGAAACACACCCAAAAAGTATGGAATTTTTAAAACCTCCGCTTTTCGCAGAATAACTGTCTCATGCATTGTACAGAAAACACAAATGGCTAGCAAATAGTGAAGATTCCTAATTTCCCGAACAAAAGTATGAAAATTAATAGGGAGCGTTTTAGAAAATTAAGTTTTTTTTTTAATAATTTTCTGCATTTTTTATCAACTTTCTAGACACTACGAGCAAAGCAAAATAGTTTTCTTGATCGTTAACAGGAAAAGCTAAGAACATTTAAATGTAACCTCCTCCATTGGTTAAGCTGGGTCATCTTCATAGATAGCTGACAAGGTCAAATACCTTCTCTCCATCAAATCGCAACTAAACTTTTCTGTCTTTTTTTAAAAATACTTTTTTCGCTGGCATTTGACCTTGGAGCGCTAAACTCTAAGGGAAAGGTATTTGGAGCGTAGAACTCATGTTTTAAAAAACTTGTGGGTTTAACAAATCGGAAAAAGAGAAAACTGTTTTCACCAAATTTTTTTGAATATTTTGTTTATATTTAAAAACACTGGATTTAAGATAACGGAAGATTTGTATTATATATTATTATTTTAACATTTTTTTTATTTTTTTTACAGAAAAACACGGCAGAATTTTGTATCAAAAATTTATCCGTGTTGAATTTGAATCTAAAAGGATTCAAAAAATTTTGGAATCGTAAAAGTTATATTTATTTTACGATTTTATAGTTTTCATTTTATCTTTTTAGCACTTTTTACAGAATTTTCCATTTAAAAAACATAAATTTATCCAAAAATTACTATTTTTACAGAGATATTACTGTACAGTCAATACGTGTATGTATACATATTGCACGCTATCAGAGAATTTTACTATTTTAATAAAAAAAAGTCCAATTTTTAAACATTTTTGGTATTTTTTATATTTTGTAGAAAGGAAAATTTGAAAGTTTAGAAAAGAAGGAGAGTAAAATACAGATGTTGTAGTTTGGAAGAGTCATTGATTTTTTGAAAATGATGACTATTATTTAATTGTTTCGCAACTGATACATAATTAACGAATCCTTCTCTTTGGATATTTAATACTAATAAGGTTTCTATTTTGAGATAACTCAAACACTCAAAACAGGGATTAAACATATCCAAACGGATTAAGAATATCTGTTGTGGGGGATTAAGGTAATCCCATAATTTCTTTGCAAATGAATTTGATTTAATTACATACAAAAACAATGCAAAACAGACAAAAAGTTGATATCCAAATTTTCAGCTTGTACGAGATTAAGCTTATCCCCTATTATCTCACATTAAAAACAAGAAAAAAACCTAAAATTTCAACATTTTCGCTAAAAATATAGCAATAAAAATATAAAATTTTATAATTCAATTTCTAGCTAACAGGGATTAAGCATATCCGCTTGTAAAAACAGCAAAAAAAGCCAAAATATCCATGTTTGATTATTATTAAGGCTGAAAAAGGAGTAAAAGAACAACATTTTCTTCATTTTTATCATATCCATGGATTAAGCATATCCCCTCAAATCCCTAAATACAGAAAAAAAAACGATTTTTTATATATTTTTCATTAAAAAATAGTAAAAAAAGGATATAAATTTTTATAAGCATATCTTCAGCTAATACGGATTTAGCTTATCCTCTTGCTAAAACAAGAAAAAATATCAAAATATTCATACTTTATAGGAGTTCGAATTAAAAAAATAAAAAAACAATATTTTTTCAACATTTTTCTTGTGTGTGGATTAAGTATATCCACTCGGGATTAAGCATATCCACACGGATTCCTTAAAACTAAGTAAAAAAGGGAAATTTTTTGGTTTAATTATGATAAAAATAGTTATTTTTAAAATTTATTTACAAATTTTCACGATTTTTATGAAAAAAATAAAGCAATTTCTTGTTTTTATACAAAAAAAAAACCTAGCTTATCCGGAGATTAAGTACATGTATCATTCCCATTAAACCAATAGAAATCTAAGATTTACATGTTTTTTTACTGAAAAATTTCACTAATTTCAACAAAAAAACAAGAAATAGTTAACAAAAACTCCTTTCATTTTAATTGTCGGCAAACACCTTTGATCTTTGATGACCATGTAAGGGGATAACCTTTAATCACTTGGGGTTATCCTCAAAGACAATCACCTCATTACCTTCACCATAAAGTCTTACCGTAACAGCTAAAACAAAAATTCAAACGAAGGATTGCAAGAATTACCATAAGCTAGGATTACTGTAAACAAGGGCTAACTATTGTAAGCTGCTGTAATCAACAATTACTGTAATTCCATAAAATTTGTCTCCAGTTAACATGCGTTTAAATGTCGGCAAATAGCTTTAATCCTTGATGACCAAGTAAGGGGATATCCTTTGATCACTTGGGGCTATCTTCAAAGACAATCACCTCATTACCTCCACCATAAAGACTTACAGTAACCCTGCAAAACAAAAAATTCAAACGTATCCAAAAGCTTACTGTGAGTTACAGGGAGTTACCGTAAGCTACCGTAGGAGCTAAGAGATCAAAGTTCAAGGTCAAATTTGGTCATTTTACCTGTGCATAACTACTGATCTGGTTATGATTTTACAGCAACATCACCGGTGGTTACTGAAAGAGATGTTACACAAGTTCCTCCACAACCCTATTATTTATACTCTTACATCTGATGGAGTTCTTTTATTGCATCATGTTACTTCTTTAAATCCTTCTCGACCATCAGTTAATAAACCAATTGAATCTTGTGATTTAAATGCAACTAAAAATGGTGATCAACCTATGGGATATCAACCTCGTGCGGGTGCTCCAAATCTTTCTCAATCTTTCTCTACAACAACCCCAATAAAGCAACAACCAACAACAAATCTTTTTGGAACACCTTCAACAGCTAATCTTTTTTCATCATTTGCAAAAACTGAGGCTCCATCAACTCCAACTCCAACATTTGTAGCTATTGAACCAGTAGCTATGGTTGCTCAAGATACCCCTTCTACTGATGTCTCAACACCAGAAGTTATTGTTTCCAAAGGTACCACTCCTGATATTTCATCAACAATTGTTATTGTTAAAGGTTCAACTACAGATATTAAACAAAATAATCTTCAATTAGATTAGTAAGTTTGCAGTTTTTGGGACGCAGTTATTTATATTAGGTTAGATAAAAATGATAAAAGATAAAAAAATAAATTAAATATTGAAAATAAACTAATTTTATTGCATTTATGCAAAAAACGGTTAAAAAATAGAGTTTTTTGGGCACGATATTCTTAACAGGAATTTCAAGACGGTTACAATGATAGGCGATTACAAAGAAGAGAAGCCCTTTTTTGCAGCAAAAAAGCGATCAAAAAATTATTTTTTCCTTTGGCATTCGCAACACTTTCCTATCATCATATGCGCACCCACCAACGAACTAACATTCTCCGTTTTATGAGACTAGACTATAAGCGGGCCTTCGGCCCGCATGCAAGTGTTTTTGCAAAAATAAAAAAAGACAGAAACTTTTTAAAATTTTTATATGAAAAAAAATCCACTTGGAAATAGAATTTTGGCTAATTCGTGCAAAACTTCTTGATAAACGTGATCATGCATAATTTGCGAAAGTTCTACCACTTGAAAATAAATTTTTATAACTATCATATTTTTATGTAAAGTTAGGAAAAGTTAAAAATTTGCCACTTTGAAGCTCAATTGGTTACGGTATCATAAGCAGTCTGTTTAGAAAACAATGTTTTTTTTACGTTTTAGAGCTCTAAAAAAAGTAATTATATAAATACAAAAAATTACTTTTTAAAAGCTTGCTTTTATAAAAGATTTATTTTTGTTAAAAAACAAAATAATGTCATCAAAAAAATTTTTTTTTGCTGCAAAAAAACGATCAAAATGCAAGCAACATGCAAAGCATTTGCAGCTGAAAAAATAAAAACGGACGTTCAAGAAAACGAACAACCACTGTTATATAGAAGGAAAACTTGAGTAAAGGCCCTTTTTTTTACCGATAATGCCTTTTTAAATAGAGAATTTGGCTCAAAATATGATGGATAATTGATTTTTCAACTTCTTGTGTGTATTCTCTATTTGAATTAATTTGTATTAATCATCGCGCTTTTCCATTAGTAAATAGTTATTCATTTTTTTTCCTTCTGGAGCGAAGGTTTGACGAAGAACCTTAACTCGTGAACGCTTGTATGTTTGCTGTTGGATTAAAGCTGTACGGAAGAAACATTTGTTTAAGAGCTACTTTTTTTTACCACAATGTGGCTTTTTGATAGTTCCAGTGGTTCAGATTTAAGATTTTATTGAATTAAAATTTATATTTGTAGTTCTTACTAATATCATTTTGTTTCAGTGAAGGTGAACCAAGCTATACTCTTGAACAACTCAAAGAACTTGGAATTATCAACGATGAAGTTGCACAATATATAACAGCAAATCCAATGGTTCCCGATGACCCTTTACTTTGCATTGAATATAAAAGTGTAATTGTTGCACATCGTGCAATTGATGTTGAACATGGATTAGTTAGTTTTATTTACTTTCTTATTGATGATGTATAATGTCAGTTTTTTAGACTGCAAATCCAAATGTTGGAAATATTAATCCTGGAACCCGTGTAAATGCTACCACATTTCATTTTCGTAATAAGAATGATATAAATGCTGCACGATTGCGGATGATGGAATCACACGCTTTTGCGTTTTACAACCCACTTGGAGTTGCAATACCAGGACATCGGGTTAATCGGGCAGAACCATTTGTTCTTCTCCCTTATGATGTAACTATTTTTACATTATTAATTACTGCTTTATCTGATACAAGATTTAATAGCGAAAATTTTGATTTCTTCATGTATTAAATTAATGTGAAGGTCTGTTTCAATTAAAAAGCGTTCTTGTAAGTTTTTTTTTCGCTTTTTTAAAATTTTAAAATTTTCCTGTTTTTTTAGATATGTTTTGATCTCCAATGCATCCTCGTCATGGCATTTCTCGAGCTTTAGGCAATATTGGTTTCAATGTTCCGCCCCCCGCTTCATTCCTTAATTACCATAACAAAACTCCAATTTTGCCTCTTTTTTTACGTTTTTTTATATTTAAACATTTTTTTTTGAAATTTAAAACGCAACATTTAAATCCATGTTTAAATAAAAAAACGAAACAATAAAAAAAGCGCAAATCCGAAACGCATTTTTTTTTTCAACGTTCGCTTTTTTACAGTCTTTTTTTGTCTCGATTTTTCAATTGTTTTTAAAAAAGAAAATAACAAAAAAAGAAATACAAAATCAAAACAAATAAAACTCAAGTTTAACTTAATACACTTTTTTTGCTTTGATTTTTTAAGAAAAAAAAGTGAAAAGAATATGTACATTAAAAAATCTGTTTTTACACGTACTTGAATATATTCCTTTAAAGCCGAGTTTCTTTTTATACGTTTTAAAAGTGGATATTTGAAATCCAACATAAAAAAAAGAAGATGAAAGTTGAAAATGTTTTGTTTGGTTAAATACAATAAAAAAATATTTTGTGTTGTTTTTTTTTTTGCAAAAAGAAGTTTGAAAAGTCTCTTGTAAAAGTTAGAAGTAAAAGTATTATTGTATTTTCATCACTTGATTTTGGTTTTTAATGTTTGGGATGCTCAAAAAAATTTGGGCTATTAATGCCGGAGAAAAAAGTTCAAATAAAAACTGGAATAATTTGAAACTGAATTTTTCCAAGAAAAAAATTATGCCTAAAATTAGCGACCGTCATTTAACATTTTGGACGCTTTGCCAACGCATAAGAAATTGCCATTTTTTGATGAAAAAAAATAAATCGAAATTTGGAACAAAAAATTTTTCGATTTCACGTCAAAAAATTTCTTGTGAAAAAAAATCGAAATTTGAAACAAAAATGTTTCAAAAGTTGTAAAAATTTTTTAAATATGTTATGGACGCTTAAAAACAAATTTTTTATCTATTTCATTTAAATGCTTAAAAATTAAAAATTTTTTTCAAATTCTTATTTTCAACAGTTTTTCTTCAAAAATTTAACAAAAAATGGTCAAAAAGATTGCTTTTAACAAAGCGTTCTTTTTCTTTTTCACTGAAAATGAAAAAAAGATGTCCATTGTTGAAAAAAATTATCATTAATCGTATCAATTTTGTAGGTTGACTGTTAATTTTAAACATTTTTTAATTATTTCATTAAATTTTGGTGGGTCGAAAATAGGGGAAGGCATATTTTGATGAGTAAAATTCGTCATTTTGTTTTTTCGATGACGGTCGCTACCTAAAATTTAATGTTTTTGAGGATTTTCTTCTACAATTTTCCACTTTAAAAAATACTCAAAAATAAAACTGTAAAAACGTATCGTTGATGATGTGTTTCATTTTTATCTGCTTTTTAATAATCCAATCTTCGACTCGGTTGTTACTTTTTAGAAAAAGTCAAAATTAAATCCAAATCTTTTTTTTCATACCAAAAAAGGTTTTTTATTTATTCACAGATTTTTCTCTCCCCTTCTTTTTTCTTTATTATATTTTTTTTTCTGTTGTGTGTGAAGAATTAAGCTTCACTTCACGCTTACAATTAATCCTTATTTATATTTTTTTTGCTGCAAATCTTTTCACTTTTTTCTTCTTTCGTTTTCGATGCCTTTTTTAAGTGCGCAAAACAGCTTTTTGTCGTTAAACTTAAAAAAAAGAAAAAGAAAAGACAATTACATTCAAACAATGAAAAATGAAATATATTTGCAAACATTGCGGGTTTAAAAAAAGGGAAGAAAGATGACAAGGAAGTGATTACTCTTATAACAAAACAATTAATTCTATAAAGATTAGAGCCTTTTTGAGTTCGACAAATAAAGAAAAGAAAGGTTTGGGTAACCTTCGAAATTTGAAATTATAAGAAAAATTTGCATAAATTTAGTTAAACAAAATAAAAAGTATAATATTACAATACCCGTCGATATTTTAATTCCAGAGCATGTGCGTATTTGAAATGCGCGCAACATGCAGAGCGACTGGCGATTTTAAGTAGTAAATAATAAATATGTTTATTTGTCAAAAACATTAATAAAATAAAAAAATTTTTTTGAAAAAACTACACTTTTCTAAGTAGCCAGTCGTTCCGCATGTTGCGCGCATTTTAAATGCGCATGCGCTGGAATCAAAGTATTGACGGGTGTTGTTGTTTCGGATTTATGATACAAATTCCAAAAAGTTAAAAAAAACTGAAAAAGAAATAATTTGAACATTCATTTTTTTTGCATTTGAAAAGCAATTTTATTGTGACTTTCGATAGTAATAATTTTAAACGATAATTTTTTTGCAAAAAAATTTAAAAAACATTGAAAAAATTTATGCGTTATTTTTGTCCATTTTGAAAAAGTGACGAGCAAAAAACCGAGACGCATAAAATTTCTTTCACATTTTCTTCAAAAAAATGACAGGTTCAAAGTTGGATAACACAAAACTTTTTTTTATTGTTCATTTTAATCGCGAAAAATTTTTAGAATAATGGAAAGTATTTTCTTCACTTTTTTTAAAAGAATATTCACTACTTTTAGTATTGAACATATTTTTTTTCATAGACGTGACCAAATTTGAAATTGATCTTTTTGTAGCCTGATGATATTTTATTTGAGTGTATGGATGATTAACGAAAGTTTTTGAAAATTTCGTCGATTTAAGTTATATAAAAAAATTTGCTTTTTTTACAAATATTTTTTGACAGAAATAACTTTTTTTGTAATATACTTTTGTTGGTGCTAGTTTTTAACACTTTTTATTTTATCGCCAAAAATGATATCTTTCTACAGTTTTATATAAGACTATGTTCAGAAAAAGCTGTCATTAAAATTGCGAAATTTAACAAATTATTTCTAGAATTTGGTGAATGGTAATTTTTAACGATAAGTCTGTTGTTGTTATCATCTTTCTACACGGTGTCCCAACATAATTGCCAGCTTTGTTTTGGCTGGCAAATTTTTCTTTTTAAAGATAACCAAAACGGACTTCACAATTATGTTCGATAAATCATGGGACATTTTATGGCTTGAAAATTCTCCGGATATCTGATATGCAAATTTTTCAGCAATGACAGCAACTGAAAATTTTTGCTATCGTTTTTTTTCATTACTATCACAAAAAACCGTCAGTTGTTGGAGCGGTTTTTTGAAAAACCGCTCCAATGTAAAAAGTGATAGTAATTGTGAAAAATTTTATGAAAATTTAAGTGTTATTATCAAAATCCCAAATTTTTTTTAAAAATTTTTATGAGCTTAAAAAAATTCCTAAAGCATGTTAAGTTTAATTGTGAAATCCGTTTTTGGTTATCTTTAAAAAAAAAATTTGCCAGCCAAAGCAAAACCGACATTTATGTTGGGACATATTTATGTTGCAATATTTTTGTCGATAGTAATCTTTTATAAAGATAAATTTATTTTTGTGTTACATCATTATTTATTTTGAAAAATTGTGTCTTTACTAATCTTAAGTAGATATATAGTTCTAAAACTTATATTTTGTCTAAATTGCTAAATTTTAACAAATTTTATCTTTTTGGAGATGAACTATGATAGTAGTAATTTTTGCTATATCTCTAATTTTGAATTTGCCACCACTTTTTTTTTTAAATGTAAGAACATTACCACAAAATTTTTTTCTTCTAAAAATAATACCATCGCAAAACACACATTTAATTAAACAACATATGTTTCATTCTTGGTGTCAAGTATGTTTATTTATATTTGTTAAATGTCAACAAAATTAGAATTTTTTCACAAGTTCTTTTATAGAATATTATTTTGACGCAAAAAATTTGATCTTCTTTTTGGCGTGTCTATTTTTGATGATGCTATTTTTATGCACTTTTTGCCGCAGAAAAAATAACGGAGTGAAAGTTTATGTCAAAAAAAAATTTTTTTTTTTTCAAAGCGGTCAGAAATTTCACACTTACGGTTTTTCTCGCGCAAAAAATTTTTTTTGTTTGTTTGTTGCCTTAAAATAGGATGTTTGACAAGAATTTATTTATGTGAGTATATGTATTATAAAGAGAGATATTAGAAAAAAATATTTTGTTGAGAGATATATGAAATCCTTAAAGAAGTATTTTTGTGTTATGTTTTTTTTTTCTGGATTTCGGCTGCTGCTGCTGCGTGTTGATGGTGTCAGTCGCGAAATATGCGTGAAATTTAATTTTTTATAGATTTCTTATTTTTTATTATTCTTTTCTTTCTTCTTTCATTTCCATCATCGGAGTCAACAACGACGATCGCGACACAAAAAAAAACTTTTTTCTCGCGTTCGCATTTTTTCTACATTTTCGGCTATTCTTTTTTATCCCTTTTTCTTTCGTTTTTGAGCTCTTTGAAAAAAGTGTGAACAAAAACCGAGAAAAAAAAAGAGAGTGAAAGCTCAAAAAAAAGAAGTTACGTTTCAAAAAAAAATCGAAAGTCTATTCTTTTTTTCGATTTTGATTAAAGTAAACCGTTTTTTTTTGTAGTCCTATGGTAGCGTACTACTGCCAGCCCCATCCATATATGCTTCTCTTTTTTGGTCACAAAAAAAAACGTGAAAAGTGAACACTTTGTTTTGTGTCCATCATTTGATGGGATAAAAAAATATGGTCCACTATTATAAATCACACAATGGTCAATCAGGAGCAACCACAACGATTTTAAAAGGCGGAGTTGAATCTCCTTCACACAAAAAAAAAGATGATCGTATTTTTTATTGGGGGCTGCTTTAACCTTTTTTTATGAATCCTTTTTTTTATATTATTTGCAATGAAGCTTCTCTCTCCTTTTTAATGCTTCTTCTTTTGTCATAAATTTTTCATTGGTTTCTTTTGTATCATTTTTGAAGGTTTACTTTGGACGTTAATGGTTTACTTTGAAATTTATTGTTCTCCCTATCAAACCTGAAACTTTTTAGTTAATGATTTTTCAAACTATATATCCTCTATTGGTGATGTATTAAATATATTTGTATTAGTAGTTGCCTTTCTATTCCAATAAGCAAGCTTTTAATTAATTAGCTTTTTTGAATGTTAATATATTTTTGATAGTAATATTGTTTGAACAATATTTTCAAAATAAATATTACTATCAGATTTTATCCTTTCATTTCACGAATTGTCTTTTGATTCCAAAATTGATTTCTTATAAATTATCGTTATTTACTCGTGGATTTATTTGTAATCAAGAAATGTATGTATAATTACAATTGTTTTTTTAGGTACAAACATGACTCGATTAAGTCGTCCACTATTTATATTAGCTGTTCTTTTTTCGATATGTAAGATTTTTTCCCAAAAATTATAAAAGATAATTATCCCTTGTAATGAATATTTTGATTTTTGAGTTACTATCATTATTTTTTTTTGTTTTGACACTAAAAACTATGGACAATAATAATAATATCTTTTTAGCCGCAGTTGCCCCAGCCACAACAGATCAGCTTCGAGAATGGATAATGGCAAACAAAAATGCTTTACCAGAATCTGCACAAAAGGCTTTAACTTCTGCAACGGAAAGTGATTTGGCTTCAACAATTTTGAGAATGTTTGGATTTGGTTCACAAAAAGAAAAATCCGCCACTTTACTTGTCAAAACTCCAACATCAACTCCAAGAGTTGGTGTAAGAGTTTCTGAACGAGATGTTTGTCCATTTAATGCTGATCCTTTAATCCTTTCTGGAGAATATGCATATTGTAAGCCAGCATCTGGTGGAGATTGTCCAGTTGGATTTGTTTGTGATCAATCATTTGTACTTGGACGTTCAATTTGTTGTCAAGATTTGAGATCTCGTCCAGGTGTTGTTAATGGTGGAAGTAATAGTGGTAGTAAAATTTCAAGTCGAATTACAGGTGGATCAGCTGGATCTAATGTTGGTAAGTGGTCTTAACATGAAAAATGTTTATAGTTTGTAAATACCAAATTATAGTTATTTCAATTGCAATGCCCGGTGGACCTGCAGTTAAAAATACTCCAAAATCTATGCCATGGAGTACTGTAACCCCAAGCAAGAATACCCCAAGATGGACACCATCTCCACCAATAACAACTCGACGAGCACCATGGTACATTAAAGATAGGTAAAGAGAGATATATCAAATCCACTTTAACCTTTTTATTGCAATATACTTCCAGAACCCCATGGAATAGCGCCTATAATCGTGTAACTCCAGAAACTCGTGCCCCAATTTCTGGTTTTCCTTCAACTCAACGTTCAACAACTCAACCATCTCCAACAACCACAAAACCAATTACAACTGCAAAACCTGTAAATCCATGGGCTGGCCTTTGGACAACAACCAATACTCCACGAGTTTCTGTCAATGTTTCAGTTCTTCAAGCTGGTTCAATTCGTGCCCTACAAGATGGACAAATGGAAATGGTTGGCGCTATCACTCTTATCAATGATAATGGTATGCGGGTGCTGATTGATACTGGGTCTGCAAGTGATACCGAAAGACTTCTTCAAAGTAAGTTTAAAAAATTTAAAAAACAACAATAACAAGCATGTGGCATAGCAAAAAATTCAACTGTTTTGAAATGTTTAAAATTTCTGCAGCTCCAGCAAAACCAAGTTTTACCAAACAAAATAAATTTTTTATTATATTTTTTCATTTGGTTACTTTCAAGACAAACTTTTTTTCCTACGCATCCTTAAAAAAGTTAAAGAAAAAATGGAATAGCTGCTTTAAATTGATTCGATTACCTTCATTCAAATGCAAAAAAAATGCCGACGGCAAAAAAAGAAGCAACAGCGGCAGCTAGCTTAAGGTCTTGAAAAAAAAAGAACATCTTTTTTCTGCCTTTTTTCGTTTTTTAAGAAAAAAGTAAAGCTTGTTTGTGTATATTTTTTTTCATTAAATGGTGTAACAATGGCATTGCCCGCTTCATCGGCATCAAATAATTTATTAACATGTGGGCTATCAAAAAGTCGAATTCCATCTGCAATGATAGGAATTTTTGATTTATTAGCTTTAAGTGTTCCATTATATCGTGGAATACAATTATATATGTCTTTAAGGTAAACTTCTATTAAAAGGGTGCCAAGGTCAATTGAGATACTGTATAACTACAAATTTTAATGGTATCAATGATACGATTAAAATTTATTTTATGGTATACTATCATTGATACCTTATCACTCTTTTATCCTTATCACTTTATATCACTTTTTTTTTATCACTTTAAGATCAAACACAATCTCAACTGTTTGGCTTGCTGGAGCATTAGGCTTTTTTATTATTCATCTCCTTGCAAATATTCTAAATTGGTACGGTCTTGGCTCAAAAAAATCAGAATTTATGCTTCCAAAACTTGTTGTAAAACTTTTTACTGTACTAATTTGCATATGTCTTACAATCTTTGTTTACGTTTGCCTTCAACAAGGATCAGGTTGGATGATAAATAATCTAATGTCGTACGCAAAAATTGATTATAAATCTTCTTCGGCGATTATAAATTTTGGTGGAATATTTTTGGTTGCAGCTTTAACAATTTTTACAATTTTACAATTATGGTTCTTTTATATTCTTTATGATAGTTATATAATAATTCGAGAAAAACAAATTGAACATTTTGTTGAAATTTCTTTGGAGAGATATGCAAAAAAGTTACAACAAAAGAATGGAATTAGTAATAATAATAATAATAATAATAGTGTTAGAAGCCAAGCAACAATTAAAGAAGAAGAATTCTGTGAAAATGAAGATAATATTGTTGCGATGGGATTTAATGATGATGAAGAGAAAGAGCTTTGTATGCAGTATACTGTAATTTAAGGCATGTTAATAGATGGTTGTAAAATTGTTGTTGTGTTGTTAAAATTAAGTAATAACATATTAGTTGACTCAGCAGCGTCAACAAAAAACGCAAACTTAAATGAAGAGCGCTAGCCATAGTTCACGTTGGAATCAGTTCCACTTCTTTTGTTCAATCAAAAAATGGGTTGGCATTGTGTTCTTTTAGTTTTTATTTTTTTGTTTAAAAAAACGAAAAAACAAGCAATATCTTTAACAACTGTGCCTGATCTTATATTAACTTTTCATGCCATTTTATATTAATATTATTAATCAGCATAAAAAGCTAAGTGGGATAGCAGAGAGTTTTGAAAAAAATATATGTTAAAAACTAATATAGGATCAGGCACAGTCGTAAAAGATACTGTTCATTTTTTCATTTTTTTAACAAAAAAAAATAAAAAGAAAAAAAAAAACACAGTGCCAAAGCATTTTTTGGCTAAACAGCTGATTCCAACGTGAGTTTCGGCACACATTTCGTCAAAAATTGTTTTCTTGCATATGAATGATGCAATACTGTGTTTTTACGATGCGAAATATATGTTTGAACAATGTTCATTCATGCTTCAATTTTATTCTAAAAATTTAGGCTACGCCAAGCTAGTGTTGTTGTTGTTCCACAAACTCTACGTTCTACTTTAAATCCCCCTTTCATAACACTTTCAATTTTATAGGTTTGACAAAAGAAGGAATAACCCTTGATGAAATTGAAACTGTTGTTATTACACATGGTCATCCAGGACATATGGGAAATATGAATTTCTTTGGACAAAAACCAATTCTTTTTCATTCTCTTGAATATATTGGCCGACATGTTACTCCAACAGAATTAAAAGAAGTTTGTATATCTATTTTTTATCCAAAAAATGATAAAATAAACTCTTTTTCAGAGACCATATAGAAAAATTTCAAATAACATTGAAGTATGGAAAACTCCTGGCCATACCCAACATGATTTATCTGTTCTTGTACATAATGTTCAAGGATATGGTTCAATGGCCGTTGTTGGAGATTTAATTCCAACTGAACAATTCATTTCTGATAATGTAAGTAGTTTTTTTGGATAAATTCAAAACTGAAAACAGTCGTGTGAAGACTAATTTTCTGTATGATTAATACAAAAAACCTACAATACCCTTTTCTAAAATTTGCATAAACTTTTTTCTAGATTGATGCCATGTCTGCTGAAGGTGCATGGGATACAGCAATTAAAAGACAAAATGCAAATTTGATAATTTGTATGGCAGATTGGATTATTCCAGGACATGGACAACCTTTCAGAGTTTTACCACAATATCGACAAAAAGCTGGTTGCACTCGTTTACTTGCTCAACGCCATATTCTCAATGCTCGACAATGAGAGAATTTTATAAAATATATAATAAAATAAAAAAAGATATTGAGCTGCAGCAACAACTTTTCTTCTTTTCTCCTAATCTTTCTATCAAATATACTTCCTTTCAAACGATTTTTTATGTTAAAATCGTTAAAAAATGAGTACTCAAAATTTGAGATGTTTTTTTAAAAAAAAGTTTCACAAAGTGACTTTTTATATTTTTGTTTTTTTTTTGTAATTTGGCTTTAAAATTGTTACTTCTTTTTTATTTATTTATTTATTTTTGTCTTTCATTTTTAACTAAAAAAAATACCCATACGATTTCATTTTAAAATACAAAAATTCGCCATTTAAATATTTTCATTAATAATGTCCTTTTTTTGCAAGTTTTGTTATATTTATTGTTTGTTTTTTTTTTCTTTGTCTCTGTTATTGTTAAAATAAAGACATTTGATTTGTTAAAAGATTTTCGAAATCAAAATTTAAAAATCTGTAGCCAACCGAACATATGTTTTTGAACTAAAAAAAATATAAAAAAAGCAAAATGTGAGTTTTGAAGCTGAAATAAATTTTGCTTGAAATCTTTTGTCTTTGTTAGAAGCTTCATGGCCCCAATATTTTCACCGGCATTTATTTTAAATGGATTATCACTGATTTGTCCAAACTTGATCAATGTGCTTATTTTTAGAGCAATTTATGCATGAATATTTGTATTAAATTTTTAATAAAATGAAATATATTGATTGTATTTTGTAAAAAGATTTTAATAAATTTTTCAGCATAAATTAATTTTTAACATTCATCGTTTTTTTATGATTCTGCTTTTATATTTTATTGCGATAACTCAAAATATTGACAAAAATTCCTATCATACACCATATAAAATGTTGTTTGTTGAAACTTTTTGTTAAATGTTTCATTTCAATAAAACAATAAAATCTTTTTTTCATTATTTTACATAAATAAAAATTCAGAGAATGCGGTAAAAAAGGTTAATAATAGGGTTCAAATATTTTTTTGGATGTGAACGCAGTGGGAGGTGTCATTCGAAAGAAGTGAAAAAAATGAAAAGCAGCTGCTGCAAACTGTTGAATTCTTTGTTTTTTCCTTCCAAAAAAAGCTGGTTGTAATTAGTTGTATTTTTTTTCATGGCTGTTGTGTTCGTGTTAATTTTTTCGTTCAATATTTTAGTGAAATATAAAATATTGAACAAATTAAATTTTTGCAAATTAAATTTTGTTAAAAATCGTAATAATATTGTTTTTTTATTACTTCTATAAATTTTACTAAAACCAAAAAATCCATTATCTTTTTTTTCAATCAACTACTTTTTTTCTAAAAGAAGATATGTGTCTGTAACTTTGACATGACAGCTTTTATCCCATTTTATTATGTCATTGATAAGCATTAAATAAAACTTTTTTTTCCACAAAAGCTAAATAGCCTTTTTTTTTGACATTGTAGGAAAAAATGGCGGCTATCTGATGGTCACTTTTTACGTTTTCTTTCTGCTTTCTTTTTTTTGGAACAAAAGCAAAGTTGAATGAAAAAAAAAAAGAAAAACAACAATAAAAACACTAAAAAAAGTGCAGGAAATCACATTGAAAAAAACGCAATTTAAAAAAAAAGTATTCCTTCACTTTTTTGCTTGCTTTCTTTTTTTTTTTTGATGGACAAGCTTGAAACATTCTTGAAGGGCTATTTTTTTTTTCTATGTTGTTGGGAGTCTTCTGAAACTGTGATGACCAAAAACATTTTTTAGTGGTTATTTGTTTTTTTCTTTTCTTGCTTTAAATGTCTGTTTATTAGCTTATATGTATGAATCAAAAATTTTTTATTTATCTAGAATTTAAATAAGAGTTGAATTAATTCATTTAGAATTACTACATCTGTAAATTTTTTTATGTTTTCGGTTACCCATTTTTCTATCACACCTTTTTTGATATTTGCCATTAATGGGTTATCCCCCCTCCTCCAATTTTTTCCTTTTTGTTCTACCTTTTTTTTATTCAGCGCTTAAGCATGTTTATTCTTTTTTAATTTTTTAAACATAAAAATGAGAATAATAAAAATATGTATTTGAAAATTATTATGTTTGATAATCAAGAATAAAAACATTGGAGTTCAAGTTCAACATTTATTATTCTTTAGGTTTTCCATTCTTTTGAAAATTCAGTTAAAACTGTCAAAATTCGTTCAGTTTTTACCTATGAAAAATCGAGAAGTTATAAATTTTGTTTTTATTTTAACGAAGTCGACATTTTCATTTTCTGTTTGATTTTGTGCCATTAATTTTGTGCAGTGTTGGCGGTCTTTCGGTCCATTTCGGTTTGGTCCGGTTTTTCGGTCGACCGGGACCGTGGACCGGAAAAATTTCGAATTTCGAAAATTTTCGGTCCGGTCCGAAATTTTTTTTCATATTTTTTCCATGTTTTTCACGTAAAAACCGTTAAACGTTTAATCCAATGAAGAAATTATGATAAAAAACCCAGATATTTTTAACAAAAAAGGTCTAAAAAAAATCAAAATCACGAAAAAAATGTCGGACCGGAGGACCGAAGACCGGAAAAATTTTCGGTCCGGTCCGGTCGACCGAGACCGTGGACAGGAGGAGTTTCGGTCCGGTCCGGACCGGACCGAAGACCGAGAAATTTCGGGCGACCGCCAACACTGATTTTGTGATAAAAAAGTTAAAAATAATTATAGAAAAGTCGACTTCATTTTTTAATTTAAAAGAAATCGGACGGTTTAATACATTTTTCATTTTAACGTTTTTTACGAAATGGCATAAACCTGTATTTCTGCTTTTGTCTGATTATCAGGTTCATGCCATTTAAAAAAAATGTTAAAATGAAAAAAATGTCATGCTGTCGATTCCCTTTAATTGGACATTTCCCTCTTTAATTTAACCTTAAAATCTTCCATGTTTGTAAAAGATCATCGTCAATAATGCTATAATAGAGAAAAAACTCTATTGTAAATTAACTTTTCATCATTTTTTTCTCTTCTTTTTTTTTTGACGGTCAATCGGGTGTTGGTTTTTAAAAATAGAAGAAGAAGGAGGAACGGCAATAATAATAATAGAACAGCAGCCACAGCGGCGTCAAAAAAAAACGGTGGCGCCAGATGCATTTCTTCATTTTTTTTTGCCAATCAAGAAGAATGAAAAACCAGCTATTGGCAAAAATAAAAAGCAAATGGAATCTTTTCAATTGTGTTCAGTCAAGCATTTTTCTTCAATTTTTTTTTCAAGTGGCAATCAAAAATCAAAGAAAAAGGGTGAAAATTGGGAGAAAATCATTAAAAAAAAAGATGAGAGAGAATCAAACGTGGACATTAAAAAAATTGATGTTTTTTGATAGGGATAATTTGCAGTTTTATTTTTTTTTATAAAAAGTTTGAGAAAATATTTGAAAGAAAAATGTGATGAAAGCTGTCTCCCAGCGAAAGGGATACCGTATAATTTTTTGTTTCGACTATGGATTTTCATTTGAAATATTATGCCTAATTTTTGATAGTCAATTTTAATAAAATTTACTACAAAAATTTTTTTGACTGCTTTGATCAAATTTTCTTCCCTCAAAATCGGGTTCATCCCCTCCATTCAATTTTTTGCCGCCAATCCAAGAATTCAACAAGTTGTTTTACTTTTTTTCCTGCACTAGCATTTCCCCGTACAAATATATGCAAATTAAACTTGGCATTTAAGAGATTCATCATCCCCGATAAAAAGCAGGCAGCATCGCCTTAAGGCATTTATCAATTTTTCGTTTTCAAAACTGTTGCATATAAAATAAATTTAAATTTTTTGTTGGCTGCGCAAAGAACGAAAAAGAAACCGCTTTTTTGGCACATTTTTTTGGGAAGATATAAAAATTTCTTGAATTATGTATTTTTAGCTTTTTTTCATCTCTCTTTTTTGAAAAATCCTTTAAATCTTTTTAAAGCTGCTGTTTTTGCCTTTCCTTTTTTTTGCCAAAAATGGAAGAAGAAAAAAAAGAGAAGGAAGATGAGCGGGCAATATTTTATATGCAAATTGGAACAATTGCTTATAAAAATAAATAAAAGTTTTTGTGGTTTGTTTCGGCCTTCCTTCTTTTTCTTCTTCTTCCGATGTTACTGCCCGCAAGGCATTTTATTTTTGGCGGCAGAAAATAAAATGGTTTGGCCTTTTAAAAAGGGAAATGCCAAAGCAGAAGCTTCTACTTCTTATTCTTCACCGGATGCTTTGTTTTCATAAGAAAAAATTATTTCTTATTTGTTGGAATTAATTTTTTGGGACATTTTTTATCGGAATTTTTAAATTTGATGTTAACTTTGATTTTAATATTAAACTAAAATCACTCCTAAAAGCTACTTTTTAATTTTTAAAAAAAATTCTAAATTTTATATTTTAAAATAGAGACGTGCAGAGACAATTTGCGACTTTTTGCTTTTCTATAATATTATATTGACTGTTCACTTTCGCGCATTTATTTTTTATTTTATCTAACTCAAAAAAAATTCTGCATCTGATCGGCACAATTTCAAATTGGGGAATGAAGGGGCACGAAATTCGGCAGGAAAAATTACGGTATTTTCATTTTTTCTTTATCAATTATTATTTATATCAGCATTTAACGTAATAATTTTTATTATCAATTCGTATTAATATTAAGATTCTGCATTTTTTAGTACCAAAATTTTGTTTATTGTACAACTTTGAAAAAACCTTGCACATCCCTATTTAAATTTTAAATAAAAAGTAATATAATACAAAACCTGAAATACCGTTTTAAACTATTTTCTGAATACCGTAAATTCTAACAAATATTCTTGCCATTTTTATCGAAGCTAAAATTCTGATATTTCATATTCTTTCTCAATCAGAAACTGTGCCAAAAATAAACTAGTATTGATTCTTCCGACGAAACCCAAAAAAAACACTACATAATTAAGTTGTAGCCATGCCTTTTAACACCACCGCCAAATTTGTTTTTTTTTCACACTTTTTTTTCTCTCCCCTAAAAAACACTCATTTTTTTCATAGTTGCCTCCAAAGAAGTTTATTCTTTGACTGATGTGCCCTTTTTAGTTATTTTTGCCTTCTTTGGCATTTTGACATCAGAAGTTTGGAGAAAGCGAGAGAGACTTCCCAAAAAAAATTTTTTTTTGTCTTCATCTTTTATAAATATGTGTATAAAAGAGAAAAAAGACAGACACAAACAAACAATGTCCGGTTTTAACAAACTTATTTTTCTATTCTTTTACCATCTTTTTTTTATGCCCTCTTTTTTCATGGATGTCTTTTAAAAAAAGAGGGCTTTATTGTTAAAGTTAAAGAGAATTACAGCAAAAAAAGTTTTGTCATTTTTTTTTAAGCTGTGTGTTTTATCGTTCAAGAAAAAAAATTTTTTGGGAAGGAAAGGCATTGGTCAGTTTTTAACTAAAAAAAGCTTTTGTTTTTCTCTTTCACTGATAAAAATGAGAATAGATTTGTGATAATATTTATGACGGAATGGAAGAGCTTTGAAAAGCGTGTTTGTTTGTTTTTATTTTCGATGAAAAATGTCAAAAATGATTTAAATCAAAATATTTTGTTTTAAAAAGTTTTTTTAGAGAGAGAGTTTTCAAAGAAATATGATTGTGTTGACAGGAAAGCTTTCACATATATTTTTGGCATTTTTAGCCACCTACAATTTTTTTTTCTTAATATTATATAGTCGGATTATTAAAAAAACCTTAATTGAAGGCGTTCGAAAAACTCTTTTTTCTATCACAGCTTTTTATCTTTCAGAAAGCTCGCTAATTAGAAACTTTCAAAATTGTTTTTTTCGAAATTGTATTTTTCCTTTACAGAGTATTTTTTAATAGTGATAAATTTTGGGACAAAAATTGCAAGTCACTTTGCCACTTTAAATCAGCCAAAAACGGTAAAAAACAGATCTTTGCTAAAATGTCAAAATATTTTGAATTTAAAGGAGATTCGTCATCTGTTCATTTTTTGATTTCATAAAAAAATTGTGAAAGCGTAATAGATTGAAAATCAGGGTTTTCGCTTGAAGAACGTCACATTTTTTTTTTTCTAAAAAAATAATTCCCAAAGAAATTTTTTTGTTTGGAAGCGTGTTAATCGAATTATTATATTATATTTCGAAACTTTTTTAAATTTGTGAAATAATTCGATCGCGTTTTAATAATAGTTTTTAAACATATGAATAAATTGATAAAATTAAATTTTAGCAAAAAGTTTTTATCGCTTTATTTTTAAAGGGAGTGCCTATCTCTATATACAACTAATTTTAACCAATGGTTTCTTTGCAAGAAAAAAGTTACCTTTAAATGGAAACGCGTTTTTTTTAAAAATGTTCTAAAAAATATATCTCTAAAAGAATAAAACCCAGATTTTCAATCTGCTACGCTTTCACAATATTTTTTATGAAATCGAAAAATGAACAAATGACGCATCTTCTTTAATGCTGTATTTCGTTTGCAAATTTTTGCATATTTCTGTTCACAAATTTACCTCTAAATAACTTATCTGTGTAAACTTTGATACATTACCATTTTTTGTAGATACCCCTTTTTTGCCCCTTTAAATCAAAAACATTTTTAACCCAAATTAAAAAAATGAAAAATGAATCAACTGACTTGAGATAAAAATTGTTGGCGGATTTATGGCCTTTTAAAAAAAAGAGATAGTTCATTTTCAAGCAGCAGCAGCTTTTTTGTCTTTGATTGAGTTTTTTCTTCTTTTTTTTCAATATAAAATATAAACTGCTTCCATTTATATTTTTTTTGCGTTCAAAAAAGTTAAAAAATTTTCTAAAATGAGGAAGAGCAAAAAAAAAGAGAAAGAAAGAGATTAATGAATCCGGTCAAGCGTGTGCCTTTTTCTCTTTTATCCGTGTTTTTTTTTTGGCAATCTTTCTTTTTTCCTTCAAACAAAAAACTGCATTTTGGAAAGTTAATTGAAATATTCTTGTTTTTATTTTTTATCATTAATTTTGTAAATCTCTCTCTCTTTTTAATAAAAATGGCGGGAAAAGATAAAAGAGATATTTAAAAAATTGTTTTACATAAATTTTAAAGCGGCAGCGGCTATGTAAACAGTCATTTTTTTAAAAATAGCAGTGATTGACGGGAGTGTAAATTACTACATATAAAATTTTTCGTTTTATTTTTTAAATTTTTGTTTTAGGATAAATTAATATTAGTTAATTCTTAAAAAATATTAGCTTTTTCATAAACAAAACATAAATATCCATGGTTTTACTTTAGAAAAGTTTTCGATTTTATCAAAACAATCATAAAAACATTTATCAAAATTTAATTCATGTTAGATTATTTCCCCTAAATCCATACCCATAAAAGTTTTACAAATTGTTCCGTTTTTTGCGTTTTTAAATCCCGCTTTTTCCCCGAACGATTCTTACATTTTTGCAAAAACTTTTCATAATTTTATTTTTAACAAATATTTTTCTCGCATAAAATATTACTGCAATAATTTATGATTTTTTGTTCCAATTTTTAATCCTTTCAAGATCCCTCCTGTTTTCCTTGTATGGAAAAGGCTTTTCCCAAGAAAAACAATATTTTTCATTTTTCCCTTTCTCGGACTCTTCTTCTTCTTCTTCTTTTCTTTTCCACATTAAAAAATCATAAAAACTGACAGTGACACTAATCCCAGGTTTTTTTCAAGAAGAACAACAAAAAAAAGGAATGATCGCCATCTTCCTTCTTTTTTTTTGTGGGATCATTTTTCTGTCGTTTTCTTTTCCGAGAGTTTTCTTTAAATGAGGCACTTTTTTCGTCTTCCAAAAAAAGGATGAAACAAGGAAGAATTGCATTGTTTTTTCATAGGTTTTATTTGACTTTTATACTTGAACTTTACTAAATTGAGTTAAGTTTGAAACGATTGAATTACACTTTTTTAAAGGTGAGAAAAATTGAGTAAACATGAATGAAAAATAGGAAATAATAATTCGATTAAAAAGTGTGTTAATCGAATTATTAATATAATATTTCGAAACTTTTTTAAATTTGTGAAATAATTCGATCGCGTTTTAATAATAGTTTTTAAATATATGAATAAACTGTTAAAATTGAATTTTAACAAAATGTTTTTGTTGCTTTATTTTTAAAGGGAGTGCCCATTTATATACAACTAATTTTAACCAATGGTTTCTTTGCAAGAAAAAAGTTACCTTTAAATAAAAACGCGTTTTAAAAAATTTGTTCTAAAAAATATATTTGCGCCGTAAACACCTTTTCATTCAAAGATTAATTTTTTCGTGCTAAGAAAATATTGGTTAAAATTTTTTTTATGAAAGTGGACATTACTTTTACACGATAATAATTGAAGCTATTGTTTCTTGATTATTTTACGTTAATCATTTTCATTAAAATTTTTCTCTTTTAACTTTTTCCATTCTAATTCTTTCTTGAATCCTAAAATAAATGCTTTTATTTTCTCAAGCAACAAAAAAAAAGTTGTAACTTTTTTTCACTTCCTTAATTAATTCCAACATTTCTCACTAATAAAATTTTTATTCGTTTTTTTTACAATACTATTTTTTCAAAATCTTTGATTTGAAAAATCTCATCTTTTTTTTCATTCCCTTTTCATCACCATCATTATTTTTTTCCTTTCTAAAAAATATTCATTCATTTTTTGATTGCGCGTAAATTAAAATTTTATCCTCTTTTTTTTCTCGCCTTCATTTCAACGATTTCTTTTTTTTACAAGCAGAGTAGTAATATAAATTACAAATTTAAACAATTACACAACACTTTTTTTGCCTGCCAATTTTTACTACTTTCTTCTTTTCCCCCATTTTTTCTTCCACACTTCTTCTGTTTTAAGCTTGCCTTGTCATAATTAATCATTATTTTACCTTTCTTTTCTTTTATTTTTACCTCCATTTTTCTTCTTTTCCCGTTAAAAGCCAATTTTAGCAAGCAGTTTTTGGCTTTTTTAAATTGCATAATTTTTTCTTTTTCTTTCTCCTTGATCTGCTCTCTTCTTTATCCATTCAAGTGTCCATTGTTACATATCAAAAAAAAGAAAAGAAAAAAGAATTAAGTCAAAGCAATCATTTAAATGTTTTAGCAAGTGATTTGACAAAAACAAAGAAATTGAAATAAATCAAAAAATGCTTTTAAAAAAAATCGGCAAAATTCTTTTAAATTTGTTTGAAAGCAAAAAAAATATTGTGTTTTTATTCTTTAAAAACAAAGGTTTTTTTTGTTGATTTTCAAAAATAAACACGTGTTTTGATTGATTAGAGAAATTGAGAGGGGGGATAGGGAAGGATTATGGAATATGATTGAGCTGTTTTAGAAAAAATTAACCACCAATTTTTTTGGTTTTTAAGTTTTTAGAATCTTCGGACCATAAAAATGCCAATCACATAATGGCATAGTTATAACTGGAAATTTCCTCAAAAAAGTTTTCTTAAAAAATTTTTTAAGCTGTTTCAAAAAATATAAATGTAGAAATGTTTATTAGCTATAACCCCCTTCTTCCATTAAGCCCTTTTCATTTTTGTCTCTCATTAAAGCTTTTTATTGAAGAGAAAAAAAACTGACCATTGGTCATTTCTTAATAGAGAGAACGAGAAAAAAAAGTATACAAAAGCTAATTTGTTGCATTTGTTTTTCTTCCCAAAAATAGAAACTAATTGCATTCTTTCTTAAAAGCATTTTAGAAGTTTTATGTATTTTTGAAGGAGATTTTAACAGGTGTTTTTTGGAACGCTTTAAACAAAAAATAAAGTAATATCGTGTTAGAAATCCTCAGTTAAAATATACGATTTTACCGGCGTTTTTTCAGTTTTATTTTTCTAAATTTTTGATCCTTCTAAGAATTTAAAAAAAAGATTATTTTACGTTAAAACTCATTTTTTTTAAAATTCGAAGAAACACCGAAGAAAAAAAAGTTAAATTTTAAGCTACAAAAATGAAAATTTCAGGATAGGCTAAAATACGGTTGAAAAGAACAAAAATCAAATCCGTTTTTGTCCAAAGTGCCACAGGCAACTTATGCATATTTTCTGAAACTAAAATTTGCATAATTTTGAAAAATTATTTTTGGTTGCAATATGTTCCCCTAGCTTCTTTCCCTAGCAAAGTGGATCAAATATAAAAGTTCTTATATCAAATAGATCTGAGCTAGGGTAACATACTGCAACTATAAAAATTTTTTTTCAAAACTATGCAAATTTTAGTTTCAGAAAATTTGCATAAATCCCCTAAAGCACTTTGGACAAAAACGGATTTGATTTCTGTTCTTTTCAACCGTATTTTAGCTTATCCTGAAAGTTTTATGTCTGTAGCTAAAAAATGAACTTTTTTCGTCGTGGTTTCTTTTAATTTGAAAAAAATGAGTTTTAATCATTTTTATTAAAATTTTTCTTTTTTAACTTTTTCCATTCTAATTCTTTCTTAAATCCTAAAATACTTTTATTTTCTCAAGCAACAAAAAAAAGTTGTAACTTTTTTCACTTCCTTAATTAATTCCAACATTTTTCACCAATAAAGTTTTTATTCGTTTTTTTTTACATTACTATTTTTTCAAAATCCTTGATTTAAAAAATCTGCGTAAATCTCATCTTTTTTTTTCAATCCCTTTCATCACCATCATTATTTTTTTCTTTTCCAAAAATTATTCATTCATTTTTTGATTGCGCGTAAATTAAAATTTTATCCTCTTTTTTTTCTCGCCTTCATTTCAACGATTTCTTTTTTTTACAAGCAGAGTAGAATAAATAAGTGACAGACGGTCACCAGCTGTCAAAACTCTTGTTTTGTTTTTGGAATCACCCATTTACTTCTTTTTTGTGACTTCATTTTTTTTGAAACTGCTAAAAGCTAAAAAAAAAACGATGTAAGCTTATTTAATTGAGAAAAAAAAGAGAATTTAGACTTGTGATCGTTAAAAAATAAATGGATTTGGTATATATATATATATTGGATATAGAAAAGAGATTATACACGGCTATGTTTTTATTAGCTGATTTTTAATGGAAAATTTTTTCGAAGGAAAGAAATAAAAGGGAACGGAAGTCGAATAAATATAAAAAATGAAGAGTTACACGTGCCAGTTTTTTTGTTTTTTGAAGGCTAATGTTTTTCTTATAAAATTTATTTAAAAAATGAATTTTATTTTTTGTATGTCTGTCAAAAATTGTAGCCGATAAATTTCTACCTATGCCTAATTTCGGCACAAAAATTGCTGATAATTAAAACGCATTATTTGAATTTATTTTAAAATTTTGACAAAAAATGCACCGCCAAAAAATCGAAATTTTTTTTGTTGCCCATGTTTTCGGCCATGCTTAACAAGCTTGAAAATAATACTTTTAACACGAAATTCGACAAAATGCCGGATTTATCGTGTCGAGAGTGCCGAAATCGACTTTTTTTCTTTTCGATGGGAATCCTTTATCTGAAATCAGTGTTTTCTATCATTGTCCCCTTATAGGTTTTCGACTAGGGGGAATGCAAACCTGGACTCGGCGTTTCGAAATTTTCGCGTTAAGACCCATTTTTGGCATATCGACCCCAAAAATTTGCATGCTTAAAAGCATTTTCTATGCCGAAAAGGAAGATGAAGAATGTCATAGAAAAATCATTGTTTGAATTCGGAGTAACATTTTCTGCTTCGAAAATATAAATCGGGATTACAGAAACGTTTCTGTAATCCCGATTTAGAACAAAAACTTCCATTTTAAACTGGAAGATTTCGAAACTCTCGAAGTTTTTTATAAAAAAAATGTTTTTTTTCTCTCTCAAAAACGCTTTTATCAAAAACTTTTTTAAAAAAAAAATTAGCCGTTTTTCAACTGTTCATTAATCACAACCAATTAAAAATGTTCGCAAAAAAAAACTCATAAAATCTCTTTTTTTTTAAACAAAATAAAAAAAAAACCCGCAACAAAAACAACGGCAAAACAAAAAACAGCAGCAATAAAATTCCTTCTTTTATGCCTCTTTTTTTTGTGCCTTCTTTTTTTCTTTTATTTATTTATTCACGGAACCCTATCTTTCATGCTTAAAAGAATATATATAAAAAAAGCTTGACACAGTTTAAGAAAAATTTTTTTGGGAGATGCAAAAAAAAGATGTTGCGGCCATCTTTAAAGGCGTATAGTCCATAAAAAGCCTTCTAAAAACCTACAAAGCATCAAAAAAAGAAGGATACACTTTTTTCTTTTTTATCCCTTTAAGCTCTCTTTTTTTCTTGATGTTTAATGCCGCTGCTGCTTCTGCAAAAAAAAAATGCCATCAAAAATAAAGAAAAAAAATGAATTGTGTGAAAATTGTCTTTCTCAATTTCTTGTTTCTTTCTTGGAAGCCGCATCTTTTATCGATGACAAAAAAGAAGTATAAAATCATTCTATTTTGAAAAATGGTTTGAAACATTTTTTAATTGTTTTTAAATGTTGCATGTTTATTTGTTTTCTTGGGTTTCAAATGATTTTTAAAAAATGTCCATATAAATTTTTATAGACATGTTTCCTTTTTTTTTTCAATTTCTACCATTTTTTTCGATATTTCTACCAATTTACAGCAGTATTTCTTATTTATAAAAAATGCAGCTTCGGTCAGAACAAAAAATTTTGACATTCAGGCCGGAATCTGATTTTTGCAAATTTCAAATTGATGGCATTTTGCCTAAAGTGGGCCAAATATGAAACTCCTTATATCAAACGAAAGAAAGATGGTTTTATTATTTTTATACTAAAGAAAATACAAATTCTTTGATTAAAATTTTAACGATAAACAAATCGCTTTTTTATACAATGCCTTTTTATATTTTAAGGCAAGGGGAACATATTGCAGCCATAAAAAATGTTTTCAAAATTAGGCAAATTTCAGCGTCAGAAAATTTGCATAAATCCCCTGAGACACTTTGAACAAAAACGAATTTGATTTTCGTTCTTTTCAACCGTATTTTAGCCTATCCTAAAAGTTTCATGTCTGTAGATTAAGATTTTTTTCGCCGTTGTTTCTTTGAATTTTAAAAAAAATTAGTTATAACATGAGTTTCTGATTTTTAATTTTACCCAAATCTGAGAAAATAGTTGTAATTTACTATTTTTAATTTTTACTTAAATTTCGAACTTTTTATAAAAATTATTTGATAAAAATTCTTTATTATGTTTTCTTCGTTTCGTATATCGAAATTATCAAAAAAAGTGTTTTTTTTGATAAGAATAATGTGGTGATTAAATTTTAATGTTTATCAAACAAAATTGTTTGCTTAATTTCTATCATTTTTTAATGTGGTTTTATTATTTTTATACTAAAGAAAATACAAATTCTTTGATTAAAATTTTAACGATAAACAAATCGCTTTTTTATACAATATTTTTTTTATATTTTAACTTTTTTATCACTTTCGATTTATTCATTTGTGTTACACCAACACATATATGTAGAGACACACAATTTGCGACTTTTTGTTTTTCTATAATTTTATATTGAGTGCTCACTTTGGCGCATTTATTTTTTATTTTATCTGATTTAGAAAAAAATTCTGCATCTGATTGGCAAAATTTCAAATTGGGGAATGTAGGGGCAAAAAATTCGGATAAAAAAATTACGGTATTTTCATTTTTTCTTTTTCAATTTTCATTTATATCAGCACTTGGCCTAATAATTATTTTTACCAATTCGTATTAATATTAATATTCTGCATTTTTTGGTACCAAAATTATGTTTATTGCACAACTTTGAAGAAATGACGCACATCCCTACATATATGTTCTAAAATTTCTCTCACTCGATTCTAATTTTTACTCAAATTTTTTTGAAATTTTATTTTTTTACTGCCAAATTTCGCGAATGTATGTTTTTTTTTGAATCGTTTTGTTGACACCATTCCCCTAATATTCATTTTCCCACGTTTTTTTTTTGGTTTAAACATTTTTTAAAATTTATTTTCCTTAATGTTTCCACTTATTTTCAGTTTTATTTAAATTTCATTTACTTCTAAATTCAATTTTTAACGTCCAACATATTCTTTAATTTTATTAATTTACAACCATATTTTCTTCAACAAATTTCAAAACTTATTGTTCTGCAAATTTATTCAAATTAGAGGTTGGTTTTACTTCTTTTGTTTTCTCTCTAGGACCTCCCCTCCTCACCTTTCCTAAAAATTTTGTGTTCCTTGTTCATAAAAAATAGAGTCATATGTTTTTCACTTTCCAAGAGGGTTACAAAATCTTAAATCATTTTTAAATGTTCGGAAAGAGTCAATCAAAAAAAAGAAGTGATTTATCGAATATCGTTTATGGTTATTTGATTTGACGGTATTCAACAAAAGAAAAAATGTAGAAAAATACTTTTATAAGAATCTTTTTTCTGACAAAAAAACAGATGAGCACTTGTTTTTTTTTGTAATTTTCCAGAGTTTTGAACAAAATGTTGAAATTTTAAACTTTGAATATTTTTGTCAAACTTGGTCAACTGTTGAACTTTTAAAATATTAAACACCATTCAAAAAACATCTGTCAAATAAAACTTTAAGAAAATTTTGCTTTCTGAAATAAATTTTTCCATACCTTTTTTATATTGTTTTCTTAACATTTCAATATTTCTTTAGCTAATTTAAAACAATTTCATTTAAATAAATCTGCAGAAATTCGTTTAAGACAAACATAAATTTGTCATTTTTAGCTTTTCTTTTAAAATTATATTAAAATACTTAAAGCACATTTCCTTCTTTAATCTTACCTTTGAAAATTTAACATTGTATTCGTGACTTTTTGCTACTTCTTACATTTATATATCCCTTTTTTCCTATTTCCCATTTACATATAACAAAAAAAAAGTCAATTGACACTCCACTAAAAAAAAGTAAGTAAATGAAAGGCACATTATGTTTTGTTTTTGCAAGTGTTTTTGCGCATTACTTTTTTCTTTATTTTTTTTGGCAAAAAAGAAGCGTTCTGTCATCCGAAAAAAGATGGGGAAAAGCTCAAAAGCTTTATTTTTGTTGAATGAATGAAAGCTCGCAGCTTAAAAAAAAGTGGGATTCTAAGTGAAAAAAGTATCATTTTTCTTTCTGTTCTTTAAGAGAGAAGCTAAGAATATTTTTTTAACATTGATAATTTGTTATAAATATTTTTTTGGGATTTAAAGTTTCATCTTTCTGCAACAAATCCGAATCCTATAAATATTAGCTTTGCAAAATTCTAAAGCATTTCTTGTTTCATATTTGTACTTTGTTTTACTACCAATAAAAAAATTTTGTTTATTAAATATTTATTTTATTTACAATTTGTTAGGCGAAAAAAAATATTTGATAAAAAAGTTTTTTTGTTCTTTTACTATAAATGGAAAAAAAGGTTGTTGGAATTGTTGCAAAAAATTTTTTTTACGTTTTTTCACATTTTTTCTCTGAATGAAATCCTATCACTTTTTTGAAATAGTAATTACTTTTGCTATTTTTGATCAAGATACCAAATTTTCGTGATGAGATATTCAGCAACTTTGCTCCCTTTCATTTTTTTGATTTTCAGTAAATTCAAACAAATTTGATTAATGTCTCTTAAAATTATTTCGACCCATATTATTTAAAAAACTTGTCAAAATTTCGGTATATCTTTGTATCTTAATCCCGTTTAATCTCTTTTTTGTTATCCATCTGCTTTCTTCTTTGAACTCAAAATTATCTATTTTTTTAAACCATTTTTTTTAAAAATGAATAATTTTTTCGGCTTCTTTAAAAAACCCTTGTCAAAATCACTTTTTTACATTTTTTGCGGTAACTTTGAAAAAAGACTGCCAAAAGCAAAAAAAAAGGCTTCAAAGAAAAAAAGCAGCTGCGGCGCGCAAAGATTCGTTCTTTGAAAAATAAATTCATATTTTGCAGTTAATCCCATTACACACACAAATAAATAAAAACCTTGTTTAAAAAAAACCCATTTTTTAAAAATTTTAGTCAAATTTTAGCTGCTTTATTTGATGGCTTGTTTTTCTTTCTTTGAAAAATGTGGGAGAAGTGCCGCCTTCGCTTTTATTTTTGAGATTATTTTTTACAGCTTTTTTATTGGCAATTTTTAACAATGCTGTTATTTTTATTTTTAAACATCTCTAAATAATTTTTATGTAATATTTAAACTAAAAACTGTGGATCTTAAATTTTTTGGTCTTACAAGGAAAACTTTTATATACGGAAAAAGAGGTTGAAGAAGATTCTTCATAAAAATAATTTCAGTTAACGCGTTTTATTTCAAAAAGATAAAAACACTAAATCTGAAAATTCCAGAACCCAACTATTTTAGATGAAAGCTATAAATTTTAAGGAGATATATATTTTTCAGGATTTTTAGAAAACTAGTATTTACTGTTTCACTTTTTTCTTGAAAAATACAAAAACCATAAATCTTATTGTTTTATTAGTTTTAACGAATTTCTTTTTTTCACATTTTAAAGCTCTTTTTCAAATGACCTCCTCTTATGGCATTTTTCTTCAAACTTGAAAAAAAGATAAATGAACTCTTTTTTTCTCCTTAAAAAGAAATTTTTTTAAAGACGCATATATTTTAAACAAAAATCTCCGTTCCATCCAAAATTAAACTAAAAACTGTTTCCAGCTTGTTGCATTTTTAGAAGCTGCTTTTAGCTATTTTAAGGCTCCCCATTTAATTTTTTGACTGCGCGAAAAAAAGTGACAAATATAAACTCTGCTTTCTTGCCCCCCCTAATTTGTCTTCCCTTCTTTCTCCCATTTCCTCTTCCAACAAGTCTCAATAAAAAAGAGATATTTGCATATTTTTTAATTTAATTTATTTTTCACTCTCTTTTTTTGCTTATAAAAAATATTTAATCTGCAATTTTTTTTTTGCGCAGAAAAATTTTGTTACTTTTTTTTCGTAAAAAGTTTGCATAAAAAAATAGTGTTGTTTTAATCTCTGTTTAAAACTTTGAAATTGCTATTGTTATTGTTATCCCCATGAGATCATAAAATGTACACATGTTACATGTTAAAATCTGACATATTTATTTTTTTTGTTGTTGCTACTTTTTTTCTTGTCAAGAGATAAAAGGCGTTAATCGCTCAAATATTTATCTTTCTTTCTTTTTTACAATGATTAATGATGGATTTGTTTTTTATGAAAGAGATAAAAGCTGCTTTTGTTTATTTTTTGATTAAAATTTATACAAGTATTTTATAAAAATAATAGATATATTTTCGAGATTATTTAATTTTTTTTGAACCCTTTTTTAGGATACCAAAAAGCCCTGCTCTTTTTCTATACTTTTTTGAATCTTGACAAGAAAATTTTTTTTTGTATTTTTTAGCATCCTTAAAAATGAACCTTTTGCTGATACCTGTCACATTAAATATTATTTTTAGTTATTTTTTTTTCCTACTAATTCACTAAGCATTTGTGCCCTTTCTTTCCTGCTTTTTATAACCATGGATATTATCCACATTTTATTTTTTCCACTAATCCCTTTTAGTCATGAATGCAAAAAAGCACAACGATGTTTATAAACAAAAAAATGTTCATTTTTTTATATTTTCTTTCCTTCCTTTTAACCTAAAACAATGAATTCAGTTTTATTTAAATCTGATTTTTTAAAATTTTTTCGTTTAATATGTTTCGAATTTTTTTGGTTAATTTTTAATTTGAAAACTTCCTTTTTTTGGTCCTACCAAGATAGTTGGGTATCTTGGTAGGACCAAAAATAATCGATGTTAATTTGTTTTAAAATTCTTCGAAAATTACAAAAATAATTTGCTTTTTTTGTAATTTTAAATTTACTGTATAATCTGCAGATTTTTTATTAATCTAGTTTTTTCAATTCATTTATTATCCATTAATTGTTCCATAAATAAGTTAATCAATAATTTATTACTATTTACTATCAAATATTTAGTACATTTCTCAAAAAAAAAGAAAGATTTATTACATTCACTTCATTTTTTGACAAATAATATTCATGATTCATATTTCTTTCAAAAACCCATAAAAAAATATGAACCAAAAAATGAGCAAACAGCCTTCTGAATCCCATACAAACTTGATTGATGCGCGCCAACACATTTTCCTGACATTTTCCTTTCTTTTTAGTGCCTCCTGTGGCGATCCGTATATTTATTTGTTCCTTCCTTTTTTTTCTCTCGAGGAGCAACAGAAAAAAAGGGAGAGTTCCTTTCCCTCCTTAAAAAGCTGCTTTTAAACAACTAAACTAAAAAATTTTTTTCAACAACTTTTTTTGTTGCTTACTTTTGTGTTCACATCCTCCTCCTTTCACTTTCCTTCACTTTTTGTTGTTATTTCTTTAACGGCAATTTTTTAACTCCCGGTAACAATAATTTTAGAAGACATTTCCTCTCCCCTCCCTCCTCCTTCCAAAAAAAACTTTTTTTTCCCCTCTTTTTTTGATTCATAAAATATTAATAATTTCGTTTCTAAAGAAAAAAGAAAGTGAAAGTGGGAGAAAGAAAGAAAAGAGAAAAACATGGAGTTTGTTAAAATAGAAAATTTACCTGTGTTGTAAAAAAAACAAACAAGGTGTACTCATTTTTTTTTGGCACACGTTTTTTTCCTTTTTTTGAATCCGTGAGAAAATCTCATTTTTTTTTCTTTTGACCTTTTTTAATCCTTCTTTTTTTCACGTTTGAGATTACAAAAATGGATGCTTAATTATTTGTTTATTATATTTTATTTCATGAGATTTTGAAACTCTTTTGTAATATTTTCATTTTTGGCTTGAATTTTTTGTAGCTCAAAATCAGATTCAATTCTTGCTTCAAATTCATTTTTTAACTTTAATCTTTTTATGCATTGAAAAAATTATCTTTGACCTGTGTTTACATTTTTTTAAACAAGTCACGTTTTTTATGGTTCCAAAAATTATGCAAAAAGGAAGCTTTTAGTTGTTACTTTTTATCGGTAAAAACATTGAACTTCGAAAATTAGCAAAATGCAATTTTTTTGCAAAATGCAAAATTTTAAATTCAAAAGTTCAGCTTTCTAAATTTTATTAAAAAAGTTTCTAAAATTTTTTATTTTAATTTTTGAAGTTTCAAGAGAATTTCCATTTGGAACATAATTTTTAAGGTTCCGAAAAATTTTTAAATAATATTTTGGTGTTTTTAAAATCCGTTTACCTTTAAAAATAATTTCTAAAAACAGAGTAAAAACTTTTTAATAATGTCAATCGACTTTTTACTAAAAAGTCGATTGATATTATTAAATTTAAAATTTGCAGCGTTCCTTTTAACTAAAATTTTCCATTTTTATTACTTTTAATTTTTCATTTTACTTTACTTTTACAACTTTATTACCTCTTTTCTCAAAAATAAAAAGCAGTAATAAACGTAATAAATATTTTTTGTCATTACAAAAATTGTTGTTTTACATTTCTATTTTAAAAAAGTCTGCCAATAAAAGTTTATTGCATATCCTTTTTTAAAAAAGTAAAATAGTATCCACTCATTAATATGTAAATTAGGCCCTCCTACATAGACGTACGTTTTTCAAAAAAGTGTTCCCTTATTTTTTTTTAAAAAAATTATTTTTTATCTTTAAATTTTTGCCTTTCCATTTTTTTCTTAAACTTTTTTTTTATAATACAACTTTTTTGAATTATGAATTTAGCATGTTTTTTTGTTTTCGATGCACCGCGTTGGCGTGAGAGAGAGAGGGAAAGAGATGATGCTCCTTTTTTGATGGGAGATGATGGGCTTCTGATGGCAAAGTAGTAACAGAGCCGTTCCATGTCATCTTTTTTCCTTGTCATTTTATTTTGAAATAAAAAAAACTTCTTTTTTATTCCTTTTTTTAGACGGACTAATATCTATTTCCATATTCTTCCTTCCTTAAATACTTTTCTCATTTACTTTTTTTTACATATTCTCTTTGTAAATGGAAGAATTGTCGCTGCTGATATTTTAACAATATTTATTAATTTCAAAATATTAATTGAAATTTCAAAATCGATCGATCGGTCCGTTGGGTTCCATCCCCTTTCTTTTGTGTGTCTCAAAAAGAATGTATTCATAATTTCATTTCTTTGAATTCCTAGAAAATGTCCTAAAAAATTTTTTATTAAAAAATAACTCTTTGTTAAAAATTAATCAAAGTGGAAATTAGAAAAAAAGAACTAACAAAAAAAAGAAAAAAACGATTGCTAAAATAAATAATTTTTTTTGCCTTTTGAATTCATTCATTCAAATGGAAAAAAAAATAAAAATGACTCTTTCCGGACTTTTTTGCATTTATTTTTGGAATATTTTAAAGGGATTAATCAAGGAAATGCTGGGATTAACTTGTTTTTTTAAAAGGGGGATGAACAAGGAACACTTTATTTTTCGAAGATATAATTTGTTGAGTTTTTTTGGAGAATTTGCAAGTTAAAACTTGAAATGATTCTTTTCACCTTTTTATTATTAGTACAGGGTGTCCCAACATAATTACCGGTTTTGTTTTGGCTGGCAAATTTTTCTTTTTAAAGATAACCAAAAACGGACTTCACAATTAAAATCAACATGTTTTAGGAATTTTTTTAAGCTCATAAAAATTTTCAAAAATTTTTTCACAATTATTATCACTTTTTTTTATTGGAGCGGTTTTTCAAAAAAACCGCTCCAATAATTGACTTTTTTTGTGATAGTAATCAAAAAAAAACGATAGCAAAAATTTTCGGTTGCTATCATTGCTGAAAAATTTGCATATCAGATATCTGGAAAATTTTCACGCCATGAAAAATCCCATGATTTATCGAACACAACTGTGAAGTCCATTTTTGAATATCTTAACTTAAGATATTATTAAGATTCTTAAGAAATGAAAATTTGCCAGCAAAAACAAAACCAGCAATTATGTTGAAACACCCTGTAAATTTTACAACTAATTTTATCTTTAGTATTAAACCCTTTTTAGAGATAGAAAAAATATTTTCAAATTTTTGTAACTTTGATAGTAATTAAAAATATATATACCGTTTTATGTTGTTTACTATCATAAAAAATTACTACCAAACCCATTTTTTGACCTTTTAACCCCCACCTATTGTTCCATTTTTTAAATTTAAATTTAGTTTTTATTTAGTTCCTTACATTCATTTTTTATGCCGCTGTTAAATTCAACAAACATTCAAAGAATGAGATGATTTTAAATTTTGAGTCAAAACGGCTCGTATCTATTTTCAACTATTAAAAAATATATAAAAATGAAACGACACAAAAATATATCTTTTGTGTTTTTATTATTTCTGCTATTTAATATAGCAAAAATCAAGAGTCAAAATACACCAAGAGACGGTAGGTATTTATTTTTTTTTTGGGGTTAGGGTTTTTCGGGGTAAGAGTGACCGATCGATATCAAATGTGTGTATAATGGTTATTATTGTTATTATTTATAGATTGGATATATCAAAGTTATATCCAAGCACTTTCTTGTAAGTTTGGGCTTTTAGATTATGTTTAAAACTTTGACTGCACGTTGGAATCAGTTCCACTTCTTTTGTTCAGTCAAAAAATGGGTTGGCATTGTGTTCTTGTTATTTTTTTGTTAAAAAAAACGAAAAAGCTTGTATTATCTTTAATAACTGTGCCTGTTCTTGCATTAACTTTTCATGCCTTTTTATATCAATATTATTAATCAGCATAAAAAACTAAGTGGGATAGCAGAGAGTTTTTGTAAAAAATATATATATTGTAAAAAACTAATATAAGATCCAGGCACAGCCGTAAAAGATAATGCTCATTTTTTTAACAAAAAGATAAAAAGAAAAAGAACACAATGCCAAAAGATTCCAACGTGACTGATGGAAAGTTGAATCATCTTTTTGTTGCAAGAGAATTTTGGTCTTAAAAAGAGTTGATATGAATTTTTGATGCATTTTTATTGTTTTATTTATTCAATAGAACTAATTGCATAATATTCAATCATTTCTTCGTTGCAAGATCAGTTTTAAACTGCAGTTTGGACTCTAAAAGCAAACATTGCCAAATACATCTTTTTCATAATATCACTTATCCTTATCCTTTTAGATGGCCCAGCATTGCTCGTAAAACCTGATTCATCAACGGTTCCAGCAAACACAAGAGTGAGCTTCTTTTGTCGAGCAGATGGAAATCCAATTCCTACAATAGTTTGGAGAAAAAATGGTGAACCAATAAATGATGGCCGATATTCAACTCGAACCCTTACAAATGGTCTTTCAACACTTCGAATTGAACCTGTTCTTTCTTCAGATAATGATCTCACAATATCTTGTACAGCTGATAATGGAGTTGGAAGTCCAATAAAAGCAGAAGCAAAGTTAAAAGTTTTGGTTGAAGCTTCCCTGCCGCCTGGATTCCCTGAAATTGAAGCTCATCCGGTATTGAAATCAGTTGAACAAGGTCGAACCGCATATGTTACATGCAAAGTTAAAGGTGATCCAAGGCCTCGAGTTCTTTGGTTAAGAGATATGATGCCAATTGATATTCGTTCAAATAGCAGATATTCTGTTTCAACACTTGGAAATCCTGGTATGTTTTTGTCTTTTTTGTAGTTACTTTTTGTACCTTCCCTATTATTCTATCCCCTTTTTGAAAAAATTTTTTTCTCATTTAAAAGTCTTTTACCTCTTATCCATCCCTTCATTTTTAGAGTACCGTGAAAAAGTTATTGGTGAGAAAATTGTTGTTTTTTTAAACTTTTTTTACATTTTTTTAAAACTTCACAGTTTTTCTGAATTTTTAAAGCAAACTAAATTCTTATCCTTATTTTTGCATGATTTTTTAAAAATTTTTACCACTATTTTTTGGTTAATTTTTTCACTCAACTTATGTTAATTTTACCCTTTTTTTAATTTTTAAAATTTTTTCTTCAATTTTTTTCCAACTCAATCACCCTTTTTTAATTTATCTCACTGCCTGCATTTATCATTAATTTAAACTTAAAAATTATTTAAATTTAGGAGCATTAATGATTCAACAAGCACGTGAAGATGATCAAGGAAAATATGAATGTGTTGCACGAAATGAACATGGAGTTGTACATTCTAAAGCTGCACATATTTATGTTAAAGGTTTGTTTAAAATTCTTACATTTTTTTTATTTCAAATTAAAATTAACAAATTTTTATTGGTTCGGTAACTGGGATGTGCGGAATTACTTCCGAGGAACACTTTTCCACAAGCTTTTTCTCAATATTAAAAAAATAGTTGTTTTTTTAAATACTACATTTCTGACCTACTTTTTATCATAGCTGTCCAAACAAAATTTAAATATATGTTTT
Organism: Panagrolaimus sp. PS1159; assembly: GCA_963922195.1. NCBI lineage: Eukaryota > Metazoa > Nematoda > Chromadorea > Rhabditida > Panagrolaimidae > Panagrolaimus > Panagrolaimus sp. PS1159. The sequence goes on along the minus strand of CAWUHW010000011.1, from coordinate 2,088,021 downwards.
TACTAAAAAATTAGAGCTTACATTTTCGCTTCCATTTTTTAAACGAAATTTCATTTAGCACTCCTGCCAAAACGGGAGCGAAAATGAGCTCTAATTTTTAATAAAATCGTATATTAAAAATTCTGTTCGGAAAGATAAAAGCTATGATAAAAAGTAGATCAGAAATGTATTATTTAAAAAAAACAATTATTTTTTCAATATTGAGAAAAAATTTGCATAAAATTGTTTCCCGGAATTACTTCCGCACATCCCTATTCGGTAATGTATGAAATAAAAATATTTTCAAGGTTTTAAACATTTCATGTTTATTTGTTTAAAGTATAAAACTTTTAATATTATAAGATATTTATTTACCAAAATATATCAAATTCTGAAGAACACTTTGTTTTAAAGTATCTCATTTGTTTCCTATTCTTCTTCACTTCCTTTTTTTTCAAGGACAATAGTTTTCACTTTTTTTTCTTTTGTAAAACAAAAATTATGACAGTGGTTTTGTTTTCTCTCATTTTTTTTACGCATGAGTTTCCAGCAGCATCCAAAAAAAGAGAGGCCATTCTTTGCTTATTTTCCGATGTTCGGCATTTTTTTTTATTTAATGACACACATATACATAAACGAGGAAAGTAATCTAATACAGGGGTGGTCCTAAAAAAAAAGAGAGAAAAAGTTTTTGCCTCTCATTTGTTTATAGACCAAACTTTGACACATCAAAAAATATTGCGCGAAATTAAAAAAAAATAAAGAGAGAAAGGAAATTGTTTGTGTTTGCAAAAAAAATGAGTGAAAACAGTGAACAAAATTAGAATTATATTTTGGTTTCATTTTTGCATGTGAAAATGTAAAAATGAAAGCTGGGTTTCTATAGAAAGACTAAAAATTTATAATGGGTCATTTGTTTTGGAAAAAAAATATATGCGTGTAGATACTTTTTCTTTCCCATTGTGGCTGCTCTTTCTTTTTTTATATATAGTTACATTATTTTTTACGTTAGTTACATATTCTGTTTTTTAAAATTATGTTATAATATTTTTTTTATAATTTAGACTTTTTTGTGTTTTTGCTTAAATTCAAACTTTTAAATATCAGAAAAATGAAAAATATATAATATCGTTTATTTTTGTTACTATATACGCAAATTTTTACAATATTTAAAATCAATGATTTTTTAGTTTCCTTGATAAAGTTGCTGATGTACGGCAAAATAATTAGGGAATATTTTAGAATTTTAAAGAAAATGGATTTGATATATCCGTTTTTAAGAATAAGTAAAAATGATAGTAACAAAAATGATTGATATTAACAAATTTTCGTTACTATCTTTTTGATAGTATGTTAAACTAACAAATATCGTCAAAATTTGTTTATTATCATTTTTAGCATTTTGTCATAACCTTCTGCACAGTCTCATTAAACTTTTTTAATTATTTAGCTTTTCTTTTAAAAATTTTATAACATTCTCATTTGACACCCAAATTTGCATATCTATATCCTCTCATAACTAACACTAATTTTTTTCATTTTTTTCTTTTTTCAAAATGAAATCAAACCAAAAATATAATCTTTTGACCAGCTTAATCTTTTTTTTTCTGTTTTCGATTAAGCTCCGACCCGAAAAGAGAGAGAGTGAAATAGTCTCAAAGAGCGCATTACCGGACTTTCTTTTTTTTCTTTCCCATTTTTGCATCCTTAAAAAATCAAGACCAAAGTAGCAAAAATTGAAGAAGAACGGATTAATCTTCATTTTCACAGCAGAAAAAAAACCCAAAGGGATGAGTTTTTGTGAATGAAAAAAGGGTATTATAAAAAACCCAAAAGATTTTTTAATGACCATTTTTTTTCTCAGATTGCTCTTTTGGCATCGTTTTTATATATTTATTTTTGTAAGAATAAAATTTCTTATTATTGGAATCATTTTTTCATTTATAAAAAAGCTTTAACTTTAACTGACGACTTCCAAGACTCAGGAAATAAAAAAGAAAAAATGACCAAAAGGATGTTTGTCATTGACCGCAACTACCACAAGCATTTGAAGAAGGGGGGTATTAGGTTACCAACCGGCTGGTTTGAACTTTTCTGTAAAACTATTAAAAAAAATGCCATAAGGAAATGGGTATTCTTTGTTTGAAAAATTAGTTGGGAGTAAAAATAAAATTTTTTAGTGTTTTAGAAGAGTAATTTTTGTTTTTGGAATAATTATTGTTTGATTTTTTAAACAAGATTTTAATTGTTTTTATCACGCAAGCAGCTCGTCAGATTTTAAGTTATTTCTCAGGCGAAAGATTAAAAAAATTAATAAATTTCTGCCGAGTTTCATTTTTTCTTGAGTTTTTATTTCACTTGCTTTTGCTACTACCAATTTCTTTTTAAAAAATGTAAATAACAAGAATTATCAAACGATATTTTAATTAACTATCTTTTTGATAGTAACGGAAAAATTCAAAATGCCGTTTGAATTTGTTCACTATCAATTTAGCCAATTATTGCCATGTAAAAAATTTGTGTTCAAAAATTGGTTAAACTTCGATTAAAACAATAATGTTAAAAAATGTGCAATTTTCGGTTAACTTTTCTTAGGTTTTATAGTTCTTGAATTATTGTATTGTCATAAATGCTATTAATTATGCAAAAAGTTTGTTAACAAATTTATTTCAATAATTAATAGCCTCTGTTTCGCTAAAATCATCAATAAAGTTTTTTGACAACTTTGCAACATTCCCTTCAAAGGCTTTTTTGTTGATAATTTATATTAATCCATCTTCTTTCAATTTTTGAATGAAGTAACAAAGGCTTTCCTTCTAAAAACCGTTCAAAACCGATTTTTTATAAACCGGAAATATTCATTTTCCTTCTTTTTTCTTTTTTATCGGTTTTATTTTGCTGAATAAAATTTATATCTAAAAACAGATGTCAAAAATGTTTTTTTGAATAATAGTTTGCAGTAGTAGTAGTGAATGTAGAATGTAGTCCCCATCATCTTGCTTTTTTTTTCCCGTTTTGTTACTACAGCTTTTTTATCCTTTTTTTTATATATTTCCTTCTGTTCCTTCCTTCTGCTGCTGCCAAATGTCGCGCAATTGTGTGAGGAAAAAACATTTTTTCTTTTAAATCATAAAAAAACATATCTCCTTTTTTTAATGTTGAGCTTGTTTTTATGTAAATTGGCAATTTTTGCCTTTGCCATTGAAGTTGCTTTTTTTACAGCTTTCAATTTACGATCTTAATTCCTCTTCCATCCCAGCACTTTCATTGCCTTATTTTGTAACTATTTTTCTTTGCTGATTTTATCCTTCAACCTCAAAAATTGCGCAATTTCATTTTTTTTTAGAAACAGTCTGTCAATTTTTTATTACCGTTTTTTTGTGACTTTTTTGTTGCAATTTTTTGCTTTTCGAAAAATGGTTAAAAATTTTTCAACCAATTTATATTAAAAAATGTTTTGCAATAATTGTAATACACTGTTTTTAATATAGGCTTCTTTAAATTTTCAATATCTTTCCAAAATAAAAGAAAAAACGATAGTAACAAAAATAAACAACATTTTTAAAATTTTGTTACTATCACTTTTTGATAGTAATAAAAAGTTAAAAATATCGTTCAAAAACAAAAACTTTTATAATACACTGTTTTTTATACAGGCATCACCATTATGTTTTTTGATATCCACTTTCTCTTTTATCCAACTTTTCTGGATCTTTTCATTAATTTAGTTTGTCATTTTTATTTCAATTTTAAATTCTTTAAGAAAAATTCAAATTGTTTGGTAAAAACAAAAAAGCAATATTAAAATTTTAGGATAGCCATTTCAAGCACGAAAAAATTTAAATAAAGGTTATATTTTAAAAATTTTTGTGGCATTTTTTAAAGTTGATTTCAGTTTATTTTCTTATAGTGAAATTCTAATAACTTTTTTTAACATATTTATTTTCATCTTTTTTGAATTCCTTCAAAAACTTTTTTTATCCAGTAAAAAGCGTTCTATTTCCCAACAACAATGTTCTCCATTAAAAACTCATACATTTTTTTAGTCGAAAAAAGCTATCATATTTTAAAAAAAAATTTTTTTTTCATTCATTCTCTTTTTTACACATTTACATTATTCACTTTTTTTCCCACTTCGGTTCCATTTTGTATTTCAAAGTCGATTAATAACCCTTGTCCCCCTTCCTTCCCGCGGGGGAAGAGCCAAGCAACTTAAGCCCTTCTTTTTCTCAATGAAAGGCCAAAAAAAAAGAGGTAACATTTTTTTTTTCAACTGTTTCTTCGATTATTTCCGAAACAAATAGTCCAAAAAGAGTTACAGCCATTGGCATATAAAAGTAGTGTACTTGTTGCATGCGCGAGAGAGTGAAAAACCATACATTTTTCAGTTTCTTTTTTTTCGCTTGATTTATCGCAAACATTTTTTTTACTACTATTTTTCTTTCATTGCAGTTTTTCTCTATAATATTTTCAAGTCCTGATGTATCTCTCAAAAATATTGTTATTATTATTTTCTTCGTCTTGAGACATATTATTTAAAAAAAACTGAAATGTTTCAAGCATTTGTTAAAATTTTACCATTGGTGTTGTTGCTGTTTGACCTTGGAAATGGACTTTTATTTCAACATACATTACCGAGTCGAATATTTGAAGAAGCTCGAAAGGCTACAGAATCAGAAGAAAATGAAAAACGTAGTGTTTTCAAAAAATATTTCTTTAAATTTTCAATATCTTTCCAAAATTAAAGAAAAAATGATAGTAACAAAAATAAACAATATTTTTAAAATTTTGTTACTATGAATTTTTTTAGTAATAAAAAGTTTAAAATATCGTTCAAATTTGTTTACTATCATTTTTGAAAAATTAATATTTGCTCCAAAAAATTTGTTTGCCAATACTCTAATTTTTAATTTTAGTTCGCCGAGTTCCGCCATATTTTACTTTAAAACTTCAAAAACTTTATCGTGTTGGAATTGGTACAAGCTTAAATTTGACATGTGTTGCCGTTGGATATCCGATGCCAAGGGTATTTTGGAAGCGGCAATCAGATGATTCATATTTAAATAATCCAAAAACAGCACCAATTGGAAAAAATGTTTTAACTTTGACAAATATTGAAAATTCTGAAAATTATACTTGTATTGCGGTTAGTGATCTTGGAAATATTGAAACTTCAACGACCGTTGAAGCAAAAGAAATTCTTCCACCACCTCGAAGTTTTCATGTTATTGAAACTGGTGATTGTAATGTTCGCCTAAAATGGGATTCTGTTAGAGCTATAACAGAAGAAGATCCAGTACAAAGTTATGTAATTAAATATCGACCAAAGTAAGCTATTGATTTTTTGTGGAAAGTTAAATGTGTTTTGTCGTTACAAAAAATAATAGTAATATTTTTAACGATAATAAAATTTTTGTGTTACAAGATAGTACAGGGTGTCCCAAATTTTCCAGCAATGATAGCAACTGCAAATTTTTGCTATCGTTTTTTTTCATTACTATCACAAAAAACCGTCAGTTATTAGAGCAACTTTTTGAAAAACCGCTCCAATAAAAAAAGTGATAGTAATTGTGAAAAATTTTTTGAAAATTCTTTTGAGCTTAAAAAAATTCCTAAAGCATGTTGAGTTTAATGGTGAAGTGCGTTTTTGAATATCTTAAGAAATAAAAATTTACCAGCCAAAACAAAATCGTTTAATTGTGTTGGGACACCCTGTAGTACTTAATATCGTTAAATTTTATTACTATCATTTTTTTTTTGAAGTGCTTTAACTTTTTTTTGATTTCTAACATTTTTTGATTTTAATTTCTTTAGACTTGATGCTGTGTCTTCGTCGACTTTAAAACCTATTTCTGAGTGAGTTTTTGTTAAACCTTTTGTTGTGTTTTAACTTTTTTTTGAAAATTTAATATTTTACCAAAGTTTAAATTTTTTGTTTATTAAACCCCACTCAAATTTTAAAATCCTTTTTTTAAGATATGCCGAACGTGGAGGATCATTCCGAGAAGTTAAAGTGCCACCCTCACAAACAACCGTTACCATTGAAGGATTAGAACCTTATCAAGTAAGAAATATTATCCTTCATCCCTTTGGATTTATCATATCTTCTCTCTTTTAGCAATATGAATTTGTTTTACATGCAGTTTCGGCACTTGGAAAAGGGCATCCAACAATGCCAATTGAAGTTCAAACAGCTGAAACGGTCCCTGGAAATGCTCCAACGGATGTCAAAGCTCGACCATTAAATTCTCAAGCAGTTTTAGTGCAATGGGGACCTCCAGAAATACCAAATGGTAAAATTACGGGTTATATTGTTTATTACACAAATAAGGCATTGACTGATGAACAAGATAAAACTGATTGGCTAAAGGTAAATATTTATGATAAAAATTTAAATTTGCATAATAGTTGATTTTTTTGTTGCTATCACTTTTTGACATTTTTTATTCAAATTTATTTTTTTAGAAGGAAACAAAAGCTGAAGAACTTATGGCAACGTTGAGCGGATTAGAATATGAAAAAACATATTATATACAAGTTCAAGCAAAAAATACCAAAGGTTCAGGACCTTTCTCCAAAACTGTTACAGTTATTACAAAACAAGGCGTACCAGGACAACCATCAAAATTAATTGCAAAACCTGTAGATTCTCGACGGATATCTTTGACATGGGAAAAACCATTACATTCATATAACATTATTGGATATACAATTCGATTTAATGTTTCTGATACAGAAACAAAAGAACTTCGGCTAACATCTGATATCCAAAGGCATACGGTTGATGGATTAAGAGCGGATACATTGTATTCATTTCGAGTTGCGGCACATTCAGATCGAGGACAAGGTGCATTCGGGGATGCAGTAACTGCAAGAACGTTACAAAGTGGTAAGTTGTTTTTTGATATATGCAAATTTTATTTGGCCTTTAATGTTGTAATTGTGTTGTTATGTTAAATATTGTAAATCTATAGCTGCGGTTGTGTTTCCTGAACTTCAATTATCACCTAAAAATTCTTCCAAATCTCTTATCCTTCAACTCAAATCCCCAATTGAGAATTGGAATGATACCATTGAAATTGAATATCGTAGAGCTATTTCTGAAGGCTCTTCAGAACATTATGAAGATTCTGATGAAACTGAAGGAAGTGCAGCAATTCAATTTGAAGAAGTTCAACCGTGGCTTTCATTTGAAGAAATTTCTGAAAATCCTGAAATTGAAATAAACGGATTAATTCCAAATACATTTTATGAAGCAAGAATTAAAGCAGGACCAAGTAGAAGTGATACAGTTTTGGCAAAAACGTTGGAAGATGGTTGGTTTTAATTTTACTTGTGGTTGTGGTTGTAAGGGTATTGTTACAATATTCGTCGATACTTTGGTTCCAGCGCATGCGCATTTAAAATGCGCGCAACATGCAAAACGATTGGCGACTAGAAAAATTGTCGCTTTTTTCAACAAAATTTTTTTTTTTTTGATAAATAAACATTTTTATTTTTTCAAGTCGCCAGTCGTTTTGCATGTTGCGCGCATTTTAAATGCCCATGGGCTGGAACCAAAGTATCGACGGGTATTGTTAGTTGCTTGGATATATGCGATATAAATTTTTTTAAATTTAAAAATGTTGCATAAGAATTTTTGGTAGGATCTTTCTCTGTGATAAAAGATATCAAGAAAATTTAGTTATTATGTTGTCTCTGATATTTGTGGTCGTAGTTGTCTTACATATCTTATAATCCCCAAAAACCAAAAAATCCAAAATATCTTAAAAATTTAATTCTAACACATTTTTTTCTCAATTCTTTACAGTTGAATCATCTTCATTTCGACCTGGTTGGTTTTTGAATTTTTTTTTATAATTTAAAAAATTTGTAACAAAAAATTATTTCTTTTTCAATGATCTTGAAAAAATTTTATTAAAAAAAGAGAGTTTAATCGAGCAGCGCATTTAAAAAATTATTAAAAAACCGGACATCCAAAAATTTATTTTTATGGGAAAAATAAAAAATCACAAAAAAGAAAGAATTTTTATTCATCTCGTTTTTTCTAAAATTTTATTTTTCGACAAAAAATATTATGAATGGGATTAAACGCATCGTTTTTACGTGTTCTTCAATCAAAAAACGTTTAAATAAAATTTTTATTATTTTGTTTGTTTCAAAAATAAATATTTCAAAAAAAAATGATAGTAAATGAGCGATAAATGAGATTACAAAATTCAGTTTTTGTTGAATTATGCTAATATTAGTTTCAAAAACATGTTTGTGAAAATTGTTTCTGCTTAAAAAATTATAAGGTATTTCTATTAATAATTATTACTGTAGGGCATAGTAAATCAGATACAGCCATATTTCTTAATTTTCAATTATTTTCGTTGTTTAAGTCGAACCATTTCCATTTTTCATCTCTCTTTTTCATATTAAAAAATTTTTTTCCGGTCAACTAACAAACAACATTTGTCACACCTGGTCACTCACATTTTTCTTCCACCCTCTCAACATCTCCCCCAGGGACTTCATTTTTCAATCAAAAAATGAATGGCAAAAACCACTAATTTTTGTTTCCGATTTTTTAATGCCTTTAGGGCAAAAACCAAGCTGCAATGTCCTCTCCTTCTTTTTTAAAACAATTTTCAAGATTTCATAAACATCCAATTTTTTAAAACAGGATGGTCAAAAAAAAGAACTTTGAAAAGAAATGTGTTCTTTCGTTTTTTTGACAAAAAATATTTGAGAGGCTGAAAAATTTTAATGTGGCAATTCTTTTTTATTTATATGGCATTTAAAAAATGGAAAAAATGGCCATAAGCAAAATAGTTTAAAGTAGTTTTATTTTTTGAGGCATATAAAAAAAGAGAGCTATATTTAACACTTTTTTTCATCACACCATTAAAAAAAAGTTTTTTATGGGTAAAATGCAAAACGGATTTCTCCTTTTTGTTTTTTGGGAAGTTTTTTTGTTTGGTAAAGTTAAAGAAATGAAGCTTTTTTTAACAAATTTGTTTTGGGATTTAAGGTTTTATTAGTAACGAAAAAATGATAGTAACCGATATGAACGATACTTTTAAATTTTAAGTTCATTTTGATAGTAACACAACTTTTTTTATCGTAATTGTTGATTACTATCTCAATTTTTTTTTTCCATTTTTTACGTTTTTTTAAAATTTCACAGTAAATTTTTTCCATAATTCTCTCAACTTTTGTCTTTTTTTTTACTTTTTTTTAAATTCTCCAGTAAATTTTTTCCATTTTTTTTGGAAGCTTAAAAAAGTGACCCAACTGCGCATTTTTTTTTGTTTTATTCCAACTTTTTTTTTAAAAAAAACTTTACTCTTCTATTTTTACTACTGCTACTTTTCCCGATGGGATTAAAGAGATAAAGCGGATATTCTACTCTTCTTCTTTTATTTTTTGGCAACCCACCCTTTGAATAAAAAAAATATATATGCAAATTGGAAAACATGCGGAATGTCCATTTCTCCCAAGGTTCATTTGTTTCAAATTTTTTTGGCAGCTTTTTTTATATCGGCTGCTGCTGGAGAAAAAGGAATAGTGAAGGATAAAAATTTAAAATTTTTCTGCTACTTTTTTATTTTGGCATCTGTCATTGATGAAGGACAACAACAACAATGAATGAAAAACTTTGAAATTTACTCTCTCAAAAAAATTTCCCGCATTCTGCGGCTTTCTTTTTTTTTCATTATTGTCTTTTTTTTGTACTTGATGAAAGTCATCCATGTGTAAATTAATTTTGATGATGGGAAAGTGAATTTGAATTTTTTTATAGTTTGAAATATTAAAATAAACTTTTTGAGAGATATTTGAGATATTAGATTGTTTATTCGAACGGATATATGGGATAATAAAAATGACAGAAATAGAAAAGCGCAATGGAGTTGTTGCTATGTTGATGGTTTATGACTTCATATGACTCTAAAAAAGATGTTCATTTGGGATAAAAATAAAAAATTTTAAAGGGATAGTAACAAGAACTTACGATATTTTGCAAAAAAGGGTTGCTTTCTTTTTTTGGATAGTAATTTTTTTCGACGATAAATTTTATTTTGAATTATTATCATATTTGAAATGAATTTGTTTTGCTGATAAAAAAGATGTTCATTTGGGAAAAAATGGCAATTTTTAAAGGATAGTAACAAAAACTTACGATATTTTACAAAAAAGGGTTGCTATCTTTTTTTGATAGTAATTATTTCCAACGATAAATTTTATTTTGAATTATTATCATTTTTGAAATTGTTTTGCTGATAAAAATTGAACGTTTGTTTTCCATAAGAAGACGTTTTTCTTTGTCTTTTTTTATTACATTTTTGTCAAACATATGTGATTATTCACATTTTTTAATTTTAATAATTTCTATTGTCTTTTTTGTTGCATCATTTTTTTCAACAAAGAATTATATGAGATCCAACACTACTGTTTTTCGCGCAAATATTATTTATTTTTTAGCTTCGATCTTTCATTTCCTTTCTTTTCCATTTCCATTTTTGAAGGTTTCTTTTGTTTGCCAAAATCGAAACGTTTTTTTTTTCGCTCGTTTAAAACGCAGCAGCAGATGATGGGTGGCGGCGCCCAAATGGTTTTTTTTTCTTGTATTTAAAATACACATCTCATTTTTGTGTCTCATCCCTCCTCCATTTATGTTTTTCTTTTCTTTTGTATAAACGGAAAAACAGGAAATTTCACTTTTTTCTTTTAAAACAAACGATCCCTCATTTTTATTTTTGAGGAAAGTTTTTAGTTTTGACTTTTTTGAAAACAAAAAAATTTTTTGAAGGACAATGGCGTCGAATATTTTCATTTATAAAATGTAAATATTTCTGGAATGACTATATTTTTGATCGTTTTTGGCAAATATTTTCAAAAGAGAGTAACCAATTTTGGACAATAAATTTAAATATTAGTTTACTATCTTTTTTTCATAAAAAATAGAGCTTTATTTAACACTTTTTTCATCACACCATTAAAAAAACGTTTTTTATGAGTGAAATGCAAAACGGATTTCTTTTTAGTTTTTTTGGAAGTTTTTTTGTTTGGTAAAGTTAAAGAAATGAAGCTTTTTTTAACAAATTTGTTTTGGGATTTAAGGTTTTATAAGTAATAAAAAAATGATAGTAACCGATATGAACGATATTTTTGAATTTTAAGTTATTATCATTTTGATAGTAACACAACTTTTTTTATCGTAACTTTTGATTACTATCTATATTTTCAAAAGAGAGTAACCAATTTTGGACAATAAATTTTAATATATGTTTACTATCTTTTTAAAATTTTTGGAACAATATTAATTTAAAATTACTATAATTTCTACAAAAGAAAAACCTGTTTTTTATTAAATGTTTGTTTTCTTTGTTTTTTGTTTTTTAAAGGCACAAAAAAAGGCAGAAGTTATCCGCCGTAGATCATTTGCAAAATATCGAAGTGACAGCTGCTTCTTCTTCTTCTTATATTTTTTTGCTCCTTTTTTGGATTAGATTTAGCAGCAAATTTTGAAGTGTATACTTTTGTTTTCCCTTAATTATCATATTTTTTTTTGTTAGCCTTTTTTTCTTTTCTTCTGTTGCTACTGTTTTCTTTCATTGTTTTTTCTTGCTTTTGTTTTTGAGTATTCTCATTCATTTATGGGCGATCTCTCTCTTTTAGCTTTAATGAAGAAGAAAAAAGATGGTTTTAAAAATGGGATCATTTATGGTAATAATAATGGGATATGAAGTATTATAAGCATAAATTTGACATAAAAAAGGGTTTTTTTTACTTAATACGATCGGGAATTATTATTGTTATTATCTTTTTTTCTCAAAAAATTGTTTCTTTTTGTGTTATGTTAATTCGGGATAAAAATGACAATTTTTAAAGGATAGTAACAAAAATTTACGATATTTTGCAAAAAAGGGTTGCTATCTTTTTTTTTGATAGTAATTGTTTTCTACGATAAATTTTATTTTGAATTATTATCATATTTGAAATGAATTTGTTTTGCTGATAAAAATTAAACGTTTATTTTCCATGGAAAACGTTTTCCTTTGTCTTTTTTCATTTCATTTTTGTCAAACATTATTCATTATTCACAAAAAAAAGATAATAACAATTAATACGATTTGGAATTATTATTGTTATTATCTTTTTTTTCTCAAAAATTTGTTACTTTTAGCGTTATGTTCATTTGGAATAAAAATGACAATTTTTAAAGGATAGTAACAAAAATTTACGATATTTTGCAAAAAAGGGTTGCTATCTTTTTTTTTGATAGAAATTGTTTTCTACGATAAATTTTATTTTGAATTATTATCATTTTTGAAATTGTTTTGCTGATAAAAATTGAACGTTTGTTTTCCATAAGAAAACGTTTTCCTTTGTCTTTTTTCATTACATTTTTGTCAAACATTATTCATTATTCACAAAAAAAAGATAATAACAATTAATACGATTTGGAATTATTATTGTTATTATCTTTTTTTTCTCAAAAATTTGTTAGTATTACTGTAATAAAGAAAATTTACAATTTTTGACCCAAAAATATAAAATAACGGCATTTCTGCGATTTTTCATTGCGCTTTTAGCCTTCCAAAATATAAAAAGAGCTACAAAAGTTCTCGATGCCTTTTATCCTACAGATAATCCGGTTCGAGAGAAAAGACTTTTCTAAAAGTTACACTTTTGCCTAAAAAAATGCCTGACCTTAATTTTTTTCAATGGCTCTTTTGTATCCGCTTAAGTAAAATCTCTACTGTTTTTTGCTCCGTTTTTGCTTTATTGTTTTGATATTAGGCAATTGCTTTGAATCTCATTCATTTTTTTATTCAACAAAAAAACTGAATGCACTTTTTATTTGCATGGATCTCTATCTCATCTTCTTTTTTTGACCAAATAAATAAATAGAGAGAGAGAGGATGTTTGACTATATAACATTTTTCAATTAGCGCTCCCCTCTTTTTCTCCTCTTCCTCCCTCATTCCCTTTCTACTCCTTTTTCCGTCCCTCAGTTATATATGGGGTTTTCAATGAACCGGAAGTTTGCCACCCTCAATTTTTCTGCAAAAGAAAAAAGAAGGAAATCGAAAAAAAAATGGGAGATGCAGAAAAAAAAGCGCAAAGAATGAACGAATGAACTGTTTCCGGGAAAAAGACTTTCCCTCTCTTTTTTTTGAAACGGTTCCTCTTGACCCTTTTATCCTTCCTTGCTAAAAAAAATGGATTTCAAAAAAAAAGATGAGATTTTTGCAAATATATATAACATGGATAAAAAAAAGTGGAAACAACTTTTTTTCAAAAGTTTAGTTTTAAATTTCAATATACTGCTGTTGTTTCTGCGCGAAAATGAACCGATGCCGAAACAAATATCGCTTTTCCTTTCTTCAGCGTTTTAAACCTTTTGGGAATTATTTCTTTGAACCCATGAATAAATTTATCAAAGAAAAAGGAAAGAAATGGATTAATTTGGATATGTGTTTTTGAATGACTCATAAACAACTCTTCGCCGAAAATTGACTTATGTTTTGTTTCGTCGTGGGTGGTTTTATCAAAGGCCCTAAGGGGGGGGGGGGGGATTGAGACTTAATTTTGATGCTTTTTGTCTGTCTTCTTTTTTGAGATGTTGTTTTATAAGTGTGCAAGTGGATATATGAAATCTCTAAACGGATTTCATAAATCCACCTAACATTAGTATCACAAAAACAACTATGCAAGGTGGATATATGAAATCTCTAAACTGATTTCATATATAACATTAGTATCACAAAAACCAACTATGCAAGGTGGATATATGAAATCTCTAAGCGGATTTCATAAATCCACCTAGCACATTAGTATCACAACTTCATAATTGTTGAAATTTTTTAAAATATGTAGTTAATTTGAATTTAACCATCGCTTTTAATTAGTTTATATCGGCTGCAACTGTTTCACATAATTTCAAAATTCATTTTCTTACTTTTTCCTTTTTGGTAACTTTTTTTTCAACCCAAGAAAACCTTGTTTCAATTTGCTCATTTCTTTTCCTTTCTTTTTCTTTTTCTTTTTATTTTCTCCCATTCACATTTAAATAATTCCTAACAACCAACCATAAGGAGTAGCTCCAGAAGAATCTTATTTAAACTTTTGCCGTTGATTTTCTTTTTGCAAAATTTTTTTTCAAAGGCAACAATTAACTTTTTCCTTTTCTTTTCGGGTTTTCCGGCATTGCCTTTCTTTTTTTTTCTTTTGCGGTTTCTGCTTTAATACAAACAAACTGCCGCAAAAGTCGCTGCTGCTGAAGGCTCCCCCAATGGCATTGAAAAAAAGAAGAAATGAAATGGACATTGGCCAGTTTTTCCTTCAAGCCTGTTGCCATTTTTTTGCTTGCTTCTCGAAAAAATCTCGCCTTTTTCGACATGAAAAAAAAAGTTTCATTCATCTTTCTTTTTTGACTTGCTCGCTTTCAGAAACTTCTGCTCCTTCTCTCTTTTTTGCTGCCTTTTTTTGTCTCGCAAATTAAATTCAAAAACATCCGTTATTGTTATTGTTGTTCTTGTTTCACTTTTTTCTTCTTCTTTTTTTTTGTTAGAGATGAAAAAGGGAAGAATAAGCTTATGCTTCACTTTTTTTCCTCCTCTTCATTTTTTTTGGCATTACTAATTTCTAAGAAGAAAGCAAGTAAAAGAAACTTGTTGCCTTTTTTAAAAATTCTACTTTTTCTACCGATGTTCATAACCATGTTTAAAAAGATGGCAAAAAAATTCAAGTGGCGTTCGTTTTACCATTTTTACTTTTTGTGAACTTTAGCTTTTTTAATGAATTGTTAAATCTGATCTGTAAAAATGTTTTTAACAAACACAAAATTTTAAAGTATCCACAAATTTTTTAAAAATTTGTTCAGTTTTTTATAATTTTTTTTGTTTTTGCATAAAACGTTTTATTTTTTATTGTATATTATTAAAGGAAGCGGACGTTTTGATCCAGTTTTAAAATCTTGGATATTCGTGATTTTCAGGCAAACTGAGAGTCTTGAAACGAAAATGCATCTTTTTTGATAAAAAAAATTTAAAAAAAGTCATTTTCGTTTCAAGACTCTCTGTTTGCCTGAAAATCATGAATATCCAAGATTTCAAAACGGGATAAAAACGTCCGCCTCCTTAACATTAAACTGACAAATTTTTTTAAACAAAAATTGAAATTTGTTTTTTATCCAAGTTTATATATTTTCTAGCTTTTTTAATTTTTAAAATTAACTTTTTCGCCATCTTGAATCTTTTTACATTTTTGAACCCTGTTTTCTCACTTGAAATTTATATTTTAAAATTCATCAATACCCATCATGTTTTCCACTTTATCTTTTAATATTTCGTCTTTCTCAAGTTTTTTTTTTTGCCCGTTTCAATATTCCATCTTTTATATTTTTTAAGTATTCTCAATGACAGCAGCAGCAGTAGCTTATATTTACCCCTCTCTCACTTCTTTTTTGGCATCCATAAAAATTCAAGTAAAAAAACTACACCCAAAAAGCGTAGCATTTTTTCCGTTATTTGCGTGAAATGAAGAAGCTTCCTTCTCTCCTTCAAAAAAAGAGTGAGTCTTTAAGCCGTTCCTTCTCAAATTTTATTTTATATACTAAAATTAGCCATTACTTTTATTTTATTTCCTACACATTTTTGGATCAATTTTTTTCTCGAAGGCATACTTTTATATTTTTGGTTATTTAAATATTCTAAATATTTTTAAGCATATTGAAAAAAAAGGAATGAGAAAATGAGAGAGCTCAAGTACCATGAGAATATTTCTCACGCAATAACAGAAACCGATAATATAAAAGGGAGATCATAGAAAGAAAAAATATTGAATGCTAGTTTATTACAAAACAATTTTAAACATTATTAATGTTTATTGTTTTTAATATATGCCTTGCATTTTGATTACTACTCTTTTTTTTTCTCAACTAAAATCGATAGGAATCAATTTAAAAAATTTTAAATATTTTTCGCGAAATTAATTTGATTTCCTTTTTTATCTATTTAACTGATGTTCTCTAAAAATTAACAAATTTAAATCGCTTAATTTTGACACTTTTAATTTGTTAATTAAAAATTAGACAGTTTAAATAGTTTATTCGATGATCGAAATATTAATGGTATTTTGCTCGTCTTTGCTTCATTTGACATTTTGCATACTATTTTCCAAAATAGCTTTTTTGTTGTAAAAATCAACAATATGTTTCGACCATTCAAATACTTTTTTTATCCCATAACAGTTGCGCTAAATATATTATATGGGACGTATTTGAACTTTCTGAAAATAAAAGAAAAGAACATTAAGCTTTATGGATACGTGTTAGTGGTGTAATCGTAATAATCAAATGTGAAGCAAATGCTTCATTAATATTATTATTTATTAAATCCTTCTATAGCTTCATTT
This sequence comes from Panagrolaimus sp. PS1159, assembly GCA_963922195.1. Lineage (NCBI taxonomy): Eukaryota > Metazoa > Nematoda > Chromadorea > Rhabditida > Panagrolaimidae > Panagrolaimus > Panagrolaimus sp. PS1159. The sequence continues at coordinate 2,071,635 of CAWUHW010000011.1, read as the reverse complement.
TCTGTGTTGGATCAAATTAATTTTGAGCAAGGTTATTAGTTTCCTTTTACTTATCAAAATTTTTTTAATCAAAAATTGAAAAATTTTTTGTTTATCCCAGAGGATCATCTTCAAAAAAGTACTTTGTCTTGCTTCTATTTTCCTTCTTTTCCATTTAATTAAAAAATAAAATAATCATAAATCTTTTAATCTAACACATTTTTAAACTTTTTTGGGACCTCATTTCCCCATCTCTTTCATTTTTCCCTAAAAAACCATAAAATATTCTTTATTTCCAATCTTGCGGTCATTCCCCCTTCCCTTTTTCCCTCTCATTCAATTTTTCTCCGATAACAATCAAAAGAAATAAACTTTAAAAATAGTGTAGAACGATGGAGAGAGAAAAAAAAAGATGGGTGTGTTTGTCTTTCCCATATATTTAAATATAATATATTTTTCTGTATCGTTTAAAAATCAAAAAAAAGGTATACAATTTTTTTTGACCATTGCTGCGCAAAAAAAATTCTGCCGTAACCCGCACACATGCAAATGTGTGTTCTTTTTCTGTGTGTGACTCGATGACTGTGCCTTGGCATTGAGCCCAATTTATATTTTTTTTGTCATCGTTGAAGAAGGACAGAATGAGAAAAAAACACTGACCATTTTGCCAGCGTCACTGATGTTTTTTTTATTGCAAAAAAATTGGGCGCGGAACAAAAATTTTTTCCGCCAAGACTTTTCTTTTTACATGAATGATGCCCATAACGATTGCCGACGCCGTAGAGAAAAAATAAATTTTTTGACCCCCTCCCGATTTTTTTTTTGATTCTTACAAAAAAAATGTGACTCAAACTCTTTTTCTTCTTCCATTTTTGGGCATGCCTCTGTGATCGATTTTTTCTTCTTTGTTGCCTTAAAAATGGTTTATTGCTTTTTTTTTGTAAGCGTGAAAACCTTTTTTTAAAAATAGCTAGTGACACGCTATTGTTGTCCTTAAAAAAAATACTGCAGTTCTTTTTTTTTTTCTCGCCTCTTTTATAGTTTTCACTTTTCCTTATATTTTTTTGTTAAGCTTTTGATTTTGATTGAAGTATTACGTTTTTTTATTGGGGGCTTTTTTTTTCTTCCTTGATTGTCATTTGAATTCAATTCTTGGCTGTTTTTTCTTTTTTTCCAATTTTTAAGCTTTTTTTTATTAATCGTTTTAGTTTTTATCTTATTAGTATTCTTAAATTTGATTAGAGTATTACCATTTCCAGCTACCATTCTATAAGTATCTTCTTATTACTACTTTTGATAACTACTCTTTTCTCAACTAAAATTGACAGGAATCAATTTAAAAAATTTAAAATATTTTTCACGAAATTAATTTGATTTCCTTTTTTATCTGTTAAAGTGATGTTCCCTAAAAATTAACAAATTTAAATCGCTTAATTTTGAGACTTTTAATTTGATAATTAAAAATTAGGCAGTTTAAATAGTTTATTCGATGATCGAAATATTAATGGTATTTTGCTCGTCTTTGTTATATTTGACATTTTGCATAGTATTTTCGTAAACAGCTTTTTTGTTGTAAAAATCAACAATATGTTTTGACCATTCAAATACTTTTTTATTATCCCATAATAGTTGCGCTAAAAATATTATGGGACGTATTTGAACTTTATAAAATATCCGCCATAGTTTGAAACTTATCAATTTTTATGAGAAAACTTTTAATCACTTAAATTCAACGTTAAAGCCAACTGAAATGAAACTGAAACTTAAATTTTAAAAAATTGATAGTAATCAAATGTTTAGGTAAAGCAAGGTGTGAAAGAATTTGATTATTATCAATTTTTTTGCTCAAAAACACAACATGTTTTTAACCTTGTACTTTTTTTGCACATGTTCATTTTACATAAAAGCTTGTTTTGTTAATATTTTTAATATCGATAGTATTGTCAAGCTTTGCTAAATGCTATCAGATTAGCTGTAGAATTATTTTAGTAAACAAAAAACTGCAAAATTTTTTCTATTTTAACAACTCTGTTCTAATCTGTCCATTTTAATCAAAACAACTTTATTTTTCACTTTTAATATCTATTTTATCCCGTTACACATTTTCCCGTTCTTTGAGCTTAATCTGATCAGACATTTATCCTTGCCCTTTCTTCTTTCTTTTTTTTCTTATTTTTTCAATCGGCTGCGGATTTTCTCCATACATATTCTTACCTTAAAGGGATCAAAACAAAAAAGAATAAAAATCGAAATTTTTTCGGCTCCAAAACGAGAGATATCCATTTAAATCTTGCAAAAAAAGAAAGAAAGTAACTTGATTCAATTTTCATTCATTGAAAATCTTCCTAAAAACTTTTACTTTCTTTTTTCCGCGCTCGTTTTTCCGCATTTTTATTCAACTTTTTTTTTGTTTCATAAAAATTATGAAAAAAATCTTTAAAAAACGGTCTTTATTCAATTTTAACTTGCTTCAAGTACAATTTTGCGGAGGGGGTCTTCTCCCACATATATTTTTTTTTCCTCATCGTTTAGTACTTTCATCGACGGACAAAAACGGACCCGTCTTTTTTTTCTTGCTAGCTTTTTTGACTCTATTTTTTTCCATTTTTATCGGTTTATATATTATATTTGGAGAGATGATTAGCGGTCATATAGACTCAACGATGTTGATTTTTTTTCGAAATTCTCATGCTTGTTTTTTTAACTTTAAAAAAAAGCTTTTTTTGTTCATTGTTTGCTTTTAATTCTTTTAAACTGATATTGTTTTTGTTCATTTTCCTTAATCAGGATTAAGAAAATTGATTAAAAGTAGTTTTTAATTACCTAAAATTTAATGCTAAATTAATATTTATCATAATTTAACATAATTTTTTAAATGCATCTTTGTCCAAATTATTTTTAACAATATTTAAGCGGTTAATTTATGCTGGGAAAATAGTAAAAAAAACATTGTATTTTTTTATGTTATTATTTTTCAAACATCGATTCTTTTTTTTCATGTTTTAATTTTCATAAAATTGAAATTATTTCCTCCATTTTTTTTTCAGAATCGTTTTTTAAGAAATTTATTTTTACTTCTTACGAGCGTTTTCTACTTTTTTGCAATAAAAAAAAAACTTTTTGCAACTGCGTTCCTTTATCCGTTCTATTTTTTCTTCCCGCGTGTTCCATTACAGATAATCTTTTTTTTGAGAAAATACTTTATTTTTTCTTTGTATTTATTTTTTCCACAATTTTATAGCTACTTCCATTTTTTCTTCTTCAAATGCTTCAAATAAATACGAGACATTATCTTCTTTTTTGGATTTAATTACGATTCTTCTATTTTATTTTGTTTTTTAAAAAACAAAAACCCAAACACAAAGTAAAGCAAAGAGTCAATTTTGGCTTTAAATTTATATTTCAAATATACTCTTTTTTATACAATTTTTTGTTTTGGAAATGGTTGATACTTGACGTTTTTTAAAAATATGAGATTTTACTTTTTAAAAACAACTTTTATTATTTGTTGTTTATCAATAATAACAATAAATGCAGATGAAGAATTTCAAGGTAAAAAATTTTTTAAAAATAATGTGGGAATTGGAATTTTAAAGAAGGGTCTCAACACGAAAGTTTTTATTGGTGCTCGATTAAACTGTTTTTTTTTTAAATAAAATTTTTTCTAAAATTTCAAAAAAAAAACAAATTTTTTTCCGTTGAAAAAAAAGCATTGAAAAGTCATTTTTTTTGATGGTCCATTTGCCGACGAGGCAATTGCGATCCATCAAAAATCTTTCTTCTATCTTTTTTTCCCAAGGCCGTCAGTCACTCGCTCGATTGCGCACTTGCTTCCTTTTTTTTCAAGTCATTGTTTAAGGAAAGAAAAATCAGGAATAAATTTTAGAAATGCATATTTTTGACATTTTAAAACGAATTTTTTATTAATGTCCTTTTTTTGGTGATAGAAGAACAAAAGTGCGTAAATCTTTTTTTCGAAATTGATTCTTTTTTTGAGGAGTAACAATGGAATCAATTTAATGGATTTCAGGGTACAAAAAAATTATGAATTATATCAGTTTTGGAAATCTTTTTTTAAAGCTAAAAATTGACAAATTTTCTTAATAAGCAAACTGACAGCTTTGCGAAAGTGGATTATGCTAATTTTTTTCCGTTTGGAACAGATTTGGATAAAAATCTCTTTTTTTTGAGATATCACTCAAAATTATTGACAACTAGCTCGTTTAAAATTAAATTTTAAAAAATTTGCATAATTTTTATTAAACCCAAAAAAATTTTTTTATCCAAGCAACTATCAAAAAACAATCACTAAATTTTTTAAAACCTCTGTAAAACATTTTTTAAATTTTTTAATATTTTAGTACCATCAGCTCCAAGGGATCTTGAATTGATTCAAGTGAATGCGTCATCAGTAAAATTAACATGGGAAAGGCCGGAATATGCAAATGGTGAATTAATGGGATATTATATATTTAAAGAAAAGTTATTAAATGGTGAACCCGTTGAAAATCATGTTCAACATGAAATGGTTATCGCTGATCCAAATGTAAGCTAACACACTTTTCTTTGGCATAGACTTAATTGTTAATCTGTGGATATATCGGATAAAAGTGGCTATATGTTTTCCATGATCGGATATATTTCTGGAAATCTTGTACCTACTTTTGGAATAATTTTTTGATCCACAAATCAAATCAAAAGATTTCAAAAGTGATATACTCTCTATATCTGACACCATTGGATATCATATATCTCTTCCTACAATATTTTTTTACCCAATCCCTTTTTTCAGAAATTCCATGCTACTATAACCGGCTTAGAACCGAATACAGAATATGCATTTCGAGTTTGTGCATTCAATTTACAAGGTGATGGTGAAAGAACTCCACCAAAGAAGATGATGACTGGTGGAATGCCACCTTCACCCCCACGTCCACAATCTGTTACAATGTTATCAGATGATCCACCACTTCGAGCAAGAATTGATTGGCAACCTCCTGAAATTACATACAATCAACCCATCAATGCTTATACTGTTTATTATCGTCCAATTGATTTCTTTGGAAGTGGATTTGAAAAGTTAGAAGTTCCTGGCACACAAACATATGCAGAACTTACAAAACTTTTTATGGGAAAAGAATATGAGATTCTTGTCTCAGCTGGAAATGATGACGGTTGGAGTTCAAATGCAACAGAAAAATTAACAACTTCCATTGGAGTTCCTGATGGTGAACCATTAAATGTTCGATATGATATTTCTGCGGGACAGGTATGGTTTAAAAAAATTATTTATTTAAAAATAGGTTTTTTTCAATAAACTGTTTTTGCGAAAGAATGGAAAATGCAAATTTTATTCAAGAATGCACGTTGGAATCAATTCCACTCTTTTTATTCAGTCAAAAAATGGGTTGGCATTGTGTTCTTTTTATTTTTAAAAAATGATAAAACAAGCATTATCTATAACAACTGTGCCTATATCTTATATTAACTTTTCATGCCTTTTTATATAAATATTATTAATCAGCATAAAAAACATACATTTTTTTCAAAGCAGAGAGTTTTGAAAAAAATATATGTAAAAAATTAATATAAGATCCAGGCACAGTCGTAAAAGATAATGCTCATTTTTTCAGTTTTTTAACAAAAAAATAAGAAGAAAAAAATCACAATACCAAAGCATTTTTTGGCTCAACACCTGATTCCAACGTGAATGGCATTTTTTTACAAAACAATAAAAAAAACATTGAAATCAAAGTGAGAAGCTTTGCGATTGTAAAAAATTTTAAACATCTTTTTTAAACAAAAATTTTGATAAATTTATTATTTGCAATTTATAAAACTTAAAAAGTTGTAATACTTGCATTTTTGGCATTTTTATGGCTAAAAACTACTTTTAAAACTTTTCACACCTTTTCTAAAAATTTAGTTACGCAATTTTTATGGCATTTTTGACCGCGTAATTGCTTATAAAACCGTAAACTAATTTATCTGTATCTCCGTTTTTGAGATATTAAAGCATTTTTTGTTGCAAAATAAGTTTTTCCATTTCTTTTTTTACTTCAAAATTTTTTTAAACTGCCAGTTGCAATTTTTAGCTGCTACAAGTTTATTCAATAGATTCAATAAATTATCCATTTTTTATATCCCTTTTAAAAAAATGCAGTCAGTAAAAAAGATGACCGTCTGGTCATCAATTATCCTTTCTTTTTTACAATCTTTTTTTAGTGTAGTTTGTCATTTGTTTTTTTATTCTTTTCAAACAAATAACCAATTTGCATTTTTTTTGCCCACCGCAGGCAGCTAGTTTGTTAGTTGACAAAATATAAAAGGTCACCAGCGGCAAATATGTCTTTTTGGCATTTTTTGTGGCATTGTTTCATTGTTGATGAGAAACTCGCCATTGACAAAACTTGTATTTTTTTAATTCAAATATTCAGTTTTTATGCTTATTTAAACATACCCATTAATGATAACTGGATATATAATATCCATTTCATTTCAAATGGGGTCAAAGTTTGTCCCTCTTCAATCTTTTTGTTATCTTTTTTTTCTTTTATCTCTTTCATGCTAGATCAAATAAAATTTTAAAATGTGAAATGGCACCTGCTAAAAAAGTTTTTTTCAATTTGTTTTTTAAAAAACGCATTTTTTTGATTGAATAATTTTTGCCTCAACTTTTTTTTCAAAAAATCGTTTTAAAAAAATCAAATCCATCTGGCATTTTTTTTTACTTTCTTGCAAAAAAATCTGTTGCTTGAGCGTTTTTTGTTTTTAAAAAATGTATAAAAAGTTTTATTGTTACTTTGCTTGATTTTTATTTTTAAAGCTTGAAAGAGTTGGATTTGTTGCTTTTTATTAAATAAAAGAAGTATCGAAAACTTGCTCAATACTTTTTTGCGACATTTTTTGAAAACTTTTTCGTGTTTTTTCGACTTATAAAATATAACAGCTTCAACTAGAGATGTACAGAGACAATTTGCGACTTTTTGTATTTCTGTAATAAAATGTTGACCGCGCACTTTCGAGCATTTATTTTTCATTTTATTTGACTCAGAAAAAAATTCTGCATTTGATAGGCACAATTTCAAATTGGGGAATGGAGGGGCAAAAAATTTGGATAAAAAAATTACGGTATTTTCATTTTATTCTTGATCAGTTATCATTTTTAACAGCATTTAACCTAATAATTTTTTTACCAATTTGTATCAATATTAAGATTCTGCATTTTTTGGTACCAAAATTATGTTTATTGCACAATTTTAAAAAAACGGTGCACATCTCTAACTTCAACTTTGAAAATAAAAATTGAAAAAAAAGTTTTGAGCCTTTATCTCGGGCACATTTAAATTTTTTAAAAACCTTTATAACTATTTCTTGGAAGTTAAAAATAATTAATGTCAAAATTAAATTACACACAATAAACAACATGTCCCTAGAATTCTAATATGTACTTTTACAGACATGCAAATTACCGACTGCATTTTGCAGCAGCAGTAAAATTTCTAAAATAGCTTAATTAATATGTTAATTTTGAAAAGGCTAAAATTATAATTTTGAATGCAAACATTTTTACTGCAAAAATGTTTTACTCAAAGAAAAAGTGCCCAGCCATAAAAACAATTTGTACTTAATTGCTGGACATTTTACTTTTAGCAGCTGGTGGAGTTGAGAAAAATAAATATTTCAGTTTTTTGCCACACATATTTTTTCGTTTTGCTATACTTTTTTACTTTTTTACAGATAATCATGCAATGGGATCCACCAGCCCCTGAACGTCGAAATGGAAATATCACATATTATCGGGCAATTTTAACTCCCTTAGATGGAAGCGGTCAAAGAATTGATCGAAATGTAAGTTTGTTGGAATAGAAAATTTTGTAATAACATTTCTTACAAAAAGTTTAAAAAAAATTTTTTTGCCTTAAAACTCTTTTTTTTCAAATTTAAAAAATCAACGATGAAAAAAAAGTTAATCTAATTTGGGCAAATTTCAACTTGATGGCATTTTGCCTAAAATGAGTCAACTATGAAAGTTGATATATCAAATGGTAGATCTGAGCAAGGGGAACATATTGCAACCATAAAAAGTTTTTTTTCAAAATTATGCAAATTTGAGTTTTAGAAAATTTGCATAAATCCCCTGAGACACTTTGACCGAAAACGGGTTTGATTTTCGAACTTTTCAACCGTATTTTAGCCTATCCTGAAAGTTTCATATCTGAAGCTTAAAATTTAACTTTTTTTTTCATCGTTTTTTTCCGTTATGCTCAAAGTTGAAAAAAATGAGTTTTAAACTTTCTGTTTTATCTATGGTTATCAACAGAAAAAATTTTGGTCTCATAACGATATCAAAATTTTTGCTATTAAACTTCTATTTTTAGCTATAAATTTATTTTTTATTTTAAAAACAGCAAAACTTTAGCTGTTTTCAATATTTTTAAAGCCTTGTTTTTTTTTCTCTACTCTCTAATTAGACGACACACGCAAAATTCTTTCTTTCAATGGCACATATAAATATTGGTTGTCATTTTCAAGAGAAAGCTAAAATCTGGAATCATCATTTTTTTTGCTAAAAAATTCTCTAACAACCTCTTTTAAGAAAAAATAAATTTTTCTTTCATTGCGTGTGTAAAATTTTTAAAAAAATTTCTAAACATGAAAGAAAAATATATAGTTTTTTATAAGTAAAAAAAAGTTTTGAAGTGACTTAAATTTCGTTTTCAATACAAAACATTACTTTTTTAGTAATTTCGATAATGCTGTTCAGGTTGGAATCAGCTGCTCAGTCAAAAAATGCTTTGGCATTGTGTTTCTTTTCTTTTTTTTTTATTTTTTTTTTGTTAAAAATATGAAAAAATGAGCATTGTCTTTTACGACTGTGCCTGATCGTATTTCCGAATCCCCCCCCCCCCCCTTGATTGACAATTTTTTTTCATTCTTTTTTCAGACTATCGTATATTAGTTTTTTTACATACATTTTTTTCAAAACTCTCTGCTATTCCACTCAGTTTTTTATGCTGATTAATAATATTGATATAAAAAGGCATGAAAAGTTAATATAAAACTAGACACAATTGTTAAAGATATTGCTTGTTTTTCCGTTTTTTTAAACAAAAAAATAAAAACTAAAAGAACACAATGCCAACCCATTTTTTTACTGAACAAAAAGAGTGGAACTGATTCCAACGTCTTGTACTTTATTTGCATTAGCTTGTTTTCGTTAAATTTTTTTTTAAATTCATAGTTACTAATTTTTATTGTTTTTTTTTCTTCGAATTTCCTTAAATCTGTGAGCAATTTTTTGAGCATTTTGTGTTTCTGAAACTTTCACGAAACATACGTTTTTTGGCTACGCTCAAAATTTTTTTATAAAAATTTTCTTTGGAACAATATTCGAAACTGGATAGGTTAAATCTCTTTAAAAATACTATACATTTTTTCAAAAAAATATGTGATCATTTTTTATGGGTTAATTCCCTCAAGGGCCAAACAGTTTATTTTGTGTTTTTTTCCGCTGCTGCATCTTTTTCAGAAAAGCATCTTGTGTGGGCTTTCTTTTGGCTTTCTTCTTCTAAATCCAATTCTTTCCTTCCTTCCTTTTTTACGCGGCATCTTTCTTTTCATTTTTGAAGCAAAAAAGAAAGATTGTTGTCATTTTCTATTTCCATTTTCATGTTTCTTCCTTCCAACTTATTGCTGTTTGTCATCATTCCTTCTTGACTTTTTTTTGGCATCTTCAAAAAAATGTCTTTGAAAATCTTTTTTGTTTTTGAAAAACCGAAAATCATGTTTAAAGCTTTAAATAAAATTCACATTTTTTTAGGTTACAACTCGATCATCTTCATACAAGGTTAACGCAAAACACGGTTATACTTTTAAAGTTTCGGCTGCAACAATGAAAGGTGAAGGACCATATTCTCCAGTATTAAATATTCAACCCTTTGAAAATGGTTGGTTTTTATTCTTTTTATCTTTCTTCTTATTTTTAAGATTAGGATTAAAAATTCATTTTTACAAATATCAAAGACTAAAACCTTTGATTTATAATTTTTTTTGGTTAACAAAAGATCGACCATCAGTGATTTGACGTATATTTTGATATTTTAAAAGCGCCCTTTTTTGGTATCAAAAAACAGAGTATTTGCAACATTTTATTTTTCAAAGATTTGTTGGCTTTTAAGAAGCTTTTCTATTTTTATTTTTACTATAAAAAAGATGGAAAAACGGGACATTTATGATTTTGATTGCTTTTTGTTATGGTTTTAACATTGTTGTTTATGTTTCAAGATTTCTCATTTTGAGTTTTTTATTGCATTTTTATGTAAAATAGTAGAAATTAGGTATTTTAAAATGTTTTTTAAGGTCGTAAAATATATATTGTAATAACTTTAAAAATAGTAAAAAATATTTGAGTAAAGACATTGCTCTGTTCTTAGTTGAGGATATATGTTTCTGAGACGCAGAAAAAAGTAATATTTTTTTAACTTTAAAAATCATTGAATTGTATTTTTAATCTAAAAAGTGCCATGGAATTTATCTGTTCGGCGCCAAATAGATAAATTCCATGCCATGGCATTTATTGTCTGACTTACGGCAGTTTTGATTTCTAGTCTTAAATATCCCAAATTTAATTTCTTTAAAAACATATATATCCATTTTTTATTGCTCTAAAAATGTCGTTAAAAATATCGCCTCCTTCAATGTTATTTTTGTCATTTTTTCTAATATAATTTCAATTCAATTTTAAAAACAACCACGCGCGATAATAATATTATTACGTTACTCTAATTTTTTTTTCAATGTGTTAAAAAAACCCAAAAAAGTGGTTGTAAGACCCAAAAGCCCAATATCACTGCTGCCAACTCAATCTATAAAAAGCTTTTCACAAAAAAACCGAGAATTAAATTTATTTTTTTATTTCAATATATTGAAGTGGTTGTAGTAGTCATGGTTGTAGTAGTAGAAGATAAAAAATGAGTGGTAGGAAAAAAAAGAAAAGAATGAGAAGGGCTTTGTTTGTAGTGTTTTTGAATGAATTAGTAATAATAGGAGCGGCTTCATCAATGCAGATAAAAATATTTTTAGGCAACACTTGTCTTTTTTCTTTTTTGAACGGATTCTTTTAACAAATTTTAATAATCTTATATGCGTTCTGCCTCCTTTTTTCCAAGGACAAAAACAAAATAAATTTTTTATTTAATTTATTTTCCAAAAATGAGTTGGTCGAATTTTTGTATTTAAAAAAATGTAAATCCTTAAAAATTAAATTTTTTTAAAAACGGATAAGGAACATACATATATAAAAGCATATACCCTTAAGTAATAAGTAATGCGTAATCGAGTTACGACAATGTAAGACATGTTTTTTTTTTCTCGCTTTTTTTTGCCACTTTTCTGTCAAGTATGGCACTTTTCACTTTTCTTCAGCAAAAAAAATGTTAAAACCATATAAGTTTTGTTTTTATATTGATTTTATAAATCTTCAAACTTCAATCTTTCGCATTTATTCAAATTTATAGATTTCTGGAAAAATTTATTACTTTTTCTTTAAATAAAAAAAAATATCTTTAAACATTTTTATCCTTTCAAAAAAAGTAAAAAAAAAGATACAAAGCGTTCCATAGAATTTACGGAGCACCAAAGGCAGCAAAAAAAGATTTAATTCGAATCATTGAATTTGAATAGGCATAACTTTTTTTTTTTGTTAATTTTTCTGTTGGCTTCTTTGCAAAATAAAAAAATGCCAAAAAACAAAAAGATTTCTACCTACGCTTATATATTCTTTAAAGCAATATAATCGAAAAAAAAGAAAGTCACCGGATATGTCAAATTTTTGTTTGTTGCGCAGCGCAGGTGGCTTAAAATTAAAGTCCTTTTTTTTACATATTTTTTTAAAAACAGAATTTAATCTTCTTACTTTTTTACTGCTACTATTAATACTACTACTGCTTCTAAAATTTATTACTATTGCATTAGAATTTTTTTCTTTCTGTGATGTATTTTTACACTTTTTTTTACTTAATTTTTAAACACAAAAATAATAAATTTTTTGTTTTTCGGTTATTACTTTTTTTAAATTAACGATTTTTTAAAATAAAATTAAATTTTACGTGAATTTTTATGGTTAAATAATTTTATAAAAAAATTATTATTGAGGTTTTTGAAATAAACTTACATCATTTATATATGAAAAAAATTTCTCACAACGAAAAATTTTGACTTTTCCAATTTTGGACTTCTTTTTCATTTTTTAACTTTCCGCCCTCTAATAGCTTTAATCATCATCTCCTCCGTTAAAAAAACACAAAAAGTTTTCCATCCAATTTTAGGAACAACAACTTTTTCAAAAGCCAAAAATAATTTGGCAATGCCATCAAAAGTCCTCATTTTCTTTTTATCTCTTGTTTTTGTTTTTAGAGGTCATCTCAAATTTCCGCTTTCCTATTTTTTTTATTACAAGTTTATTTTATTTTTTCGATTAATTCTATTTTTGGCATTCATTCGGCCATTTGAAAGTCCAAATCCACAAAAACAAGCAAGTAAGCAACATAGGTGCTATTGAAAAAAAAAGCGTAACCGACAAGTTTTTTGGCATTTTTACTTTCAAAAAAAAGGATGATGACTTTTTTTCGGCATAAAAATTGGAAACGGCAAATTTGGATGCTGTTGTTTTTTTTATTGGGGAAAAGAGATAGGGGAGAAACATGGGAAAATATACATATAAAAAAATGGGATGATGCATTTCAATTTTGCTCCTCTTTGACAACGACTTTTTACGTTTCTGTTTTTTACAAGTCATCGCAAACTTTTATTTGAGGATTTTCACTTTTTTTTTGACACTTTTAATGCTTCCCTTTTTTATATTACTTTTTTCTCTTTTTTCGGCTTAAAAAATGTATGAAAATTATTTTTTGCTAAAAAAACAACTTCCGTCATTGCAGGGCTACATTTTTAAAGATCAATGGGGGATTAAGGGGAGGATATGATATATCCCGATTTGGAGTTTTAGAAAATTTAAATGTTACGTGACTATTTTGTTTTGCAAAAAAGCCTGAAAATTTTTTGGTTTAAGGAGATTTGATATATCCGCGTATATCCCTTTCGTGTTTGAATGCTATAAAAATATCTTTTAAACCCTATTTTTAAGTATCTTCAATTAGGATATGTCAGTTGAATTTAATAACAATAATAATGAAAATGAAAATGAAGAAGTAGAAGAAGCTTCAACTTCTTCTTCATTGCCCATAGATGGGGAAGAAGATAAAACAGATCCAAATCTTATGTCCCCATCGCTATGCAAAGATGGAATGGTAAAACATTTTGATAATCTTGTTAGTCATTTTTCATCAATTTGGAAACATCATGTTGCAAATACTAATGGAATTAAAGAGTCATGGCTTAAATTTGAAGATTTCTATTCAAATATTTGTCAATTCACTGGTGGTCAGTCACTTTTCAAAAACAATTTAAGTAAAAATAAGATTAGTCTGACAACGAAAATGATGTTGAAACAATTTTCGTTGCAAGACCTTTAAATTTTAATCATTGTTTGTTTGTGTTAATTTTGTTTAATTAATTTTATACTAACTTTTTGCACACTTTTTATGCAAAATAATTTGCATATTTGTTCTACTTTTTTAGCTTTAATAATTTAAATAAAAATAAGATTGGTCTGACAACGAAAATGATGATGAAACTATTTTCGTTGCAAGACCTTTTATTTTTAACCATTGTTTGTTTATGCAAATTAATTTGCATACTTGTTCTACTTTTCCAGCTTTTTTTCGCGTCATGACCTTTTTTCTTCTCTTGACACGAAAGATTGCTTCAAGTTCTTTGAAATTCTTAAAGCACACACTCACACTTATCAATTTAAAATATCTGTAAATCTATCAAATAAAATGACTTTTTATTTTTTCTTGTGGGCAGCAAAAAAGGACATTTTTTTCAGCTGCAATTCTTTCTTTCTAATTGCTCTTTTGCTCGAATTCATTTCGTCTTTTATTTGGCATTTTTATTTTCTTCATTTTTAACCCCGCATCTTTGTCCCTTCTTTTTTTCAACTTCAATGAACTCTTCTTTCTTTTTTCCAAGTTTTTTTTTTCTAAATTTTGATGTTCTTCTATTTTTTTTCATGTCTTTGAAACAAAATTTTTCTGCCAAGATGATGAAAACGAAGCGCATTCTTGCGTGACCCAAAATGAAAAGTCTTTTTTTTTAGCTCTCTTTTATTCATTCTTGGCAACTTTCTTTTAGTAGTTAGCTCAGTTTTTTATTATGTTTTTTTTTTCAACTTCCCATTTTCTCACATGCCATGAGAATTTTCATTCATTATCTGATCCACATGTGATGTGGAAATTTTTTTTGATGAACTTTGACCGGATATGTATGTAAAATCTTTTTTTTTTGGGTTTTTACAAATCCATAGGGATATTTGCATACATATTTTAGTATCTCTTCCAAGTTTATCCCCTTCCAAATTTTTTTTTAAAAAGCAGATGTACTAAACAAATATCATCTGCGGCTGCTGTTGCTATTTTAAAAATTTCAAAAAACCACTTTTTTCAAATATCCGTTTTTCATATTTTTAATCCTTTTTTTTATTTTAAACTAATAATTTTTTATAAAAAAAAATTGAGATATAAACTAAAATTGCACACTTTTTTAAAGAGTATCAAAAATACTTTTTTTTATTCTGTTTCTTTTGATTTCTTTTCGGATTCTTTTGCTTCTGTTCGAATTGGACCACCATAACAGGTTTTACAACCGTACATAGCACAAACTTTTTTGTAATCGCTGTAAGATGCATCTTTAGCTTTACCAATTAAACCTTGAGCATTTTTATCCAAAGTTTCCATTGTTAAAAGGCCTTTCTTTTTTGCAAATGCTGATTTATCATAATGCATTACACTTGAATAATCATATTTTGTGCCATAAGTTTCTCCTTGACTTGGTGGAATTTTGATGAATTGTGGGGTCATTGCTAAAAAATTATGTTTTAACTTTTTGGATTCCTTATATCCCTTTTTGTAATAAGTTTTGATATATCCCCTGCTATGATAAGATTTTATATATCCCTTTTGGGTTGAGATTTAATATATCCCTTTCTGTGTTGGAATTTCATATATCCCCTTCTATGGTTGGAATTTTATATATCCCTTTTTGTATTGAGATTTGATATATCCCCCTCTGTGATAAGATTTCATATATCCCTTTCTGTGATAAGATTTCATATATCTCTTACCTCGATTAATATTTTCATAATGTACTTTAATATAACTATCTCGATCATGTCTCATATGTTCATGCCAAAGTCCGACAGAATGTAAAAGTTCATGAATAACAATATCATGAAACATGCAAGATGCTTTTGAACTTGATTCTAAATTCATTGAAGATCTTCCACCATGATTTCCAACATATGCAAAACAACCTTCTCCATCAACGCTTTCAATATTAATAAAATCTCTTTCTTTTGTTCGACGAATAAATCGAATGCATGTATTTGCTTGAATTCGAACCATTGCATTTATAATCATTTGATATTCATCTCGATCTACAAAAAACTGGGGATTTAGGGATTTAAAAAATAATTGAGATTTGATATATCCCCATATATGTTGGGATTTCATATATCCCTTTCGATGATAAGTGAGTGAGCTGGATTTAGCATATCTTATCCTGGGATAATAGTTAAGCACTTACTAAATGGTCCAGCAATAACATATGGAATTTGATAATTTCCATATGCATCTCGAGATTTCCATTTAAATCTTGAATTAAATGGTAAAGCATTTCCAACTACACCATTAGGGGATTTTGCAATATCACGAAATTGTCCAATATCTTGAATATTAAAGATATCTGCTCGAGGACCCTAAAATGTTATTTTTTGTCTCACCACGAAATTAAATATGACAGTAATTCTTTTAGTTTTAAATGACGATCATGTTACAATCTCTTTTTCGGCATTTTAAGAAAAAAATTTAAAACTAACTTTTGCTGATTGCGTAACATCAATACACAAAATCACTGCCACCAAAAAAAGGATAAATCTCGTTTCCATTTTTCAGCTGCTTTTTTTACGAAAGTTTTGATTTTGATACACATTTTTTTATCGCCTTTTATTTCTTTTTTTTATCTCGTTCCTAAAAAAAACGTAGCATTAATAAAATATAGCTGTCATAAAAAAAGGAAAGAAGAAGAACCACCACAATGCAATAATATCAAAATTCTAACAAGTTTAAACATGAAATAATTCCTGATATTTTTGTGGTATCATAGAAATCACATTTTTTTCTTTTTTTTATATCGCCTTTGGGCATGTCTTCTTCCTTTTTAATAGTCGGGAATCATAAAATTGTCCACAAGTGTTTTATTTTTTTGTTTTTTGGGATTGGCAAATTGCCCATCAAAGAGAAATATGTAAATATTGGTTTTAAGTGGTTTTGTTTAATCATAAAAAGAAAACTGGCGCCCACCATAGAAATTTTTCAACCAAACGCAGTCCATATTTGACGATCGAAAGGTGCTATCAATCGTGTTGAGACCAATTCTGTATTTGAACGCATCAAACAAAAAAAGAAAAGGTGCAAAAAATGCGGTAAAAAGCGGAGAAAAAAAAACAAAAATTTGTCTTTTTGTTTAATGCGTTCAAACACAGAATTGGTCTCAACACGAATGATTGCACCTTTCAGTCGTCAAATTTGGACTGCAAATTTCTATGGTCTGGCAGCAAATATCAATCAGGAAACATTTTTTTTGCAATTTTATATGAAAATTGAAACTGCAATCTTTTTTAAAAAATGAAAAAAATTAAACATATTTTTTTCGAAATGCCAAAAACAAAAAGAAGAAGAGTAAGTAAGTAATTTGATCATGTTGGAGCAAAAACAGAAGCCACCAAAAAAATTAATGTTTTTATCTAGAATTTCCTCATTTTTTTGATTTTCTTTAATGGCTTTTTTTTCTCTCATGACTGTTGCTGTAATTCTCAAAAATGATGAAGAATTTTATATACGAACATTTATGTTTTATTTTTCCCCATTAAGTCAAGTTATTTGTTATATTTGTTTCTGGAGCAATTTTGGTTAAGTGCTGCCATGTAAAAAATGCAAATTGTATATATTTACTTTCATCTTTTTTCTCTTCTTTTTTTGCCGTTCCTCATTTGCAAAAAAAAAGCGCGCATCCTTTCATTCGGCTTCCTGGAATTTTTTGTTTGCCGTTTTGTAAAACTATTAAAAATTCTAATAATTTTTTAAAAAGTGTTCAACAATTTAAAAAAATTTATTTATCAAATTTTCTTTCATATTTTTTTAGTTGCTTTACTACGAAAAAGTTATTTGTATTAAAAAAAAACAACTTTTATCAACGTGTTTCATTATATTTTGATCTCTTAAATTTGCTGATTAAATATTTCTTTCCATTTTAGTTTTTTTTCGTCTGTTACTTTTAATTTCACCATTCATTTTAAACACATATTTGAGAAAAATCAAACTGCCATGTCAAACCAGTATTTAGTGCCATGAAAATTAAAAAAAATAACAATTTTGTTATTATTACTAAAAAATGCATCGATTTCGTCGATCCGGTCCAAATTCTGCTTCTTCAATAGGTGGCCGAAAAAATCCTGCATCAATTATTGCACAACAAAATAAATTTCGTAAACTTCGTACAAAATTAAATAGTCCTTCAACGACTTCAACGGCAAATGATAATTCTGTGGGAAAAGGATTTCAAAGCTTTAAAGTTATTTCTAAAAACAACAAAAATAATGGCACAAATAAACCGCCTAAGGCATCTTCATCATCAGAAGCATATGCAAAAAGGATTATACAAAAAGAACCAAATTCAAAAGAAATTTCTACAGCAGAACTTTTTAATGCAATTGTAAATGCTCCAGCTCCAGGTCCAATGTTGTGGAATAATAATGGAAGTGAAAATGAAAGTGATGAAGAAGGATTTGATGATGATGAATATCCAACATATGAAGATGAATTGATTAAAGCTGAAAAGGATCAAAGAGAAGAAAAAAAGAGAAAATATTTGAATGAGCTGAAATTAGCTTCTGATTTGGAAGATGAAAAAGAGAGGGAAGAAGAAGTTCGAAATGGTCGAAGAACAAATAAAGGATTAGCTTCAACTTGGTTTTTTAGTAATGGCACTGGTGCAGCTGGGACTATTAAAGGTAAACGTTGAGAAAATGCTAGTTTAAAATTGTCTTGAAGCGCTTTTTTTTACTATAAAACAATAGTAATTTATTTCTTTCATATCTCTTTAAATCTCGATTACTATCTTTTTTTTTATGAATATTTGATACAGAAAATTCTAGTGCGCTAGTAATTCGAATGTAACCTTGTCTGAAGAAGCAAATTCTTAAATATAATTCAAAATACTATAAAGGCATTTTTTTTAATGAGGGAAAAAAATTTGGCAAAAACTGATTTTGGCACATTTTGATATGATGCCGTTTCACTATTTCTAAACCGATTTCAATAATTTGATTTTTAAACGATAGAACTAGACAAGGGGAACATATTGCAACCATAAAAAATTTTTTTCAAAATTATGCAAATTTTGGTTTCTGAAAATTTGCATAAATCTCTTGAAGCAGTTTGAACAAAAAATGGATTTGATTTTCGTTCTTTTAGCCTATCCTGAAAGTTCCATGTCTGTAGCTTAAAATTGAATTTTTTTTCCTTTTTTTTCCATTTTTGCTGGAAATTGAAAAAAATGCCGTTCTATAGTAATTCGTTCTCATCAAATTTTGTCAATTTTTGCTTGCTATCTTTTTTTAAAAACTTTTTTTGTTACTTTTTTGACCCATTATTTTTTGTAAATCTCTCAAAAAAAAATTTTCAGAACATTATTTTCTTTTCACATTCTCATATTTCTTTTTTTTACGATACCAAAAAAAATATAGTAGTAGTTTATATTGCGCAGATGCCGGAAGTATCCGGAAGCTGCTGCCAAAGAACCGGAGAGCACGTTTTTTTTTCTTCCTTCACTTTTTTAAAATTTCTTCTTTCTTCAAATAATAATAATAATATCTCAACAACCCCAAAAAACTTTTTTTTGCTTTTGCTTGCTTGTAAAATATATTAGAGGGTTCGTTGGAACACACTTTAAAAAGGGGGGATAAAGTTCTCTTTTTTCTTTCAAGCATTTTTTTTTCAAAAAAGGAATTATTTTCGCAAAAAAAAAGAATTGCTGCTTTTCTTTGTTGTTTTTGTTGACGGAGTAAAGCTTTGCTTTTTTTGCATTTTTATACATCTATAATATATTATACACAAAAAAAAAAGAAAAGAAAGTGCCGTAGAAAAAAAAATTCCGTCATCAAGCTTAAACTTGAAAGGCAACAAACTCTCTCTCTTTCTACTGCAACTACTCTCAAAGGAGAAAGAAAAAAAGGAAGTCACGGATTTTATTCTCTTTTTTATATTCCTTTTATATACATATTTTTTTCTGGTCAAAAAAAGATGCCATTGATGTTTTCAATGTTGCAAAAATTATTTTAATAAAATAAACGTCTTCTTTTATTCTTTGTTATCAATGTCAAATTCCACTTCAACATCAACAAATATTACATTACCATTTGCAATTTTTTCACCTTTAAATTCTGTTATCACAAATTATTTGCAAAATTCTTCAAACTTTAATCCTGTTAGACTTACAAAATCTTTGCATGGTATTGCAGTGGATGCATTTTATCAGCAGTCTTCGGATATCCCAAAAAATCCAACAAATCTTAAATTACTTAATGGTATTTGGGTGGATAAAGATTATATTCCTCCAACAACAATTTCAACAGATATCAATATTTCAAGTGATAATGAAAAATTGATAAACTCTGATAGCGAAGGATGGGTAATTATTGATGATGCAACAACATCGTCTCTTGCAACGAAAAATAAATCATCTCTTGAAACGAAAAATATTTCAAACTCTAATAATATCCCAAAATCTGTTCAATCACAACTTAAAAAACCACCTGAAAGTATTTTTACTGCTGTAATTCAATCATTGTTAAATACTCAAACAGAAGTATTAAGATCTGAAGCATCTTCTTCTGTTTCAGAAGAAATTTTGACAGATGAAAAAGATGATTATTATTATGGTGAAGAAAAATATGATGTTTCAACTCTTCCATCTAAAAAAAGTCTTTCAGAAATTGAAATTAACTCAATTTCATCTTCAACTTTGTCTTTCTGTATGTGTCTTGGCACGAAAAAAAATAATTATACTAATACGATAACATGTTTTTATGCAAATTATAGTATATTCCGAATTACAAGTTTTAATGATTCAAAATTACTTTAAGAAAATTTGTTATTTAATATTCACAAAAGCACTTAACCTTTTTCTTTTAGTTTTTAGTCTGTCAAAAAAAACGTTTTTCTTAAAAAACACAAACAAATATGGGTTAGAATTTTAAACAAAAGACAAAAAAATAAACTTGAGACAATAGTTTTTTTTTAATGAATATCTAATTACTATTTTTTTGCTTATCCTATCCTTTTTTTAGCATTAGTTGGTCCACCATCAAATGTAAAAGTTCAAGCCACTTCAAATTCTTCAGCTGTAATACAATGGGATTTTGACGAAACAAATGGAAATGCGGATGGATTTATTGTAAAATATTTGCATGAACCTATTACAGGACAAAATGGCCGAGATGATACTTCACATTGGAGATCTCAAACAATTATGGATCCAAAAGCAAGACATTTGGAACTTGTTCGACTAAATTCTCATAAACCCTATGCTTTTTGTGTTTTATCTGTAAAACAATCTGTAAGTTTAAAGTCGGATATAGGAAAGCCATTTTTCTCAAAAGAAGATATATTAAATCCATTTTTTATCTTTTAGCGACTTGGTCAATGCTCTGATCCCCCTGTAACCGTTGACAAACTTCAACCAACATTCATGGTACAAAATTTGCATATTCAATATAAAACCAGTCAATCGGTTGCCCTTCAATGGGAATACAATGGCCCACAGCCCATACAATTTTATGTAAAACAATCCGGACAAAAGAAATATTTAAATCAAGATTTAGTTGAAAAACGTCTTGTTGCACCTGGAATTGAAACAAAAGTTGATGGAAATGAACGATCTTTTATGTAAGTTGTATTACAACGAATTAAACAGTACTTTTTTTGTATACTTTTCAAAATAATTTTGAAAACTTTTCTTTAAAAACTTAATTCTTTTGCTTTAAAAAAAACTTTAATAACTCTCTTTTACTATTACAATTTTTTTCATAAATTATTAATGCATTTTTAAAATAGTACTAAAAATTGCATTTTCACTAAAGCGTAAAAAATTAAAAACATTGAAATATTTATACACTTCCCTTAAAAAGTTGCTAAGCAACAAAAATAAATATTTAAATTAAATTTGCATATATTTTTTGTAGGTGGCAAAGCCTTCGACAATATATGAATTATAATTTTCAAGTTGGTGTTATTTCATTACAAGATGGTACAGTATATTGGCCAAAAGGTTTGTACAAATTTAAATTGAAAATTCTGAATTTAAATTAAATTTTGTAGAACTTGAAATCCGAACTGATCCATCTGGTCCGCCATTTGTTGATACTCCAATATTCTTAGAATCTCGACAACCTGGAACTGCACAAATAAAAGTTAAATGTGCATCAGAAGAATATGGGCCAATATCACATTATTGGATAATTGTAGTACCAGGAAATTTTACAAAAGATGATGTTTTAAATATTGAATCACAATTCCTTGAAAAATCAACTGCTGCAATGAAACCAAAAATTTCTCTTGCTGCTGCTCCATCAGCAAAAAAGGTTAAAAAAGCGGTATCTGATGAAGATGATGATGAGGATATTGAAGTAGAAGAAGATGATGAAGGATTTTTAACAGAAAAAGTTAAGCGTGCATTAGATGAAGAACAGTTGGAAGCTTCTGAATATGTTGCAGATGAATCTTTAATAAATGATTCTGGAATTAGTAGTGATGAAGAAAAAGAAATTCATTCAACTCCAAGAACCAAACGATATTTACATGAAAGTAAAAGAAAATTAGATGGAATATATATTGCTGCAAAAATTGAATCACAAGAAATGCGACAACTTGTAAAAGAAGAAAAAAATTTTGTACTTGGTGATGGAAAATCTTATCATGGATATCTCAATCATCCCCTTGATGCAAATAATCGATATTCGCTAATGATGCGAGCATTTGCACAAAATTCTGATAATAATAATCAACGACAAAAAGATCGACCATTTGAATATCGAGCACCCATGCAAGAACCTGTTGCAAAGCTTCATACTGATTCATTTTTATCTGAAACATTTTCAATTCGATCTTCTGCAGCAAATGTAATTGGAAAAGGCAATTCATCGATTACTTTAATTATTATTGGAATTGTAATGTTGCTTATGGTTTTATCCGTGGTTGGATGTTTAATTGGATATAAATTTCGAACAAAGAGAAAGGGAACACGAGTAACTCGACACCCATCAATTACAAAAGTTGCACTTCCAAATAATGGATATGGTAATGGAAATATTCATGAAGCTTCAAAGTTATTAGATGCATATGGTCGACCTGTAATAAATGGATATGAAATGAATAGTAATAATATTAGCGGAATGGATACTTCAATGGTTGATATGTATCCAACAATCTCGAATGGAAATCTTCAAAATGGTAATTATCCTACTGTACAACTTCCACTTCCAATAAATAGCTCAACAACTGCAATGACTGGAAGCGAAATTGCAAGAGGTGTTATTCCAATTGCAGAACTTGGAAAGCATATTGATAGACTAAAAATGAATAACAATGATTTATTTGTTAAAGAATTTGAATCAATTGATGGTGGACAACATTTTACATGGAAGGCATCACAGCATGAAATGAATAAACTTAAGAATCGTTATACAAATGTAACTGCATATGATCATACTCGAGTTTTGCTTGAACCAATTGATAACATTCCTGGTAGTGATTATATAAATGCAAATCACATTGATGGATATCTTAAATCTCGTGCATACATTGCTACCCAAGGTCCAACCCCTGAAACAATGGATGATTTTTGGAGAATGGTTTGGGAACAAAATAGTAATGTTATTGTTATGCTTACAAGGCTTGAAGAAGGTGGAAGACCAAAATGTGAACAATATTGGCCAAATCGAGATAAAACAGTTTATGGTCGAATTATTGTTACAATTTTGGATACGGTTGAACTTGCACATTATACAATTCGAACATTCAAAATTGATAATATGATTGAAAAGCAAGCTCGTGAAGTTAAACATCTACAATATACTGCATGGCCGGATCATGGTGTACCAGATCATCCAACACCATTTTTAATGTTCCTTAAAAGGGTTAAAGCTCTTGCAGCACCAAATGCTGGCCCAATAATTTCACATTGCAGTGCAGGAATTGGTAGAACGGGTGCTTTTATTGCAATTGATTGTATGCTTGATAGACTTCGACATGAAAATACTGTTGATATATATGAATGTGTTACACAACTTCGTGCACAACGTGCATATATGGTACAAACAGATGATCAATATATTTTTATTCATGATGCTGTACTTGATGCTGCACAATCTGGTTCAACAGAAGTTCCATCATCAAAACTTTATCATCATATGAAAAGGCTGCTACAATATCATCCATCTGGGCAAACAACAGATTTAGAAATTGAATTTAGTGTAAGTTTCAGTGCACGGCAGCCCCGTTCAAAGAAAAAACAAAAGTGAACTGCGCGCAACCTGCAGCAAAAAAGTCATTTTTTTGAAAAAAGAAGTCAAAAGAATGGCTTTTTTGCTGCAGCTTGCGCGCAGCCCACGTTTCTTTTCGGTCTACGTGATTGATTATGTTACAAATAAAATACTTAAGAAAATTCATTTTTTAGACGCTAGGAAGATTAAAAACTTTAAATTCTCAATGCAAAATTGCAAATCTTCTTGAAAATCAAACTAAAAATAGAAGTCCAAATGTGCTGCCATTTGATACAACCCGAGTTATCCTTGAAAAGATAAATGGTATTAAAGGTAGTGATTACATTAATGCATCTTGGGTGGATGGATATCGGCAAAGATGTGCATATATTGCTACCCAAGCTCCAACAGCTGATACAGCAAATGATTTTTGGAGGATGATTTGGGAAAAGAATTCTTGTATTATTGTAATGTTAACAAAATTGAGAGAGAATGGAAGAGTAAGGAATTTAAAAGTTAAAATTTGCATAATTATATTATTTAATTTGCAGGAAAAATGCTTTGAATATTGGCCAACAGAAGAAGATCGGATACCTGTTGGATCATTAATTATTGAACCAAGAATGGATTATAATATGCCAGATTATATTCTTCGAGAATTTAAAATTATTGATCAACATACTGGTGATCAAAGAACGATACGACAATTTCAATTTACTGAATGGCCTGAACATGGTGTACCACATGGTGCACATTCTTTCAATGATTTTGTTTATCAAGTATGTACTTTAACCTCAAACATGAAATCACTTTAATCTCCAAAAATTCATTTTTTTAGGTTCATAAAACAAAAAGCGATTTTGGTAATATTGGTCCAATAACTGTACACTGCAATAATGGTGCAGGTCGAACAGGTGTATTTATTGCAACTGGAATAATCACTGATCGAATGAATCTTGAACATGTTGTGGATATTTTTACAACTGTGAAACTTCTTCGAACTGAACGACAAAATATGGTTGAAACAATAGAAGAATATGAATTCTGTTATCAGGCTGCAGTTGAATATCTTTCAAATATTGAAGATATAAATGATCAACAATTTTAAATACCAGTGAAATTTATATACAAAACTTTTTAAATTCCTAATTTAAACTTTATCCTTTTTTTGTCTCATATTTTTTTTATCTCTTTACGGGTGCTTATTGTAGAGCATAGAGTCTATTATTAATTATTTTAATTTTTCCTTTTGTTGCATCACTCTTATTTGCTCAGTTTCTTTAATCTTTTTAAATTTTTTTGTACAAAATTTTTATTGTTTTTTTTATCAGATTTTCAATCAGTATTTTATTGTGATTTATTTTATCATTTTAACACTTGCCTTTGAAAAATAAAAAGTTTTATTTTTAAAATTGTTACAAAGTTTTGGCACGAAATTTAGAACTTTTTATAACCAATTCAACAGTCTTTCTTTAATTTTGGCATATGTTTGTACCAGCCGTCTGTTTGTTGGCATTTGAAATGGATTTGGATCTGGACCTTTATATAAAACATATGGCTTAGCTGACTGTGGCTTCCAATCAAATATCATTTGATTAACACAATTAAACAAATCCGGGGTTGTCGCAGAAACTACTTTTGAAGTAATTTGACAGTTGCTGCCAACATACTTATGTAAATATCATAAAAAGTTTTTATAATAAAAAAATTTTTTTTTTATTTTTATTTATTATAAAAAGCTATTTTTTCTATGTGCAAAATATTTTTGCCACACCTTGAAACTCCCACCCATCAGTAAAATCTTTGAGGGTTTATTCATGTCGTCAATACAATTTTTTCAGACATGAGAAAATTTTGTTTGAACCAAAAAACGTCAGGCTGTTCATGACTGGAAAAGAAAAAAGCAGTTTTCTCATTATTTGCACTAAAAACGGACCTTTATGATACATTTCTTTTCTAATAAACGGGCATCCTCTTAAATATAGCTTAATAATAGATTGATAATAAAATGTTACAGTTATAAAAAAACACGTTCACGAATTTTGCTGATTTCGTGGGTATGAATTAATTTTAATACTTTTTTAGGTTTCAAATTAATTGTATGATAAAAATGGGTTCATGCTTTTCAAGGAATCTAAGAGCAAAACGAAAAAAGCCAAAATTAATGAAAAAATTTACACGAGATTTATTTCTCAAGTCTTACCGCCAATGTCAAAATTGGTCATTGCCAGATTCAATCATTTTTTATATTACAAAAAGTCCATCAACTTCAAAAGTTTATCAAAAATTAGTACAAAGTTGTAAACATTTTTTCATTAAAAATCCAATTATTATTATTGATCTCTCATACAATTCCTTATATGATCGTGGAAATAAAGACTTGAAAGCTGTTTTGGACAAAATTGAAAAACGTACAAATATTTTATACAAATTTTGGATTTCTGGTGATAAAATCGAGCCAACTTCTAAAATTATTTCTTCTATTATTCCACATATTTATAAAGTTGATGTTAAAAATATACGCGTCTATGAACAAAGTTTTTTATTTAATGATTTTGTTTGCTTCACAAAGAATGTTGAAAATCTTGATTTAAGATATTCAAATTTAAAAAATGAAAATGATTCAAATATTCCATTAGAAAAACTTGTTGAAGCTCTTCCAAAACTTAAAGTTTTAACTTTGTAAGTTCTTTTTTTGTTGTAGCTTTGATAATTATTGAGATTTTAAGTTACCAAAGTTATGATCTCCATCCAATTAAATCAGAAACAATGAAAGAACTTTTAAAGATAAAACATTTTTCGAAAATTAATTTAATTCTTTTTGTTGGTCTTACTGATACTTTTGATATTGAAACATTTTATAATTATATGAAGGTAAGAATTATACTTAATTTGTTAATAAAGTTTTGAAATTTTAAGAAAAATAAACATATCCTATTCTATTTTTCTTTTTCATATCCACTTTCTGATGCATATAGAAATCACCTGGAAGAAATTGTTGATGAAGTAATTGAAACTCAAAATCATGATTATAAAGTTCCATACTTTACTGTTCCTTATAGTGGTGATATGTTAAAATGGTCTAAAATGCAAAAACTTTGTTTTGCCTGATAAATTGTTTTTTGTTTAATATTATTCTCTTTTGTCCATTTTTTTTACCAATTTTCTGTTTCAAAGCTTTCTTTGTCAATAAAAAAATGTTGTTAAAAGATTATTTATTTTTGCGAGTAGTATAGTTGAAGATCAAAACATTCAACGGTGAAAAAAAAATCAAAAGTTCTTTTTCGCGTTTAAAATTGCAATTTAATTACTGAATAGTTTGACAAAATCCATTAGGTTCTTTTCTGCTTTTTTCAACCATTTACAAGGGAATTTACATGTCATGCCGGTTTTGGAATGGGACATATTTTAGAATGCTCTCTTCGTATTTAATAGTATTACCTCAAATTCTGAGCTGCCCGTTTGAAGATTGTTATTTTTCACCTAATTGAATAAAATATTATAGGACACGATATCGTATACTATTTAATACAATTTAAATTTTATTGATTCTTTTCGTAGATTTTTAACAAAGTTATAGCAAAAAATATCAAAAAGCTACAAGAAAATGATTTAAAAATTTTGTTTACACTTTTTTATATACGATGATTTAAAAATTCCCTTTTTTTCCAAGGGTGTGTCGATGTTTTTCATCCGTTAAGGATGAAACTTTAAAAAGTATAAACACTGATAAAAATGAAAAAATTTTAGTGTTGATAGTGACACTCCTTTTTAATCATACTGTTTGCATAAGATTAAAAAAAACTTCATGCCGCACTTCACATATCACACACAGAAATAATGGAATGTTACTATCAAACTCAATTCGAATGTTAGAAAGAAAAAAATGGTTATCAGTTTTTTCTTTTTGGATATAAATACACCCACCAACGAAAAAGTGTTCAAAAGCTAAGCTAAAAATTTTCTTTAAAAAAGTTTTCTTTTTTTTTGGGCAATACTTAAAATATCATATCAATTTAATTTTGCTGAAATATTTTTAATTGTTAAAATATGGTTAAACATGGTCGAATGGAAGGTATTGCTGGTGACAGAAAATTGATAGATAATTATTATCTCTATACGAAAATGAAAAAAGAAATTGATGAAAAGACAAAAGAAAATGGAGAATTGCATGTGCAAGCTGAAAGGCACTCACTAAAACACAATCCAATCCAAGAAAAACATTTGGACATTTGAAACCCAATCCAATCCAAATGTTTTTCTTGGACTGGGCTTTAGTGAGGGCGAAGTAATAAAATATAAACT